>JAVUPR010000480.1:0-582500 GCA_036785695.1 Gentiana straminea
TGTATGGTAACTTTACCGGGAAGGGAAGATTCATAGAATCAAACAGAGTGTTTTCATGCATATTCCCAATATGGAAGAGCAAAATTAACTTTCTAGCTTCTCACCAGCGCAAATGCAATCATTAATGACTATTTAAGGAAAGCAATTTCGCATCACCACAATACATTCTTCATCATCGAAAGGAAACAAATGTAATCATACCTTACAAATAAGATTCCTCCCTCAGGACAGGATTTTACTCCAGTTAGACAAATGACAGCCTTAAAGGATATTGTTGCCAGTATCAGCCGTTTAGAAATGGTAATTTTCATTCCACTTATACAATATAAGCACGGCAAACTAAACTGCTTGAAGGTGCTCCTTTAGGGATATATTGTGAAATATATAGCCGATTTTTAATCTTTTAGAAGGAGCCAAAGATTTTTTTCATTATATATTTTTAGCTTCATAAAAAGTAATAGTCGTAAGCTGGCATTTAGGACCACAAGAAATACAATGAACAAAAAGTAAAAGGGAAACAAAAAATCACAAAATTGGTATTCAAAAGTCTTGCATTTTGCTTACCCAACACACTAAATAAAAGATATTCACCTTGAACCCCTACCCCACTCCACTACAAACAAAACGAAGCTGTTCCTCACTGTTATTGAAGAATGCAACTCTTATCTAAGCATGCAATCACAAACTTCACATAAACACTCTCTCGTTGCCATAACTATGCAAAAAGTACTTTACAGCTTCCAGGTCCCTAATATCTTCGGGAAATGAGCACGTCGTATTCCTAGACATACCTGTACATGAGTCTTTCCATGAAATCCTCTTCCTTCATCCTTAAAAGAGACCGCCTGGTCTCTTCTCCTAGTGCAGACCAAAAATCTACCAACGTCTCAACCGAAAGTCTGGCAGTATGAAGAGCACATGATTCTCTTGTCCCATGCACTCTGCCATATCCACCCATTTCTTGGCTTACCCATCCGCGACCATCACCACCACATGCGTCCAGATGCAACCAATTCAACTTTCGCGCTCTCTGGCCCGCCCATTGTCAAAAACCTGTTTCAGACAAGATTTAGGTCCCCACATATAATCCTCAGGCAGAAAGGCAGAAGAAAAATGTAGCAACGGTAAACTACATTTTGTAAACTCTTGAGCGATGTTGTGTACAGATAACAGTCAAAGTGTGAGCATGCCATTTCTTGTTGTCGTTAGACCTCCCCAAGGATGAACTGATGGATCTTGAATGTCATCTGAGCACCACCAGTGTCACACAAATCACAATCATTTTGATTTTTTAAGTCTCCTAATCTGTCGTGTGTATTGTGGTTGCAAATTCCTCTTGCTGCAAAGACTTTCCATACATGACAATCTGCAAGAACCCTTCAATCAATAAACCATGGCACCTTGAACAGTACATGTTTTTACGGGCCTGCTCAAAAAACCATTTGCTTGTCAAGTACTCAAGAGCTTCTGCCGAGCTTGAGGCGACAGTTCACTCCAAAACGCAAACTGAAAAAATAAACAAGCTGTTTCAAAACATAATCTCAGCTTATCAATGGCATGCATGCTGAATACCAAAAGAATATCTAAACGCTCTTCAATGCAAAAAAGGACATACAGGAAACAGCAGAATATATGTCCTGTAAAGGTAGTAACCATAAGAAACCTAATGCAGTTGCTTAGAATGCAAAACTGCATTTCCTAAAAGCTCATAATTCTAAACACAATCCAAGTACCAATGCAGACCCCTGGACATGAAAATCCTTGGGAGGTTGGAGCCAGTTTATGTTTGTAATTCTGTCTCACATTGACCAACAAACATATATGCAATAAAAAGAGTAATGGATCCATCAGACTCAACAAGCATCATCAATCAGTAAAAGAAACAATTCAGTCAACTGAAAACC
The DNA here is from genome assembly GCA_036785695.1 of Gentiana straminea. Classification (NCBI taxonomy): domain Eukaryota; kingdom Viridiplantae; phylum Streptophyta; class Magnoliopsida; order Gentianales; family Gentianaceae; genus Gentiana; species Gentiana straminea. The sequence goes on from JAVUPR010000480.1 coordinate 1,905, forward strand.
TCAACAATCACATTATTAGTTGACTTGCAAGATCCAATTAACTGAATTAAATATAGAAACAACACCTTAAATATGTTATGGAATCCAATTAGCATGCATTTAATGAAACAGATGATAATAAATTGGTACACACTAATTAATGTCTACACATTTAGTACCTTCTGAGCTGATTATAAGTAAGCTCCTCCGGATGCTTAGACCAAAATCCATTGGTCTTTCGTGACGGCGTACCATTACATAAGTGATGATCATTATTCTAGCAACTGCTGATGCAGCTGATGCAGCTATCCCTGGCATATCTAATCCAAAATTAAAATCCACTTCAATTTCTCAAATCTATTCCAGATTCAATAATCATCATCAATAATCTATACATTCCTGTAATCATCACCACCACCACATAAGACACAATCGAATTCAATCAAAAACATTTATAAACAAAAACTAAAACATCGATTTGAATTAGAGAAAGCTCCGATCGATTCCTGATTAATTACGGATCCAAAAAAAAATCTGCAAATGAACAAAAATGAATACAATTCAATTGAATCCGCGTGAGATGAGGTGAGTTTTGATACAGTAAAATGGAAGAAAAACAGAATCGAGAATAAAGAAAGTGATGGTTTAGAGGAAGAAAAGGGGTTAGGGAAAATGAGATTTGGTACTTTGTATGTATATGTTTGTGTGTATATGTCGTATATATATGGAGAGAAAGCAAAAGAAAAATGTGCAGGATTGAATGAGAGGGTGTTTCATCCTCCATGGCTTAGTTATGGTCTATTGGGGAGGTAAAAAAAAAAAAAACTTGGAAAAAATAAAACATAAAAATGACGGAGAAATTACTATATGGTCACCACTATTACATCATCATTTACCCATCATGTCTTTAATTATTGTCATTTCCCAAAGTTTATTTCATTTGATTTATTTTTTTTAAATTCGTAAGAGAAGTACAATTTTATTGTTAAAATATGTGATAATCGTAATGACTCACTTGAAAGTCGAGTTAAAAATGATGTTGGATCACTCGACACTTGTCTAGTGCGAGAAAAGTTTGACTCGCCGGTCTTTCGTCGGAATGGCATCATAATAACAAAGGATGTGGAAGCAATGAGCTAACAGAAATGAAGCTTGAAAACAAGTCTAAGCGGAAAACCATGTTTGCAATTTGTATAGCCACTATTGTACGTGACATGCTGAATTGCTATGGATATGTTGTATGTGCAATCTGAAACATGTTTATATGGTTTTAAATAAAATACTAATAGTGCAATTGATATACAATTAGAGAGAATGCTAAATACGTAGCAAGTTAGCAACAAAGTAAACCATCATATATGACGATATCAGTATTTCGCCGGGGATGTAATTGAGTGGGTTGTTGGACATACGCGATGATGATCCAAGTAGCTTTTTAAGCGGACCTACAAAACACACAAGCGCCACGAAAGGTTCTTGAGATTGCCTTTCGGGGACACTCCCCTCGCTCTAGTCGGTATTTGATAAATAATTTCTATATGACCGTGTGCATAATTGCAAGAGTACGCGTATATTGAACGTATTTCGGTTGTACACTCGATAATGAGGATGACGATCCTTTATATAGTGTTCCATCGTACGATGGTGCATTAATGCACATTAAAGTGGTGGTCATGGCCGTTCACCACGTATTAAGTAATATAATGGAACGAACTTCTTGGAGGACATCATTAGTGGTAGTTACGATATGTGGTGTAATGTCTATGTAGCATCCAGAGTGCTCGTTTAATAGAGTGTAACCGTTGTCGAGATCGCGGGTGCCGCACCACTTTGTCTATAAGTGAACGTAGACGACTTGTGTCACATAGGATATGTGGGAGAGAGGACGACCTACGTTATGTCGGATATAAGAGACCGCAATGATCTACACCATGCAAGCTTCGTTATCTCACCGATACTCGACCTAAGATCGAAATTTACTTTTGTAGGCTTTATAAGTTAGTTTGTAAAGAATCTGAACATAAACACCTTACTACAACAAACAGACTTCTCACGTTTCAAAATCCAATCCAGGTAAGAGAATTTGTTTCGAGAAGAATCAATGCGGGGATTTAAAGGTATTTACGGAGGTTGATTAGGCGGGATCCCTCACTTGATAGGAGTTCAACTACGCTAGCAGTGTACCTATCTATCGGGCAATCTTATCACTTGGCGAAGCAAAAAACAACCCATTGTCTCCGTACGAGCGATGCCGAGGCGAGCTCGAGCTACGACACTTGGAGTATGTGAAGGAATTTGGATCAACGAGAATTATAAAAGACCTAAAACTACCAGTTGAATCTCCCTACTAAAGTTTTTAGTGACAACACATCTGCCATTTTCATGGCCCAAGACCCTGTCCATCATGATAAATCAATACATAATGAGATTGACGGAATTTTTCTACAAGAACAAATTGACTCAAAGGACATCTCCTTATCCACATCCCTACTCGATTCTAAATTCCAAATCTATTCACTAAAGCTATTGCTCCTAATCAATTCCCTAGTTTGTGAGCAATCTTGGTTGTATTAACATCAACAATCAAGCTTCAGAAAGTTGTAGAAGTATTATAGTTTATTTATTTATTAGCCCTATGATAACGTTATTTCTACCATTTATGTCATTGTGGGCTCTTTATAGCCGTTGTAATTAAGTAGGTTGTTAGCCATAAGTTAACCACATATGGGCATTTATTAAGCTATCTGGAGGTTGTCTGTTTGGCTGTTTTGTACCTATTTAATCTTCTATTTTTCGTAATAAACATACGAAAAGTTTTCTTCTCCCTTCTAACAAAAGAGTGTCTTCTACATTCTTTTGTTTTCTTTTCAAATACATAAGGTGTTACTGCAACGTAAGGTGTTACAATAAAAGTAGTGTGATTGAAGTACATAAGGTTTTACTAAATACGCAAGGTGTTACTACATACATAAGGGCTGATGTTAGCGTCATTGTAAAAGTAGCGTGAATGAAGTACGTAAAGTGTGATTAGCGTACGTAAGGTCTTTCGCTTTCATCGATCACCGTAAAAGTAGTGTGAGTCAAGCACATAAGATGTTAGTGCATACATAATGAGTTACTACAAATGTAAGGTTGATGTCAAAAAATTATATATATATATATATATATATATATATATATATATATATTCTTTTTGGGGGGAATATCAAGGTTTTTTTTTTTTTTTTTTTTTTTTTTTTTTTTTTTTTGAGGGGATCAAGGTTTTTTTAAATGACGCATAAACAGGTGGCCGATGGCAGTCGGCAATTGTGTACATGTCGCCACCAACCAATTGGAATTAATTTGTTTTCTTCCCGGCTTCAATCAACTTCTACGTATGGTTTGTGGTCACGTGTCCTGACATAATCTTTTTATTATTATTTTCTGGAATTTTAAAAAAATTCCAAAAAATTATTACTATCTCCGTACATAATCCTTTTATGGGAAATTAGGGATACAGACGCAATCTGAAATATTTTTAAGTAACAGGACAACTACATATTTTTTATAGGGAGAATGACAACTGCATAATTTTTAGAGCGAGAAGGAATGACAAACAGTGAATCCCGAAAATCGGTGATATAAGGTGAATCCCGAAATCGGTGAATTTCGACGGTGAATCACGAAAATCGAGTGAATTTCGACAATGAATTTTAAAAATTAGTGAATTTCGACAATGAATTTGAATAGTGAATTTCGACGAGTGAATAAATAGTTTTTTTTTTTTTTTTTTTTTTTTTTTTGAAACGATCACTTTATTTATTGGCGCTCAAGGAGGTAAGAAAAACGTTACAGAGTATTTGTTCATCCACAAATATTGCGAAAAATTAATCTAAATACCAAGCAAATCTCGATTTCGGCTCTCTCTACTACGTTTGCTAGAAATGCATACGCTGTGGGTCTTTACGTATCATGACCATGTCTAATCTTTTGCGCCACATCCAGATGCCATAGAGTGTCTCTTTCCACGGATACTTCCATTTGACCGACCCAAGAGGGGATCTTCTTGAAGACTTCGAGGTTCGGTTGTAGCCATTCCATGGGTGTTTGAGCACTCGAAAAAGCTCGGGTTCAAACATTCGGATGGTACACAAAGGTCCCGACAATTTCTCGCCCAAGTACGGTCGCGTAAGGCGTGTAAAATCGATTCCTCATCTCGCGTCACACGTGACTTGCAACTCGGGTCATTGGATATACACCGAGCATACAAGAATGCATCTACCATTAGTGCATTATGCGCAATGCTCCAAATTAAGTAATTACTCCGAGTGGAGCTCTTTCAACTCGCCATATCTTGTCCCATATGTCGTCCAAGTCCTCTGCGGTCGGTTCCAATTTGTTTGCAAAGCATAACCCGATGCTACCGTATACCTCCCTTTCTTGTCCGCCTTCCAAATAAAATTCGATGCTCCTCCTCAAAGCCCGTATGCAAGTGCGCAAAGGTTGAGCAAATGCTTCGCCATATTGGTGAGCTCCCCACTTTGGCTTTGGCTGATAGTTCTATGCAAATGTTTCAAAAGATTGTCCTTCTACTCAATTGATGAAATATTTCTGTCATTCTCCCTCATTCCCCATCCTTTTATTATTACTATCCCGTCCTAAAATAAAATATAAGTTCATTAGGAGAAATACTTGTGTAGTAACTCATTTGTGTGGAGTTATCTATGTAGTTCAATCTAAACCACACGAGTTTCATTCCACACGATTTAGATTGAACCACACGGTAGCTCCGGACAAATAGACTATGTATGAATTTCCCGTCCGTTAGGGCTTTTCCACACGGATTAAAAAAATTCGTTAAATTGATTATGTGTAGTTAGTTTTAATGAAAAAGTTTAAAAGGACTTTTGATTTGTCATTACAAAGTAGTAAAAAAGTGGGGGGTAAATAATAAATAAAGAATGAAAAAAGAGAAAGAGAAAAATGCGATAAATACTTCATTCGTGATGTGAATGGATTTATAATATGGAACAAAATCAAACAAATTAAATGAAGCTTGTATTTTGAGATGGAAGTAGTATTATATTTTTTAACTAGACATAATATTTTCTCTATCCTAAAATACAACTCATTTTATCTTTTTCGGTTTGCCCTAAAATATAAGTTAACATTTATGACAATCAACATCTTAATCTGTACGAAAACTTATACAATACTACCACGTATTCTTATTTAAGCGCCATGAATAGAAAAAAACACACATATTAAGAAGAGTAGATGCTTTGATTTAGATCAAAATGACAATAACACCATTGAATCTATAATTAATCGATGTTGTTTTCCATTTCTCACCCCTTAATAAATAAGGATAGATAATGTTATGAAAATATAACTACGACAGATAAAAAAGAATTTTTATATTCCACAATTACGACGATTATATAAACGGAGGAGGGAGTAACATATACTATGACTTTTACAGTTTTACATTTAAATTTATAAACACAAAGAAAAGAAAATTCCTTTTTGGATCCATCGCCGATCCAGAATTAGAGTTTTTATTATAGTGACATCACACACGATTACTACACTACTTATTTAAAAGTCGTGGGGTTGTTTGTTCGATATATTTACACCTGCATTGTTTATCGATAGTTTTGATTTAGGAATCTGCATATGTTCTTAAAAAAAACTAACACATAAGAACTTGTGTATATTATACAGAATAATAGCTGTACCAGACAGACACTGGTTGCAAGACACCTTTCCAATAGTAGCCTAGCAGCAGCAGCATAAAAGAAGTGAAACTCTGTTTACATATCCCAACATCTTTCAACACATTTCAAAAGCACACCCACCTTATACATTTAGACACACATCACTGCCATTTCATGAGGGGGACAAATGCAATGCAACAAACAAAGACAACCAAAAAGTATAATCACAACTGATTACATTTTGTCACACACTACACACTACAGGCACACGTTTTTCAACCCCCTTCTCTTCTAAAACCTACTCCGTTTTACTGTTTAAATACCCCCTCCCACAACATCCCATGGTGATACCTGCACCAAATTCGATACACCCAAAACATGCGCAAAAAAAGATCTGGTCTTCTACACATTTACATATAATAAAACAACACTTGGCCACACCAAACATTTTCGCACAACATCTACCTGTTGTCGATTCTCTGGCTCTCTTTGGTTGGATCAACAAGATCTTGGAGTTCATTTTCCACGCCTTGTGACTTTCGTAACTTAGCCACCAAAATCCACATATTCGCAAGTTCGTTTTCAAGGTAAGCTTCTCTCTGTTTGGATTCTTCCACCTTTCTTTGTAACTCCGCCTCCCTCTGATTCTTTTCCGCTAGTGCAGCTTCATATGAAACTTCTCTCTCCCTAATCAGTGCTAGCTCTCTCTTAAAATCAGGAGGTGCAGGTGCAGCAGCTTGTTGTTTCACATGGCGACCGTTCCTTGTTGTGGAAGAAATGGTTTTCCGTTGGTTAGTAGAACTACTTTTCTGTGATGCCAGCTCAGCAGCTAGTCTTTCGTTGTTGGTCATGAGTTTTGTCACTTCCTCAGATAGTGCCTTTAACTCTACAGCTGCAGCAGATGCTAATCCTTTAGCATATGAACTTTCCTCTCCTAGTTTCAGGTTCCGATGCTCCAGCTGCTCTTTCATGTCAGTTAGTTCCGTCAGCTTCGACTTAAGTTCTTGGATCTCGCTTTCCTGTTACAGATAAAACCACCGTCTTACTCAAGAGTCCAGCCCTTTTTATCATCTACAGGATCAGGGGAGGGGAGGAGGAGGAGGAGGAGGGGGGGGGTTGGCATGGGGGTCAAACAAGATTGCTCAAAATGTGTATATTTGTAACTATGTCCATAGTAAGCGAATGCCCAACTGCACTGTCAGTCACGTAATTTTGAGCTGTCCAATATTTCTTATAGATCATCATATTGGGAAGCAAAATAAATCTTTAGATTGAATACACCATGAATCGTTTCAAGAATTGATTGGTTACAGTTCAATTTCGGAGACATGAAACAACCATATGATATGAAAAACTGACAATGATCTATGGAGGACATGCTTGTTTTCCAGAAAATCTCGATTAACATCGCATCATAACACATTAGTCACATGCATACAATAATATATGATGTTTTGAGAAAGATATTAGTAACCTTGACTTGAAGAAGCAAAGCTTGTTTCGGATCTCTATTTGCAGAAGCCTCGTTGACATTCACATGTTCATGCAGAGGTTTGGATTCAAAATTAGGCTGAGTGAAAATGCTCATTGAACTGAGATTTCTGTTCTCCTGAGCATCAGAAAGCTGTTGTTTCAAAGAGGCGATTGCTTCTTGATATTCTTCACATTCACGTATCTGCTCAAAACAAAGTACCGCATTCTTTTAGTTTTTAAGCTAATAGTAATCTCAATGAAAGGTTTAGCTGGAGTTGTTCTATACCTTTTGAATTAGCTGTTCCTGAATAATTCTATTGTCCGCGGTTTTAACCTGCACTTTCCAGCAGAGCAGCTCTTGAAGAAACATAACGACTGATTGTGACAAAAAATCCAATGATTGCAAGACCATTTCCGATTACTAATAATCAATAGGAGAACTACATACTGAAATTCATGGTCTGTCTTTTATTTCACCATCATTTGAGCACTGAAAACTGGCAGAAGCTATATAAAGAAAATAATAAGGAAGATGAAATAAAGTGTGGTCAACCCTATCGGTAGTCTGGCAGGTTTTTGGTATTCTACTCCTCATGGTGTTAGGTACCTTTTTCGGTGCTTGAGAGAATCTTCTTGTAGTTAAAAGCAATAGCCGTAGATATAAGAAACACTAAGCTCCTGTTTGTTTTGGTTAGAGTTTTTTTATATCACTTCACCAATCATTTCTTACAATTTTCTTACCAATCATTTCTTCAACTACAAATAAAAAATAATAAATCATCTCTCACCATTTCACTTTATCTACTTTATTACATTTTTACCATTATTTTATTCATTATACTACTTTATTTCAATTTCTCTCACTTGTCATTTCTTTATCTACATAAATTTCAAAAAAACATCTTAACTTTCTAATCATTACTTCAATTATTTTTATTATATTTTATTATCCACTACTATATAAAACAATCCCAAAAAAAACTCCCCACTTAAAACAAACGGAGCCTAAGAGACATACCGCCACTACTACACTTAAACGTTTTCATATTTACAAAATCAAAGAATAAGACATACAATCCTCGCAACAATGATCAAGGTTAAGTATGATGCTTAATCTTATAATTATGGTGAACCGTTACCTCAAGTTCTAGTGACTTCTCATTCAGCTGTGCCATGATTTCAGCAACAGACTGCAAAAAAAAAAATATGTAGCGAGCAATTTCATTTGTTTCTGTGGAGCAACTAAAGCCTTTGAAGAGTACCAACTTACTTGTGATTCTTCAAAACTGTCTATCTTCTCATTTGTTGCAAGAAGGGAATCAGCAATTTGCTTTTCAAGAATAGCCATTTGTTCTCTTTTCCTCTTAATTTCATCATCGAGTTTCCTAATTTCCACCTATGAAAAAGATAGGAATAACTTAACAAGATTGAGAAATAAACATAGGGACAAAGTTTATTTTTGGGGTGTGTGTGTGTGTGTGTTTACAACGGGACAAATATATTGGTACAAAAAAAATTACTTGAATATGCTCCTTCCTAGGGTAGCGCTTAGACTCCTCAGACAATCTCTTTCGAGCACTTGTATGAAGTGCCACTTCTCCTAACAAAATCTTTTGCTGCTCCCTCAAAAGCTCAATTTGATCAAGAGTCATTATGCTGGTCTAGCATGAAATAAGAGAAGAAATAAGACACACATAACATTCAGAATACGGCACATAACCTAAACTGCTTAATAAGCATGGAATCAAGTATGCATTGACGTAAGTTTCAAATTTGAAAATGTAAGAAGAAAATTTTCTTTCTTAAATGAATGTAACGAGAAGGAAATTTAATTGCCATACCAGAGGAGTCTCTTGCCCGAAAAAGCTATCCTCATGAACATCTCCATCGTGTCTGATATCTGACAAATGTTCCGCAGATGGGATGCTTTCTGACGGTATTGAGTAAGAATGCCTTGATTCCGTATTAATGTTCACGCTTTCAGCAAGAGGAGTTGAAGGGCTACTTGTCGATTTCATTCCACAGGATTTATCACTGGTGCTAGTTAAAGTTCCACCGCCAGAATCTCTTTTCTGGTTATTATAAAAAGTCAGCTAACTTTCATAACATATCTATTCTAATAATCATAAAACGTCCCATGAAACTCCTCTCGCGGATATACTTTTATCAAGAAAAGTATGCTAACACCAGCAAAGTAAGCCAAGACTTCACAAAAAAATCCCCCCACCCCGAAAAGAAAATAAGTAAAAAAATTAAATATAAAACACAGTGAGATTCTTTCCCTTAGGATTTCACTTTTACATGTGGACATTGACCAACACTGGAAGTTGCTGGATCGTAAAGGACGGTGACAGGGTATGCCCATCGTCTTTTACTTATTTTCTTGTAGGTAGGGGGAGTAGGAAGGTTGCTTCTATTGGCACCATGTTTTTGCTTCAGGCACCACATTCATTGATTTTGTGTGTGTGTGTGTGTGTGTGTGTGTGTGTGTGTGTAAGCGCGCGCGTGCATGGCATCACAAAATTACTCTTAGCACCACTCATATTGAAAAAATGTCTGGTAGAAACGTTACAGACACTTGCGCTCGTTATACGACAGAAACGTCACTGAAGCAAACGTTATCTGCCATTGTCCCCCCTGGGTGGCGTTTTTGCAAGTTAGGGAACGTCACTCATGATGTTTCTCACCGCGAAAAAATAATCACATTAATATGTGTAGCTTTTAATGATTTCGTGGTGCTGTGTAGTACTTTCGTTGCCCGAAGCATATTCGTGGAGCCAATAGAATCCCACGAGTAGGAATAGGATTTAATCCATGATCAATCCTAGAAAGCCATGAGCCTTAACCACTTTTGAATATAATCAAGCCCAACACCTATCCTCTTCACCATCACCAGGTTGTTGACTGCCTAATGGTTTCAAACGTTTATCCTCTATCCTTTTCTGATTCATATCACAAGGGAAAAATGACCCTGAAGGTTTGAAAGGCATATGATATATGACGTGCTGTTTTCTAGGTTTCTGCGAAGATTGCCACTCAACAATGAGGTTACTTGCAGAAATTAGAATGCAATCCAGATATCTAAAAAAGAACACATGATTCCAGACGATACTAGTCTCTAATCAAGGAATTAGAACTATATAATGGAAATGGAGGATCCCTTCCAACTAGAAGTCAATGTAGCAGTCTTACACAATTTTTTTCCAGAATAGATAAACTTAGTGGTATGTTAAGAGCAATTGCATTCAGGAGTGCCTTGAAATAAGTTTCTAGTGAGCATTACAGTACTAATTGCCAAAAAAGATTAAAGTGAATAACTAGCCAGAAAACTATAATAAAACACCAACCATCACAAAATTCTTGACCATTTTCCAACTTATCTGTTACTAAATTCAACTTAAATCTTTGCCAGAAAAGAAAAGAGGGGACACTCAAAATTGTCAGTGATTGCAAGCACGTGTAATGTTGCTTACCCGAGGCTTTAACCAATTAAGTAACCCACTCTTCCTAGCCTTTTTCTCTTCCTTCAATGTATCATCCAAGTTTTCTGCATTTCCATCAGTAGGTATATACATATCGACACTTTCATCTTCCCAGATAAGATCTCGTCTTCTGTGTGGAAGATACACGAGCTACACATTCAAAAGCCAATTAGACAGTTAGCACAAGACCATAAGAAGAAAATCCATAAAACTGAGAATTCATCAGTCAAGTAGGCAGAAACTTTGACATCATACGGGAAAAAAAGTTATAACACAAAGAAACCACAAAGGTGGGGAGGAAAGTGACAATATAACAAAAGGACAGTACCTCTTCTTCTCCAAAGGAATGCCTTCTCCTTGGCCCTGAGCGGTGAGGAATTCTTGATGACTGTGATGATTTTGAAGACACCAAAATTAATTTTGTTAACCGCTGTATTCTACCCAACAAAGCAGCTTTAGCTTCCTCTTCTTGCTCCAGTCTTGATTGCAGCCTGACATGACCGTCTTCAAGCTTTACAAGAACAAAATAAAAAGAATAAGAGTGCAATCAAGCTAAAACTAGAGCAAAGTTAGCAGTAACAGGAAATAAAAAGCGTAAGCAGAAAACTAAGATGCATTTACCATGAAATATAGTAAAAAATAACCACCTTCACTTTCACCATTATTCACAAGCCCTGCCTTCGCATTTGTTTCTTAATAGACAGTACAAAGGAGACAAAACCCTGTCAAAGTAAATTTACATACAGCTGGAGCCAAAATAAAAATGGTACATGTGAGCATCCTGCCTATGCAGGGTCCATGGAAGGGCTGCTTAGTGCTATCGTATGCAGTCTTACTTTATATTTCTAGACCTAACCCATGACCTTTGGTCATACGAAGACAACTTTTAACCCAGCGCCAAGCTCCCCTTCAACTGGAGCCTAAGTGCTGGATGAAAAATCAACTTCAGCTCTAAAAGCAGATACCCACTAAGTCCTCATTTTAATGCAGAATGGAGAGAAGGCAGGTAGCAAAATAATGGCTATCAAGTAACTCCGCACTCAAAAGAATCTGATACTTTTGAACCACAGTTTTGTAATGAATGGTCTCTATTTATGCCACTTGATCATGAAATGAGAACGTAAAGTAGTTAAAGCGCGCCTTTAATAGAATGCATGATAAATTATTATCTCACTTAAGAGATTAAGCTATTAGAGACAAGTGTAATTTATACATGTTTATATTCTAGCACGCCCCCACTCATGTAGGCTAGCCAACACATGGATAAGAAGCAATAACAGTAAAAAAGTACCAGTAGTATCAGTTCTTTTTTCCAAAATAAATAAGGTTGCAATGAGGATTTGCGTCTTTCTCTTAAACCATGATAAATTACCATTTCACCTAAAAGCTTAGTGTGTTACAGAGAAGTAATTTATAATTGTAGACATTCTAACAATATGCATATGAATATTGTTTCCTATTAGCTGGCAACTAAAGTGAACTTTACCAGGAATACCACTTTTTACCCTAAAGAAAAATGACCACACATGCGCATTAATAGACACGGATACTTCATTCAATGGGTAATATCTGCTATTCATCCTTCATGTTAAAGGACCTGAATCCTGCAACAAATATTCCAGGATTCTGGCCAATAATTGGACACAGAAACAAAAGAAGAGGGCGAAATTAAATTGTAAAAATGGAACAGAATGCTCAGCAAACTAAACTATCCAAGTCTTACTCGAAGAATGTCGTTAAAAGTCACCTCCTCCCAATTCAACATGCAAATCCATGCAAACAGAAGTGGAAAAGAAAAGGGATAAAAAAAATGGGAGGGAGAGAGCGAGAGTGAGAAAGCAAGAATGAATCATGAATTGTGGTTCGAATGCAGTATCAATGAACATCATTACAGAACATGAACTGATGCCTGTAAGGGGCAATAAAACCACTCCACACTCGTTAAACCCTTTAAAACCAACAATGACTTCAATGCCTGCAGATTACAGAAAGATATAGGTACTAACTACTTGATTCAGAAGTATGTAGCATCTCAAATGAAAGTGAGTCAGTTAGCCAAATCCAATCCAAGTTTAACGCAAATTAAGCCATATTCAAATATCTGAAGAGCACAGGAAGTCTTCAGAGTTCGTTGTCTTCCTCAAAATTAATAATAATAATAATAATAATAATAGTAATAATAATAAAATTTGTTGTCTACATCACAACTTCACTGCAATTATATGTATACATGTGCTAGCATTTTTACCAGTTTCATAAACATAAGAAGCGGAGCCAGATATTTAAGAACAATAGATTTAACTTGGAAACTTCACAAAGCAAGATAAGTTTTCAATGAGAATTTCATTAAGAGAGAAAACAGCAGAGTCATTGTTATCTACAGAAACCTTTTACTTTTGGTAGCATCAAAAAGGTGAAGCTAGATGAAGAACAATCCAAGTGTACCTTCTGTTTTAGGAGCACTATATCTTCTCCGCTTTCTTTCATATGTGGATGTGTAACAATGCCTCTCTTCAAATGCTCCAACTCTTCCTTCAAACTACGAATTTCATTTTGATACTTCTTGATAAGTGACTTCTCATCAATAATCTGCACGGTAATAGCCTCAGTCATCATGAATAACAATGTCCTCTTAATTAGACTTTAATAGCTTCAGTTATAGAGAACAATGACTTTTTACTGGACAATAGCTCCTAGAACATACCTTATTTTGGGATGCCATTATTTCAATATGCTTTGCACGGTGTGCAAACTTTAAAGTGTTATGGGTTTCTTCAGAATTGCACGATGAAGGAGTAACAGTGCAGATGAGCTGCAAAAGCAGCCAAACAAAAGACATTTACGAGCGTGTGAAAAACTTGTCAAATTACTCAGAAAGCAGGAAAAGTGTTCATTATCATCATTACTATTATTATTTACTACAATCATGATAATGCTTATAACAGTTGTTTATATTATTCTGTCTGCAAAAGTATTATCAATAAATTTAATTGTTATTATCATTCTTATGTAGGATAGAGGAGAATAGGAAAGGGAGTAGGAAGAAAATTAAGCTGAGAACTTTTTCCTTTTCCCGGTAAGCATCTGTAGTAATGATGACTTTTTAAAGGTTCATTTCACAGACTGATGGCAGAAGCTAATGCATTCTTTGACAGTGTTCCTAGAGTCCTATGATTAGGTTGCCGCTAGGGACCCACATAACAATTGATGCAATAATGACATACTTTAAATCCGGTTTCTGATGGCAAAACCATTAGATGTAGTCTGAGTGACACATATACTTGATATAAATAGGCTGAAATAACTGTTGGTGAAAATGACTACAATAAGATCATATAGACAGAAGCTTCTACCGATACTCGACCATGACCGCTCAATGAGGACTGAAGAAGCCTGGTTAATTTGGAGTCTCTATAAGGAATGTGAGAAGCTTTCCCCTCTGTCAATTTTGATATAACCTGTCACAAGCTCTAGTTAGTTGAAAGAACAGTGTTGATAGTGTGGACATTCAAGATCACTCGAGAAAGAATCTACAGAACTAAACTAAAAATATCCCTCACACAAGCAATATTAACACAAATTTGATGTCAATTGAGTAACTTTTCGCCTACAACCTTAAGCAATGGGACATAAGTAATAAATCACCCTAGGCATGCAGGCTAACGGCTAACCACATTTTTGCGACTAGTAGACCCGTGAAAAGGCATGGACTTTTTTTTTTTTTTTTTTCTTTCCATTTTAACAGAATGAGCAACATTAAAATTTAAAAGCAATTATACATCCTATGGCACAATTATCATACAAGAATTGAGTCCTTGAATGGACAATAATAAGTACAAGCGTCTTGACAACCAGAATGGGTCTTCTTGGACTCTTCTCCATTGTATGTTTATGGGCCATATGCCCAATTATCAAAAACTCTAGTAGAATAACTTACTGAATCAAGAAAGTAACCAGCCAGAAGCTGAAAGCAAATCAAAGGTCATAATGTGGCATTTTTTTTTTCATAATAACAGCATAAGTAGAATAATTAGAGTCTTACAGTTCCAAGAGTTAGAAGGCTTTTATTGATGTAGGACCCCTCTTTCCGACGTACACCAGTAGTTTCAGCCTTAGAACTCTCCGACCCTGCCAAGTCAATAAGATTCTGCAAGCATACAATTAAATTATGCAGATTATCCAATAAATACCTTATTTTTATTGTGAAAAGTAAATTGGAGTAAATTAGTGCAGCGGTAGCCAAAAAGAATCTAAGAGGCCAGAGATCCAAGAATTAGTCCTTTAGTAAGATGATAATTTCACATTATTTTGAGGAAAAGCACATATCTTAAATGAAGCATCACATAATGCAAATACGGAAAGACCAGCACAGAAGGGAGAACAAGTTTCGTCGATCAATTCCCTTCCAACAAACCTTGTTAATTGTCTGATATTGGATGTGTATTTCTGTAGCAATGCTTACAGCCAGACATGAATTACTCATTCTTTTTGTAGTTCATTCATGCTTAGACGTTGAATTACACGTACATCGGAGATACATATAGAGATAAATGAAGGAAGAACCATCCATTCAGGTTCGAAATGGTACAAATATATAGAAGACAGATTAGAAAGAACGGCTACTTAATTACTGTGGGCAGCTGCATAATGACTTTAACTATCTACCGAATTCCAGAATTAATATATGTTAATTAAACCATGATTACATTATTAATGGTACAATTGTACAAATGATAAAACTAAAGAATACTTTCTCTCTTCCCACACTAAATTTAGCTTAAAGTGACCCCAACTTCAGTATCTCTTTAGCTATAACAACTCACTTCTGATCATGATCCTTGCATGATTTTTTTAAGCACGTGTTTTTATTAATGATCAAAATATTGATAGCTAGGGGCATGATGTTGTTAGTCTTTTTTCCAGTTAATGATGTCCCAACTAGAGTTTGAAAGTCAACAAATTAATCAAAAGTACTCCCATCAAATCCTTTAAAAGGTTATTTACTAATACATATCTATGTGGTACGTGTTTCAGACAATGACAAAAATCTTCCTGATGCAATCACCAAGTTATAACAATTGCATGTCTCAACGAAAAGTTAAAGTTGAAATCAATTGTTTATAATATGTAAATTACCTACCTACCAAACATCTTAAGCCTTTGGAAGAGATAGTAATTTAACATGGTATCAGAGCAGGTCATGGGTTGAGCCTCTTTGTTGGCATTATTGTGCCATTTATATGCCTTGGTGTTCCCTATGTTGGCTCAAGCTCTTTGTCATAGGCCCACACTTAAGCAGGCGTATTGAAATCAATTGTGTTTAAAATGTAAATTACCTACCTCCCCAACAGCTTAAGCCTTTAAGCCTTTGGGAGAGATGGTAATTCAACACTTAAACATCAACAAAAAGTAACTTAGACGTTTATGTGAAGTAATGTGTCCACTAGATGCTAGGGAAATACGCTACATGGTAAAGTACAAGGTGCAAAACCATTGAAATCCACCTTCTAACTTCATAAATAGTGGTTATACTTCAATCTTCTGGGACAGAGCTTGTATCTATATTTGATTCAACATACCCTATCTATCTTTGCATTCCTATCAAGTACTGGGAAAAAAAGAACCTTTCGTGTTCTAATCATATCAAGCATTTATTGTGCTAAAAGGCACTTTTAGTATGACATAATTCAGCAAATTAAACCATTGATCCATTGTCACGTAGTTAGGTTAGGTCAATAAGATAGGATTAATTAGTGATGAAGTTATGCACAAAATCCGTAGGAAATCATTAAAAAGGAGAAATGTGCGACTAGGAAGCTAACTAGTCGACCAAAAGATTATAGTTTGAACTAGATGAACATACCAGTTGTGATAAATTAACAGATTCGCCTTCACAATTTTCACCACATGGACTACTCTCTATAGTCTGTCAATAAGGAAGAGAATGGAAATTACTTACAAACAAAAACATTATGGTTTATAAGAATAAAGAATTAAGCAAGCTGGAACTTTATCTCAAGCATACCAGAGTAAATATCGTATGGCTTCTACTGCTGAGTAGATTAAAGTTCGTAGAGCCCACATGCCTGTGCTCTGTTGCCAAGACAAACTAAGTGTATTAGAAAATGAAGAAAAGAGTGTGTGGGATGACAATTAGAAAAACAGAAGATTATAATATTTGTCGAAATATCTATATTAAATACACCCAAGACATCGCAGGACATAACTTCTCCCTGATTCTAAAAATTACTTGCATCAGCATAAAGTCATTAACTACATTGTAGAAACGCCAATCCAAAAGAATCACTTGTGCTGATATGATTTTCTTATATCAGTCATCAGAATAACATCACCACAGAGCTTTATCTATACAATACTCATAGAATATCAAATACAACACAACTTGACAATCATCCAAAGTCACTTTGCAACTACCATAAGCTAAAAATCTTCCTAATTCCCCAAATTCAAAATTTCATAAAAACACTAGACTGGTTTCTGTTAAATTACCAATACGTCTAATGTCTTAAGCTATTGGGAAGGTGAGTAACTTAGATTTATCGACTTAAGTACGCCTCCTCGCGAATGGGCCTAATACAAAGAGTTTGACTAACAAATGACACAGACACATAAATGGCTAAACCAACATTGTGCACACAAAGCCAAATAAAGAGACGCAATACAATTAGGGTGGTAATGTTGGCAGAGGATTTGGGCCCATGGCCTCCAACACTAATACCATATTAAACTACTAATCACCTAAAAACTAATACCCACGGTCACATTCAAAACTTAAGCAGCAATATCATCTTGCAAATTTGGGATGGACTTAGCACAAGAAGTTTGAATTAGAGATTTACCTTCTCCTGCTGCTATAAGAGACAAGGCATGGGCAGGAGACAAAACAACTTCCTCCTTAATACCTTCGACAAAGGTTCCCTGCAATAGTTCATGATAAGGAGGCAAAAAGGATATGCAAAGTTCTAATGAACAAAATTTTCATTTAAGATGAATGGAAAATAACCTGAGAGTCTTCTCTAATCCGCAAGTTCTGGCCAGCTGGATTTAATAAGTCATTGACAACCTGGAACCAAAGATCAAATACCAGTCAACCTACAGCTAAGAAAATACTCTATCATGGATGATTCATACGAAAATCACTTCAAACGAGTTTTAGTCGACAAGAAGAAAGCTTAATAGTATCAATGTTTTTAAGGTTGCTATGAAAGTGGACAGCAGTACTCGGCATACAAGTAGAGTTTGCATCAAAATCAATATTTTAATTAATCGTTTGGAACAGCGATGTGGAACAAGATACTAGTATGCAAACTGAAAGGCCACTGAAGAATTAGTTAATGCAGGCCATGTTTTTACTACAAGGAACATTTTTTTTTAAATGAAAATTATTCCATACATTCTTGTCATTACAATCGACCGTGATACATCCAATGTTATTACAGGATTCATACTTGACTTCGTTAGTGGTTAGACTCTGTCATATGCGCACCTAAGGATCCGAATCAAGATAGTGGCTAACCTATGGTAAGGAAGAATCTTTGATCTTCACTAACTTGTACTTATGTTACAACACGGAGAGGGCATGACATGTTTACATATTTTCTTCTTTTTAATGAACATTGTGAAATGCCAGCCGGAAAACTAAAAATGTTTCTTTACATCTCGAGGTAACATTTTAGCAGTTGAAGCATTGAACAATTTAAGCAAGCGGCATTCCGGATGGCAGCAGCCGCGAAACAAACAACACACAAGGCAATAACTTATATTAGTGAAAAATACTAATTCCACCCACGCTTTTATAAACAGCACTTTATGTGATTTTTGAAAAGCTTCAAGCATGAACAACAATATATCTCAAGTCATGAAACCAAATTACAGGAAGATTGAACTGAATCAGCGTACTAATGAAGTCTTGAAGCTTACCTCATTGTAGATTTCCAAGTACGAGACACGAAGGAGAAATTCTCTGCTGGGAGTCTTAAACATAAAAACGAAGTGTATTGAGTATTTCATAGTGAATCATTCATTAAGTGGTAAGAGAAGCTAGGTATTGTACACTACCTCTTGAATAAAACCAAACGCATCCTTTACAGCCAAAGCTATGATGCCAGGAGACCTCTGATCACCCTGTAACACATGCAGACATGATTACAGAGAAATTAAGCACTTTAATTTACTATTTTCTTTGTCAATTTTTTTTTTTACTATTTTCAATCAACGATTGAAGTCTTTTAACTAACCAATCTTATGAAACGGTGGCATTCTATATTGGTTCCAAGTAAACAGACAACTATCAAAATAGATGAAGATAAAGAACCTACACATGCATGGCTAAGATGCATATGAGAAATTGAGATCCAAATCCTATCCCTTCCTGATATTACCAGCTTGTTATTAGCCACTCTATGTGTTTCTATCTTGATCTATTTTGTCTTCCTTCTGTATAATAGTGCTAAAACGATTTGCTGACTACTTTTCAGAAAACCTTTTTATGTAGGGGGGGAGGGGGTACCAAGTTGCTAGTACCTTACTTAGGGGTCATTGCTTCAGAATAACAATGTTTTTAAAATTCATACATACATAATTTACACGGTTTGGAAGAAGTGTGTGTGTGTGTGTGTATATATATGTATGTATGTATAAACTACTGCTAGTAGCAAGTACTACTACTTAACCATGCGTTGCAAGTCCATACGTGAGGACAAGTTACAATTCTTCATGAAAGTAGTAATTATCAAATGCTTTTGTCAAGTGAACTGATTATGGTAGTCTAATAGTACATGCAACAATTGAAAGATGAGTTTTCTTAATTATATTATCTAGAAGAGAAAAATGCCTACTAAAAAATGCAGAGAGAAAAAGTAAGGACAAAATAGAATTTCACTTAATCTCAATGTATAGTCAATGTTTGAGAAAATAACTACACTCTTACGTGCATGGTATGTGTCTTTCCGCTGCTAGTAACGCCATATGCAAATATGGTTCCTGCAATCAATTGATAATGCTAAAACTGGAGCAATATGTAAAAGTCAACACGAGAAATAGCCTTTGCAAATACTAGGAATATAAGATGTTTTTGAGTTTAACGTACTCAAACGAGAGAACGCTATGCAAGAAAACATTGTTTTCAGAATTCTATATATGAATGGTAGAAGTAATTTTTTATAGACTGATATCGGCTAAACACTATGCAAGTAATGCAAAACAAATAAATTGTCGATTAATATTTAGAACCTCAGAAGAAAGATGCTAATATAGGTTAATTATACATCAGTTCATACAATTGGGAATCTCTGGTTTGAAGTTTATTTTCAAAATGACCATTCCAGGAGGTTCAAGCAAGCAACACAACACATCTTTCCCTTCGTTTTTTCCACCTCAAATGCACTAGAATATTATAGTGGACACTTGCAAGAGTTACCAACTCCTGCATAGCTATTTCAATAGGAATATGCTTTCAGCTGTGTAAAATAATCACCTCACTAGAAACCTTCAAACCGTTACTCATGAGTGTAGCAACTTTAAACTTGAGCAAATAATACAATGACTCGTGTATAAACCTTGACATGGCATTGTACACACTAGGGTCACCTATGCAGACCAACAGTAAACGAAACTTGCACAAAGTGTTAAAGTTGTAAAGGCGTATGCCCACCCTTTCACTTGACCTCTTCACAATGAGGAAGTGTCGGCAATCTCACCCAGCAGGCCAACAAAAATTGATATCCATTACCACATACAAATCAAAAGATATTTCACATGGAGCATTGGCCCTATAAAATAAACCCATGAGATTATAAAAAAATGCACGATTTCATACTCGATCTCGAGCATCAGAGTCTCCTTAAATTTACCCTTCCTCTACATCCTTAAGCAATTGATGCATGGAGAAAATTTCATCAAATCATGCATCCTAACACATACTGATTGCAGAATTAGTCATGTGTATCAAGGACTACATAAAAGATTAAGAGAAGGACATCAAGTCATACCATTAACCCCTTCCATAGCACCACCAACAACATGCTGTGCAGCAACATCATACACATGGCGAGTTGTTGTCGTTGGACCGAACACTCGGTCTGCATGTGTCCAGTCACATAGGAAAACACAATGGAAAATGAATTAAAAACAGAACAGGAATTTTTTTGAAAACAAAATAAGAATTACTCTGTCATGAGTGATCAGTAGAGCCTGGAAAATTTCTTTCATACCATATACTTTAAAATTAATGAGTCGTCTGATACACAAATAAGAAAAATTGAACCTCTCTTTGAGAAGCTCCCAGAAGGGTCCTCCTTATAGGCCATCAGTTTAAACGTCTACCAAGCATTATTGAATTTATTCTAAAGTTTTGCAGCTCCATTTTACAATGATCTAGAACCTATCCTTGAGAAAAAGGATGAGCTTCATTACAAATTCATACAGCTTTTGGCATCGTCCATAATACACTAGCCAATTCTTTATTTTATCACTTACAGCCTTTTAAGGAAAATATTACAAAGCATCATAACCATATTGATCAAAATCACATCAAACAGACAAAATACGAGAAGTGAGTAAATCAGGACCTTAGTCTTTGGATAAAATAAACCATTTTAAAAGGGAAAGGATACTCAAAACCAGTAATTCGTGATACTATGTTTAAAAGACAAAAAAAATAACAAATTTCTGACCCCAAATGGAAAAATCCTGGAGCCGCCCCTGATAACATACCATAAGCGTAAGCTATAGAAGGGTTATGTTCATTCCTCACTGTAGTATCACCATCAGCATACCATGCAATCTCTTCCCCTTGACGAATTTCCCTAGGGCTGCCCAAAACGATTACACAGATAGCTGAAGAAAACTGCCAAAAGAAACCTCATTTGGCAAAAAAAAAAAAAAAACAAAGAATGCCAAAAACCTGAAATCTAAACACTTACCTTAGAGGCCGAAACCTGACAGTGACAGTAACATTTTCAGGAGATCTCTCAGCCTCCAAGATTGAGGCCTCTGAAGCAACGAACTGCGGCAGCTTACTTCTGGCAGATGAAGATGCCGGTGAGCTCAGACCGTCGACTGAAGTTTCAGGGAACTGCCTAGAAGATGACGTGGTGGTAGATGAAGCAGACGAATTCGCTTGCCTTGATAGAGCTGATTTCTGTGAATTCCGGTACTTGGATTCCAGTCTTGTCGCCATTAAAATCAGCTACACAAAATTCAACACACACAAATATCACTATAACATAACTAGTGGAGTACCTCCTAAAATGTGGAATGTTGTACTAATCTGAGAAACAATAATCGAAGAACATACATTCTTATTTTTACAACACCCAAACGTAGGATTCCAAAATATACAACTACCAAAAGTGAATTGGAAAGGAAACAAACAATCATTCCGTGACTACAGTAACAATTGTAAAAGAAGCAAACTCAAAACAAAGCATAAACAGAAAGGGATGGTTGCATTTCATTTAATTAAGTAAAAGCAGAAAAAGTAATTGAGAGCGACAACATACTTGATGAGTTTGAGCTGAACTGAATTCATTTGATTGCTTGTCTGAGAAGCGATGCAGATGGGCGCCATTGATGATTGATTACACAAGAGGTTAGCTACTGAGTGTATTGTACAAGAAGAAGAAGAAGAAGAAGAATACAGGTACAGGTACAGCTTGCTTTGCTTTGATTCGTTGATCTCTCTTTTCAGCAAACAGAAGAGGGAGGGAAAGCCGGAAAGGGAGGGCGTGGAAAGGAAGGGAAAAGAAAAGGCGAGGAAAAGATGGGAGTTGAAGAAAGTAAACACAAACAACTTGACAGTGCGATATTGGCCCCGTGGAGGATATTATTTTTAGCCACTTACCTACTATATATATTTCATTTTGTTAAATAATAATTTTCGAAATAATAAATAACATATAACTGTTAGGTGTGATGTCCGAAAGACAATTTTGTAATTGTTTTATTTAATAAATGAAATGATATTATTATTCATATTTATTATTCTCATATTCACAGATGTGACAATAGTAATTACACTACAGAAAACCCTAAAGATATCGTTTACGTAATCACTTAACTCGGTATATGGTATATACACGGGAGGATTGAGTTAGTGAAGATGTACTTAAAATACAATTAGCCCGTAGTGAAGTTAATCGAGAGTATCGGGTCTCTCCTTTAACGTGCTATTAATGCGCCGTAACACAATAGTGTGATTGTCTTATCCGGACTTTCGGTTAAGAGAACCTAATAGGCATTTATATATGATAGATATATATCATATAGGTACGGACCGATTTGATTAGAGTTCACAATATAATTCCGTAATTGAAAATTCTTATCGAATCAATGGATGATCATATTTATGGATATATCTTAATCCCGAGGTGATCACGCCAATCTTGAATCGGTATGAAGTTTGACTTGACGGTTAAGGATTACACTAAGTCCGTGGTCCGAATTACCCCATCTTGGCATTGTACTTGGATTGAGTGAGTAGTCCGTGTTATCACGGATACGGAATCCATTCCTTCCATTTCGGAAGTAGATAGACAGCTTCCCTTATTTGTTAATCACAGAAACCGATCGATCCATGGAGTTCATATTACACTGATTAGCTACCAGTGAGTTGTATGAATTAATTGATCACTAGGGGGTTAATGATAAATAAGGATAAGAGGTTCTAAAAAGGGTTAACGGTAACTTCCCGATTTAGAATGAACAGCCTACTATGGAGGATTAATCCATACGTAATGATTATATCAATGGACGCTTATTATTATTATTCTCGTGAGGAGATAAATATAATCTCATAATCGGAGGAGCAAATCACGGGATTATGGTGGCATATTCCCGTGATTGATTTATCGAATATAATTATTCGACGTAAGATAATTATTTATTTGATTTATCGGAGCCGCCGATTATTAGTCCATGGTCCCCGACGTGCCTCCTAATATAAAGATAGCCTATTCTCGGACGTCGAATCCTAATAATATTAATTTAGTTCTTGTTGGACTTTATTATAACGATATGTGAATTAATTGTTTAGTGGATTATTAAATTAGTTGGGCTAAATAATTAAATATGTGGAAAAGACATTTTCCATAATCTTGGCCCAATTGTTGTGTAATGGCAAAATTAATATTGACTATGTCAACATATAATTTTCGCCCCATGTCTATTTTTATGGAACAAGAAATTATTTTCTCGCGTATTAATAAAGATGCGCATAAAATATTTATGGATAAATATTTATGGAAAGAAATAAAGATAAATATTATTCTAGATTTGTTCTAGAATATTATGGAATTATCTTTTATTTAATGGGATTATTATAATTGGTTTTGTATTAATTATTAAATCCTTGGAGGTTAAGTTTTACTCTTTATATAAAAAGTTATAGCTTCTTCCAAGTTCTTTACACACAATATTTTCGAGTTCCACCTCTTGAGAGGAGGAAGAAATTTCGGCCAAGAGGGTTGGGGAAAATCTTGGAGATTTTTCCGGGTAGCATATCGGAAGGATTCGAGACGAGGATTTCCTTCCACTGGGAGTTGCTTGGATCACACGTATGGAAGATTGTGGTGCTCTTCACATCTTCGTTCTTTCTATTGCGGTTCTCCAACTTGGATTTTGAGATCCAAGAGGTATGTTCTACAACCCCCTTGTAGAGTAGATCTAGTTATTTTATTACTTGTAATTTATAGATCTAGATCCTTAAATCGCTTCCGTTGCGGATGATATTACTAACAATAACAGTATAAATTATTGTGACACTTAAAACAATACACAATTAGATAAACGAAATGATGCATAGTATATTTACATGAAAACAATGTGTCCACGTGAGCCTCTCTATTGATCTGAAATCACCCCAGCAATGAGTCATAATAAATGCAGATCAACGAATCTAATACTCCTCCACATTGAATTTTATGATTTAATGGTTGTAACATTACTGTATCGAGTGAAGTTTTATTTTCTAAACCAAGTAGTTTGGTTCAAGTGGTAAGTGTCTTGAGAATGTCTTATCGGTTTGGTTCTTCTCTGAGGCGCGATCCGGGTCAAACTCCGGATTAATCGGATCAGTTGGTTCCGGATACCGGGGGCTTTAAAAAAAAATTCTATCTTTTACTCAGGTACAATTTTTTTGTATAAACGTCAAAATATCGTAAAATTTTCACCGTATTTTTTTTCATCTTATTACTTTTGGTATTTAATTTGATATTTTTCCGACGTCATTCTCATAAATAAATAAAAAATGAAAGAAAGCGTGAGTTTGGGTCTATTTCACCTTAAAATACCGTAGCAAAGAGTGGATTTCAGGTATGGAACAGTGATTTTGTCTTTACCACTCTTTTTCTTCCAATGTGTTGCATTTCTATGGTGCTTCAGTTTCATGGACATTACGCCTTGTTTTATGGCCATAAACGATGTTGGACCTTGAGGGTATGTTCTCTGCGTCTCAACATTTTCTTTGAGTATATTATTTGCATCACACTCATTATGCTCGTGAATCACTCTACCTTGCACCACGATAAAACCGACATTGTGAAAGTCGATTCTGAAGTCAGTAACCGACTTTTCGTATGTACATTTGTAGAACCGACTTTACGTAAAATTTAGGGTTTATTGTAAAAGTCACGTGTCGAACATTCTATTTTCAAATAAAGATTCGGTATCCGAGACCGAGATATATGTTACAAATCTATGTCTTAGTCTAAGTTCAAATAATTATGTAGAGTTATTGATAAATGGATAAGTTGTATATCAAACTATCAATTAGTGGATTTTGGATTTCATCACTATCAATGCCTTTAAAAAGCATTTAATAAGACTCAAAGTTTACCTTAAAAGTAAATTATCATTTATGCTTATATGGTTATGTTATGTTATATAACTATCAACATCATAATCATAATAAAATAAAAGGATCGACCTATGAGAATGGAAAGGAAATAGGAGTAAGAGAGAAGAATAGAATAATGAAAATGGGGGGTCCTTCAATGCAACCTAACCACTTAACCCTGTTGACCCATTTATTGTATTGTTATTAATATACTACACTGTATTTGCAGTGAAAGTTGTGTGACACTGTTCTCGGGGAAATTGGTAAATCAGGTCACTGTAATGTTTGATGTTTTTTTTTTCAGGTCAAATATTTTCTGATATTTTTTTTCAGATTTTCCGTCCAAATTTAAACGATTTCGTCCAAATACAGTCAAACCGTCCAAATTTGGATTCTTTTTCGTCCCAATCCATTCACTGACCAAATTTGGACGGAATCCGTCCAAAATTCAGACGCAAACGTCCGAATTGTGACGAATTCCGTCCAAATTTGGACGGAAGGAGATAATGTTTTTGGTAAGTTCCAATCTCTAAACATTTACTAGTCAGTATACTCAACCTCCATTGTTGTGATTTTTTTTTTGTTTTTTTGGGAACTTTAAGTTCTATAAACTGAAGAAAGGAACTCAAATCTCCATTGAAGCTTGAACAGATCAGAAAGAAGTAAACTGCATTTGGTGAAGCAATTTGGAAAAAAAAAACGTCTTATTTCTCATTATTCTTTCGTATTGTGTACAGATCTATATATATATATATATATATATATATATATACATGTTTGAGAACAGATCTACATTTGTCTCTACTTGACGCTTCAAGGAGAAGCTCGAACAGATCAGAAAGAAGTAAAATGCATATTTGGGGGGAGACGTCAACGTCCAAATTTGGATCCAAATTTGGACGGAATTCATCACAATTCGGACGTTGCGTCTGAATTTTGGACGGATTCAGTCCAAATTTGGTCAGTGAATGGATTGGGACGAAAAGGAATCTAAATTTGGACGGTTTGACTGTATTTGGACGAAATCGGGGAAACGTGAAAAAAAATATCAGAAAATGTTTGACCTGAAAAAAAATATCAGACGTTACAGTGGTCTGATTTACCAATTTCCCACGGTTCTTGTCTATCATTGGAAAACTCTTTTTTTCCGGTTTGTAAAGTTGTGTGTCATGAAAAGATTGTGTTTAGTATAGGTTTGGTTCGTTTTGGTTAGTGCTGTAAACGAGCCGCGCGCGCCGAGCGCTTACGATGTTCAAGCTCGAGCTCGTTTATAAAAGCATGCTTTCGGCTCGGCTCGTTAAGACAAACGAGCCTAAAAGCCTATTCGAGCTCGGCTCGATAAGAAAGGAAAATGTTCGA
Organism: Gentiana straminea; assembly: GCA_036785695.1. Lineage (NCBI taxonomy): Eukaryota > Viridiplantae > Streptophyta > Magnoliopsida > Gentianales > Gentianaceae > Gentiana > Gentiana straminea. Next base: position 28,748 of record JAVUPR010000480.1, read on the forward strand.
GCTCGAGCTCGAGCTCGAGATCAAGCTCGTGAACAGGCTCGAACTCGAGCTCGGCTCGTTCAATAGCAAATTTTTTTAGGGGCTCGTTCAATAGCTCGGCTCGTTCAATAGCTCGTTCAATAGATATTTGATATTTGTTTTATATATTTATATATTTATTATTTATATTATATATAATATATGTTCACGAACACTAATGAGCGTTCACGAACGAGCTCGTGTTCGTTCGTTTACTAAACGAGCGGGGAGAACTGTTCGAGCTCGGCTCGATAACATAAATGAACGAGCTCGAACGAGCTTAAACGAGCCGAGTTCGAGCCTTGTTCGTGAACGTTCGGTTCGTTTAACACCTCTAGTTTTGGTTTTGAAAATTCATAACTCAAACCAAATCAAAGTAATACGAAAATCAACAGTTTTGAATTGGTTCGATTTCGGGTTCGATTTGCAAGCGATATATATATATATATATATATATATATATATATATATATATATAAAAGTTGATGATCCTCTTTTTGCCAAATTATCTTTGATGGGAAATGGGGATTATCATTCTATAGTGCAACACTCTCCGGAAAAAGTATTTAGTTATTTACTTAGAAAGAACAAAGTTGTTTCATCTAAGTTTCACGTCTCAAGAGAAACGATGCAAAATTGTAGAGGTTTCAATGATTAATGAATCTCCTCAAATGTTAGCCGGTGTTGAGGCTAACATTCTTATACCCTCGAACATAAACCATACGGGATAAGGACCCTCTGTGGGTTTTTCTTTTCTTTTTTTTTTTTTCGCTTTAAGAATTTTGTATTATTATTACCAAATCTTGTATATTTTCACCTTATATCCGTCATCCATGTAGTCTTTTACAATTTCATTTGTCCTCAAAACATGATCTAGTGGTAAAGAGTTTAGGTGTCTTAAAAAGCAGTTGTTTGATATAATAGCAAGTCAATGACTCTGAGTCACTATGTTACATGTTTAACAATTTTCACTCATCCCGTGGGACAGGGAGAGTGGGGACTCTTATGATGCTTTTGGATTGCTGGAATGTAAAGAAATGGAATGAAACTAATGGAATTGAATGCAATGGAATGAAATGTGTGAGATTCTATAAGATGTGCCAAGTGACACGATGAGAGATGGGTATGCGTGATGATGAGAGTGGCGGGTGCATGGTGGTGGGTACTGGCGGATGATGTGAGGTGTGCGATAACGGTGGTTGTGGTGGCGGTGTGATGGTAATGTGGGATGTGGTGGTGATGGTGGTGGTTGTGGTGACACAGGTGGTGTGGTGTGCGGTTGTGGTTGAGTGAAGATCGGTGGTGATCGAGTTTGTTGAGGAGGAGGATAGTGGCCGAGGTTGGTGGTGGCCTGGTGGGATAGGTTACGGGTGACGATGATGAATACGGTGGTTTGGTGGGTGGCGATATAGGGTATTGTTGAAATTGTTGGTAACATGAGGTAGTGGTGGGGCAGATGGTTGTGGGTTGGGTTATGATGAGGATTGTTGTTAGTTGTGAAGAGGTTCGTGACAAGATAAGCGTCAGTGGTGACGGGTGGTAGTGTGGTGGATTTTGGTGGGATTGGGCAGGTGGCATGGGAGAAGGCCGGTGGGTTGTGGTGGTAGATTTTTTGTCATTAGGTTATGTTTCACATTTCATTCCATCAAGCGTTTCGTCAATTCCATCCATTTTTGGATGAAATGAAAATGGTAAGAATTCATTCCAATCGAATGAAATTTCATTCAATTCTCTCGTATCCAAAAACACCAAAATGATGGAATATAATTAAAAAGACATTTCATTTCATTCCAGCAATCCAAACGCAATATTAAAGTTAGGATTCAACTTTTTTTTTTTTTTTTTTTTGCAATTTCATTCAAAAATAACACATGTTTAACAATTAGTACGACGGACGCCAGTGAAAAATGCAACGAAATATACTTAAAACACAAATAAATAAATAGATTAAAAATAAAACTGCATAGATATTAATGAAGATCGACTTTTACTTTTCAAGACAAAAAAAAAAGTTACGGCACCACGGGAATCTTGGCTAAGTGAGAGGAAGAGACAAATAGATCACGTTATACTCCAACCTATTTTTTGCCCTCTGATTTATTTTTTTTAAATTCTTTTGTTTAGGGTTTTTCTTTTAATTCTAAAAGAACAAACGTGACAAAAAAATTAGGTGTCAAATTTATAACCTCTATAAATTACAATACTTTAGCAAAACTCAATAGAAATGGCTACCTAGTTCAACAACAACAGAAACAAAAAAAACAAAAAACAAAAAATCGTATTTTTTCTTTTATTGTTATATTTAAATTTTCAAGTTGACCAAACTAGAAACATTCTAGAGGATTTATTTTAAAATGTACTTGTACACGGATACATTACAACAAAAGTTATGAAATAATCACTTTATGTAATGATGATTACGGTAAAACATAATGATAGATACGTGATAAGTAGACTTTATATTGATTAAACTGTGATTCTCACGACAATGGATGTTATTTTTTCAAGTGGTTATCTTTTTCATTTGTCAAAAAATTAATAAAAATTTGAGTGTCAAATTGAAGAGGGAAAAAGGTAGATTTTCCCCTCATGATTTGAGTTACAAAAGTCTCTACAAATTAAATAGAAGTCTACTTAATTTTGTGGCAATGATAGTTACATATCAACACATTCATATGATGGTGGTGACTCATGAAAAGAACCCACCTGGTTTCTGTTCTTATTTTTTATTTTTATGCTTCGGTACAAATTTACCTGTGGATGGACCCATTTATAGGGATTATTGCATGGTGTTTTCGTTTGCGGAGCTTTGACCCGTAAACGAATCTTAGCCACATAGTTAAATCCAGTTTAGAAATATAGACTAGATCGTGTCACAACAATTAACTCCACGTATGACAGGTGTATGTAAAAACTTCACACACATATACACTCTCTTTTAAAACAAACCTGGTTATGACTTCATAACAAATAAGCTTTAAAATCTTATTAGGTATAATCCGTGCTTGTCAATTTTGATATTTCGTAATCCAAATTTAATTCATAATTCGATTCGGGTGGTGATTGTAGAGTCTCGTTTTTTACACGAGAGATAAATGTGTGACTTATAACTATTTAGCATGACATCTTTTGAGGAGAACAAAACAATAACCTCTCGAAGGATTATCAAGCCACTAATCAGGATTTGATTTTCCACATTACCCTTTTAAGCCGTTTAACAAACTTAGAATTCATAATATTGTTTATTGAATGCTATTGGAAAATAGGATAATATTAGGGGTAATATTGTCCTTTTTATTCTTAGTAGTTTATGTCACATGTAATGTAGTGGTGTGTCCACGTGTAAGACCAAAATCTTGCTAAGATTTGGTCCCAGATTCTTGTACCGTTAATAGGGTGTAAAAAGCTGATGAGCTATTGTATCGAATGTATTATAGAATGTGTGAAAAACAAAGATCCACAGCAATGGAATCTATCAGCTCTATTTTCTTTCTTTGATTTTTCTCACTTGGTATCAGAGCGATGGCGATCTGAGCCATGGCGAGTGATGCTCAGTCTGTGGGTGGCTCATCGGCGTTGAATTCACCTCCGGTGAGCTCTGAAACACAGGTCAATGTTGGAAAAGCGTTGCGTACGTCGTCCACGAAAGCCGAGCGAAGCTCAATGATTGGAGCTATGGGAATTGGAACGTCAAGCCTTCCAGGAGGATCCTTCGGATCTTATGTTCTTCCCAGCATGCAGAGTTTTGGACTTCTGGTATGTCGATTCCGTTCGGTGCAGGTATGAATCCGATTAGATATAATGTTCTTCTGTCTATGCCCTTGTTTCCCTCAAGTTTACCTCCGCCACCAAACAATACTGGATTTGTTCTTCATGTGCTCCTTTCACAAGCCATTTAATTCAAATTTGCAATGTTAAGCTGGATAAGAAGAACTATCTGCTTTGGAAATCCATTGTTGTGCCCCTTATGCGGGGGTCACAGACTTGAGGACCATATTTTATCTGACATCCATGTGTCCAGAGAAGCGTATACCTTCTTCCAGAACTCCTTATCTCGCTTCTCTCGCACTCAAACTCCAGAAGAGCGGTCTGTAATAGATCAACTCCTAATGGGATGGTTGTTAAGTCCGATGACTGAAAAGGCTCTTCTTGAAGTGGTTGGTTGTAATACAACTAGAGAAATATGGGTTACTCTAGAAGCCTTATTTAATAGTCAGTCAGAAGCCAGGATGCTGCAGTTTAAGGTTCCTCTCACCAGAGCTTCAACAGGAACAAAGTCCATGTTTGAGTATTTATCTCAAATGAAGTCATATTCTGATAATCTCGCAGTTGCAGGATATCTTATTTCTAAGTCAGAGCTGATATTGGCTACTTTAGAAGGTCTTGACAGGGAATATGAACCTGTGATAGTAAATATCACATCTAGGGTTGGCTCCTTGATATGGCAGGAGTTTCAATCTTAATTGATGACTCATGAAAGGCTCCTTGCTAGGTTCAATCCAAGTTCAGATACCGGTGGCTTTCCTTCTGCTCATTTTGCTAATGCTCGGTCTGCTAGACCAAGATCTCAATGACCTAGACCACCTCAATCCACTCAACAAAGGCAAACTTCCAGAGGTCGAGGCATAGCTGGAAGGGACTCAAATGGAAGCAGGATGGTATGCCAATTGTGTAGTAAGAATGGTCACATAGTGACATCTTGTTGGCACAAGTTTGAGATAAATACCATATACGTTGGGGAATCGATGGTTATAAGAGAAGCAATGATGTTGGCCAAAGACCAGGGTGTCCCTGCCCTTAGGGTTGATTCTGGTTCCCTTGCTATTGTGCTAGCTATCAACATCAGAAGTAAGAGTGAGGATAGTTTAGCCATTATTTAATACATGGGCGACCCAAGTGGAGATAGGTGGGTGGGTGGGGGGGGGCAGTGCCCCCACCGAGATCCCAAAAAGGATGTAGTTTTAAGAAAATGTAAAAACGCAACTAATGTCCCTCCTCGGTCTTTGAATTTGTTTCGGTGCTCCACTAGAAAAAAATTCTATGGCCACTACTTCTGCAAGATGAAGTAGGAAGCCTGTGAGATCAAGATCACCTTCAAGCAAAATGAAAGCCTACGAGGTGGTTGACCATCATGCAAGGATTGGACATCATGGTCCCAACTGAGTTACCAATGTAAAGGATCCCCCGGGTAGTGCTATGGCTATTTGGAAGAAGATTTTAGAGAAGTTAATCTTCCTAGAGAGTAATTTTCCTCTTTTGTTTCTGTTAGGTTTATGGCCTCTTCGTGTATAAAAAAAAGAATGTATATCCCATTCTCATTTATCGTAACGACAGTTAAAAAAAAGGCCAGCCCACAACTTAAAGGATTTCCATTGCTTCATTTTAAAACTTTACGAAGGATTTAAACCGAACGATAAGTCTTTGTAATTCAATGTACAAAGACTGTTTATACACGTCTTTTTACCAGAAGGAGTCATATTTTAACGGAATCGAATTACAATATTCTAATTCAAGTGAAATATTGTCACTACAAAATCTCTACGTGCTCTTTAACCTCTAAGAGCAATTTAATGATTTACAAAAACAAAGATTTTAAATACTAGTGTTTCAACCTCAATAAAATACTAGTGTTTGGAAACTATGAATTTGCAAATGAAGTATGGGTATTCATTTTGAGGGACATCCATCCCTTATCACCTTCCACTAAAACGGAAAAGGATTCCTACATTGTGCATGAGGACAACTTTGTCTTGTCTTCTTTACTCGTGCTGGAATCTCTTTCTTTTTTTTTTTTTTTTTTTTCTCGTTCAAACTAATCCTTATTTTTGGGCACTTTATTTTTCTTTTTGGAAAAGTGGGAATGGGTAGTTTTAAGATTTTCTTTTGGTTAGGACTTGTTGGTGATTTAAGTTTAATCACGAGCCGTTGAGGTAATCGGGGTTTAGTACAAGGATGAATATACTTGTAACACTTTATTATAAGTTTGGAGCTATGTTGCACCGACACCGACACGGACGCGGCGACACGGCCGCAACTTTCAAAAATATAGGACACGACACGCCGGGGACACGTATATATATATATATATATATATATATATATATATATATATATACAAAAATATATAAAAAATACAAAAAATACAAAAAAAATATAAAAAAATATAAATAGCCGTGTCGGGAACGTGTCCCCCCGTGTCGGGGACGTGTCCCTCCGTGTCGCTCCGTGTCCTTGACGTGTCCCCACCGCGTGTCGGTTTTAAAATTTAATTTAACATTATTTTAAATCAACCGACACGTGTCCGACACCGTGTCGGCGCGTGTCGGACGCGTGTCGTGTCGGAAACGTGTCGGATACGGCGCACGTTACCCATATTGGAGTGTCGGTGCAACATAGGTTTGGAGGTGTGGAGTACACGCTTATGTAATGTGTATATAAGTATACGGATGGAAAATAAGCATGTATGTTCAGGAAAAGTCACTTAAAGGACCGAAAATCCGGTTAAAGGACTAAAATCTCGCTTTGGGGAAACAGAGGCATAGGCGCCCGCCTATGAAGCTTAGGCGCCCGCCTATGGCTTTTACGGCAAGGCTAAAAGTCGATCGGTGTGTTTGGCTTTTTTTCGATGATCACAGTCGGGCCACGGGCGCCCGCCCGTGGCCCGAAAGTTGATCCTTTAAGTGCCTTTTGGCCTTTTTAAGGAGTTATGACCAAATGGTACCTTTCCATTTGGGTTGTAACCTATAAACTCGAACTTACAACTAATTTTCTGGATTCCAAGAGCTTTTTACAGGCTTCTTACATTGTTGAATAAAACACACAACAAATGTATGCATCCTTGATCATATCATATACATAAAACACTTGCAAACTTTCTCCAAAGGTATTCTTCATCTTTTGAGCCTAAAGATCGAAGGGAAAACGTAGTCTTATCTCACAAAAGTATTTGTGTTACCCTAGGCTTCGGATAAGGGGCAAATAACTTTTGTAGGAAAGTGTTTCACGATTCTACGTTCATATCAAGAAAAGCAAATTTCGAGTTTTAGTTTTTCTCGCGTTTTATTCAAGTTTGACATTGTTGGTGTTCTTCAAAACCCCAAAGTTTTCAACAATCTACAAAAGTTATTAAGTTTACAATGTCGGTTTCGAAATGAAGAGTTGCCTTTTTCGAATTTTATCAAAGGTTGTGTCCTAGTATTTTGGGCATAACTCTTGATTCAGAATCGGTTTGAAAATCCGGAGATACCGTTAGAATCGTGGCGAGACGAGGATCGCAGTGATATCAAGTTTGCGGTCTGGTTCGATGTTGACAGTTGTCAGAAATTATGAGAAGTTGCTGCGGTTTTTTGATTGATGCAAAGTCGATTATAATCTTTTGGTAAGTAAAAGTTCATTGGAATGACTTTGTAAAAATTGCTGTGATGTTGCTATGACTACGGATGAATGGTATGTATGTTTATTTACATTATTTCATGAAAGTTTGTGGTGTCCAAGAACAGTAACTACAATCAATATAAAATTTGATTGTAGTGTCTAAGTTTTGTTCTTGGATGTTGTTTGATCATACATATATGTTGTTTGGCTTGATATTTCTAGACATGATTGAATCAATGATGAAACTTGCTGCGTGTTTAATGTTTAATGTTCATTGATCTTGGTGATAAAATCATGTTAATGTTTAGAAATTTTAAGTGTTTGTGTATAACTAATGTTGGGATGAATCAAGTGTTATCTCTTGGAAAGCTTGATGTCTATTGTAGTTAAATGTTTTCTAATGGTACAAATAGATGGAAATCATGTTGAAGAGATAATGATTTTAAATGTCTATCTTTGATAGAACACTTGTAATGAAGAGTTTGCAAATCTAAAGAAATTTGGATTTCTGAAAAACTTGTTTTACTAGGTTGAATGCCTAGTATGTAAGATCAAACAAAGGATAGAATAATGACGGTAAACAAAGTTTTGGTGAAACAACTAATAAAATGTTGTTTTGAGTTTTGACTCCGGCTTCGAAAATTGTGAGTGTAAGGATCAACTTGGTTTGAAGTTTTGAACTGGTGGATTGTTGATCCGTGACATTCATGAAAAGGAGTCAAGGTTGTCATTGTTAAGAGATTTAAGTATATCCTTTGGCTCTTGAAAGTATATAGTTTAAACATTAGTTGTACATGGTTTGTATAATTTGAAATAATTATACATGTATGTTTATTGGTATGCTTAAGTGATACTTATATGTATATAAGATATGTTGCTATGCTATAGGACTTATATATGAGTGTTTTGGTTCAGTATAATTGCTTTATTATACATCTGCATTTTTAGTCCTATGACTAAAATGTTTATGTATTTAGTTTTCATGTATTATACTTGTTATTTGGTAATATATATATATATATGTAATATATATTTATAACTTTTTTTTTTGAACTTATTCTTTTCGGAAACATGATTAGTATCATGGATTTTCACTTTGAATTTAAGTGAATGTTTTGGAGGAAAAATCATGTTATTGATTTGTTAAAGAATGTATCGGTTTGGTGAAAGGATACAACTCATTAGAGTTTGTATTATTTTGAACAGTTATAACTTTTCGTTTAAAGGTAGTAACTTTTCGGTTTTAAAGGTTACAACTCTTGGTTTAAAAGTTGTGACTTGTTTGAAAAGTTGTGATTCTTCGGTTCAGAAGGATGTAACTTTTATTTTGAAAAGTTGGGACTTTCCGATATAGAAAGTTGTAACTCTTGGTTGTAAGAGTTGTAGTTCTTCGGTTTAGAAGATTATGAATCCTTGGTTGGAAAAGTTGTAACTCTTTTATTTAATAGATACATCGTTTATTTGCGTTACTTTGTAGTAATACAAGTGATGGTATGAAAATGGTAGTAAATAACTATCATGTCCTCCAAAAGGTAAATGAAAAGAGTGTATGTTTTAATGAGTTTTATTGGACAGTATTTAAGCATAAGTTTTAAGCTTTTGTTTATACTCCTACGCCTCCAACAGTTGTTTGTTTGATAAATTACTTGAACTTTGGTATAATGAAATCCAAACTTGAGGTTTGGAGGTGTGAGGAGGTCTTGTGACTTTCCGAGATTAAGGTTAATTCCTTGAGTAAAAGAGGCATTGAAACTATGTTTATTGGAATTGCTATGCATTTCAATGTTCTTTGGTTCCATATAATGGATTTGAATGATTCTAGTACGGTTTAATCTGTTGTTGAATCATGGTATGTCATCTTTGGACATTTATAATGTTGTACAAAGTTTGAAGTATGAAACTCCTACCGGTGTTGGAGTGAAGGAAAACAATAAAGTTGTTTTCTAAATATGCCGGTAAAGCTCAACGAGAGCAAATGGTGCGGTGAATCTTTCAATGAAAGATGAAAGTTGATGTAAGTCAACATGTATAAATCTTGATTAATAATGTAAGGTTTTGTACGGTTTTAGGTATTGGTTATTTTGATACCTTGGCACCGGTTAATGAAATCTCCTCGGATAAATTGTTGTTGTTTGTTTTAACAACTCGTTAAACAATTTTGTAATCCATTAAATGGATGGTAAAACTTCGGTTTAGAATGGAGATTGGAATGGGCATTGTATTTGAAACAACTCTGGAGGGTCTTGTTATGTTGAAGTTAACATAAGGAGTGTATATGCTATTTTGGTTGAAGGTGCTAATTAAACTTGATAGACATCTTAGCTTGAAGATTAGTTTAATTTAAAGTTGTTTATAATACCTTGTTCGTAACTATTCAAATCTTACATATGTTTTATACTTTATATGTCTTATATATGTTTGATGTCTAAGGAAGTGACTTTGTCCTTTGATGTATGTTGAATACATGTTTGGTGTTTTGCTTTGGTTAGTATCTATTCATGATACTAAAAGTGAAACATGCTCGATCTACAAAGATTGGATTTGCCTTGGAATATAAGGTGATGTAGTAGTTTACATTGTTGACATGTTGATTTTGGTATTAACCAAATCATGTTGTTCATAATTGGACGGTATTGTCATCAAGGCTTTAAACTACGGTCATGGGGAGGTTTAAACTCTATAGTAAAATGAGATTCCTTCGGTTTAGAAGAATCCTCGGTTAACTAGTAATTTGTGCTAGGATGAAGTATCATTTATGAGCTTCTAAGTGCATAAATTTCTGGTTGGACTTTGGAGTTGGATTTCTTTGTTGATGACTTAGAAGTTCGGAATTCCCTTGCAATTAATAACCAAGTTCATCCTAGTTATCCAATGTGTTTGGCTAGGAAATTGTCAAATGTTACAATGGTGATCTAGACACCTATGTATTAATGAAAAGTTGGATTGTGAGTTTATAACTCAAAGGATGATGGTGGTTGTTCAAAGAGTACTCATGATTTAGTCAATCTTGTTTGACCAAATATAGATTGACTTGAAACTTGGTAAAAAGTTTGTTATCGGGATGTGTAGAACCCATTAAATCTTTGGGGTGGGATACCCAATTCCCTTACGGTACAACGCCATAGGCGTAATTCAATGTGGAAGGCCCATTCTCGAAGATTTGGCACATGAAAAAGTCCCGAAAGTATGTGCATTACCGTTGTGTAGGTGATATCTTTTGGAAAAGTGTTTCGGGAACATTATTAGAAAGATTCACATATATGAGTATGAAGTTTGGCCGCTTCAAGAAAGTGGGGTTGACTTTCTATATACTCTTGAATGGATATGGACACAAGGCTGTTTAATTAGTGTCAAGAATAAACTTTTGAGTTATATTAACTCATGTGTATGTTATCTTCATGTATTCAAAACGTGTAAAGGGGTTCAATTCTTAGACACACCCCAATACTCGAATATTTGAAATGTGTAATAATACTAGATGGAAATTCAATCTTCGTGACATTTTCATTGAAGCATGAGTTGATTGTTTTATGACGACTTTGTTTTGCTAAACCAAGGATTACACTTAAATGGGGGAGGATTGTTGGTGATTTAAGTTTAATCACGAGCCGTTGAGGTAATCGGGGTTTAGTACAAGGATGAATATACTTGTAACACTTTATTATAAGTTTGGAGGTGTGGAGTACACGCTCATGTAATGTGTATATAAGTATACGGATGGAAAATAAGCATGTATGTTCGGGAAAAGTCACTTAAAGGACCGAAAATCCGGTTAAAGGACTAAAATCTCGCTTTGGGGAAACAGAGGCATAGGCGCCCGCCTAGGCTTAGGCGCCCGCCTATGGCTTTCTCGGCAAGGCTAAAGAAGTCGATCGGTGTGTTTGGCTTTTTTTCGATGATCACAGCCGGCCGCACAGGCGCCCGCCCGTGGCCCGAAAGCAGTCCTTTAAGTGCCTTTTGGCCTTTTTAAGGAGTTATGACCAAATGGTACCTTTCCATTTGGGTTGTAACCTATAAACTCGAACTTACAACTAATTTTCTGGATTCCAAGAGCTTTTTACAGGCTTCTTACATTGTTGAATAAAACACACAACAAATGTATGCATCCTTGATCATATCATATACATAAAACACTTGCAAACTTTCTCCAAAGGTATTCTTCATCTTTTGAGCCTAAAGATCGAAGGGAAAACGTAGTTTTATCTCACAAAAGTATTTGTGTTACCCTAGGCTTCAGATAAGGGGCAAATAACTTTTGTAGGAAAGTGTTTCACGATTCTACGTTCATATCAAGAAAAGCAAATTTCTGAGTTTTAGTTTTTCTGCGTTTTATTCAAGTTTGACATTGTTGGTGTTCTTCAAAACCCCAAAGTTTTCAACAGGACTGAGGTATGAAACTTTGTTATAACCTCATAAATATCTTTTAGCACTAAATGAAATAAAAATAGGGGTTTGATAAGGGTATGTATGTCAATTAGTATTTAAAATACAACACATTAATTATTTTACTTCATCTGTGTGCACAACAAAGATGAATATTTTCTTATGGGACGGAGGTAGTGTATATATATAGTTCTTACGAGGGATGTAAAATGAATAGAAAAATTAGGAATAAGTGTAATTAATAGGTTAAAATTGATTGATGAATTATTGTCTGTCTAGATGTTTTCACACGAATTAATAAAAAAAAAAATTAAATGTCATTAATTTTAATGCTAAAAGTCTAGAATATCATTTGACTCTTATTAATGCAATAGTTGTAGAGTATGTGAATGTATAATAAATTAGAGGTAAAATTAAAAAAAAATGTAATAAATGATCCATTACTATTCTAAATGAAATTATATTATGAACAAATTCAATAAGTTAAACGAAATTATATTTTGGAACAGAGACAATACTAAGCCTGAGTGGATTCCTCTCTCAACAATGCACCAAACAAACAGTTGCCTTGGCATCAAGTAACAATATTAGCTAGAAAGGTAAAGTTGACTTGTTCCAACCCCCACAATTACTTCATTCCAAAAACTTCCAATAATCATCAACTTCTAGCTATATATATATATATATATATATATATATATATATATATGCACCTAAATGAAATGAATATATTATAAGTAGGAATTAATTAAACACAGAGAATCAGGTAATAATGTGACAGCTAGGTCGAACCAACAAATTAATTATGGCATCCATCCATATACATACGTACATATACTACTTAATTAATCATATATTCATTGACATTTACCAAACTCTAGCTAGGATCACCAATCATTTAATATTAAATTTTGTTAACAATCAAATAAACAGGTCACAATATTGGAATAATAGAGCAGAAATTAGGTGAAGAGTTATGGAGTACATTGATATACCACCATCCACTTAATCAAACAACTATTTTTTTCAGGGGACCCTAATGGCATTGGGCGCCATTTTAAGGTCATGCCTCCTCTTGTTTAAAAGACCTACTAATCCGAGTTTGGTTTAGATTGGATAACGGTGTCTGTCTTCAGAGCCTACTCTTATTTATTAAGGGTCGGAGATTGAAAAAAAATATTGCATTAATTATATTTAAGAATGTTGTTGTCAATTTGATGTTAAGTCAAAGCATTAACTATTCTGCTTAATATATATGTTTTTTGCAACTGCGATAGTTAAATAGAAACGTAAGAGTAGTGATAGTTGTAATTGTCAATGGGATGCCACGTTTGTATTCAATCATTGGACCACACCCATATGCTTCCTATCTTTCTGTGCTCACGTGTGTGTATCAAGAAGGGGTTAGGTTTTATTAGGTTAAACCCTAAGGTAACTTAATGGCTCAGAGTCATGGGTTGTCATTATACCAAAAAACTGAAAGAAGCCGTCTTTTTATGGGATTCGAACCTTCGCACTCTAGCTCCCGATCCAGATGCCATTACAAAGCACCTGCAAGCCCTTTTATCACTAGGCCATGTTCTGGGGAGGGGACAGTTTTTATAAATGTGAAATGAAAAGGTTCCACTTTACAAGGCTATAATTAACCTCTATCGACCGCAACACATATATAGCTAATTATTACCACACCAAGCCAAGCGTAACAAAGTTGGCTTGACCCGCCACTCGGATTGGTGTGGTGCAATAATAAGTAGCTATGTCAATGCATCGAGAAGACGTCAGACGATTAACATAGATCCAACCATGTGCAAATAAAATTGCATGAAATGAATAAACTCCATAGATTGCCAAAATCAATAAAGGACATGCAAGGCTTTCGGTGTTTAAGTACTCCTATAGGATCTCTTATTTGCACTATATTTTTACTCTAATTTGCTTTATTATTTTCAATAATCCAATGGCTACAACAGTGTCGAATCCAGAAACTAAAAACATCAAGGGCACAGAATAAAATTAAAGAAGACTCTACGGACACAAAAAATACACACATTTTTTAACGACAAAATTATATTTTTTTTAATGTAAAAAAAAATCCAAAAATCCACCGGAGGCACGTGTCCGTGGCGTTCAAACTTTACATCAGCCCCTGGGCTACAGTATTCTTCGTTTCACCCACTGCTTATGAAATGATAGAAGGATACAATTAATATAAGCACATAAATGTTGCACAAAAACATCACCGAAACATGTAAATTGTGTGGTTGTGCTTTTTTGTGTTTCTATTTTTTTTTAGCACTGAAAATGAGTAGTGTTGCAGTAATGGATGTAAATAACATCAATTTCTTGTAAATATGTAAAATACAGTTAACACAACAATCTCCTGCAAAAGCTACTGTTCCATAATCTACAAAAATATGTGCAACTTTTACTACATTAAATGGAAAAAAGCACAGATTCGAAGCTATATGCATGCACCTTCATTGAATCAGCCCAGTCTTTCTTATTGAGGAGAGGAACTGTGAGTCTTTTCAATTCGCCTCGTGAGCAGTGAAATGCAGTAATTTGATGCACTTGAAGCCGCGTAATATGAGGTCACACTGAGCTGTGTAAACATCGGAAGGGCATAACCTGTAAAATCGTCACAATGGTGTTAACCGACAACTCCATCAAACAAAGACGGAAGCTGTCAAATAGAGAAGGTGAAAAAAGAAAGGGAAAGAGAAAAAATAGCATCTCAAGATTCAATATCTTGTGATTGTATAAAAACATCATGCAACAAATCAGCTGGAAACAAGAGCTATAAACGCATGGTTCATGCTGAAAACGCTCTACGTATGCACAAAAAGGGAACATGAAAAGTGATGGTAAATCAAGAAGCAGAGAAATATTATGGGCTTAGGCACGTAGTATCACAAAAGTAAACTACATCAGGGACGACATCAAAGAACCTCGCACCATTCGTTTAATTTGGATGGTTTGATTAAACTTGCATGGCTTTTCTAATAGTATAAAATTATCATTCCAAATGTCTCAGATATACTAAACCCTTATATGAGGTAGTCCATCTTGCAGAACCACTTCCTCACAATTTGCTGAATAAAGAGGGGAATCATTGGTCATTAATAATTTAATATCCACATGATAACAAGAAGTGAGAATATGAAATTGACAATTTAACTTATAAGTTAGCAGATATAAACTCGCTTCCAAAAAGGGATCTCTCTCAGCATTTGACGAAGACATCATCACATTACCAAGATAAATAATTTTTTCTATTTCATTTGCATGTTTCAAGCTAGAAAAATTACTAATTTCGACCTCTTTCAGAAAAAAATAGTTGACAGTTAAGTTTAAAAGGAGAACAATAGTAGGCCTAGGCTATATGGCTTTTTTTCCCCTTCCAGCTACATCTGGGTCTATTGCAATCAGAGGGAAATGTTCTGGTCTACAAGTGTAATTATCGAGACATTTAGGAAATCCAGAAAGTAAGAAGGGGATTATTTAATTTGTAGGACCTGAAAGCCATCATCATGTTAGCTGGAAAGTTGAAAGTTGCATCTAGACTTCTAATGAATGTCTTACATCTTATGCTGCTCTCCAGGTAACATAAGTATGCAAAACTCCAAGATGGAGTTAACAAGGAACATTATTTCATACCGACCAGGAAATCCTAAATTACCCACATTAGTAATTGACATGTTCACATCTTGAATGTGTGTTTTAATTACAAATTGATAACGCAGCCGATACAGGGATCACAGTTTCAATGTTTTAAAAAATGGAATGGATCCAAACAAGAATCTTCCGCCATACGAGAACCATTGCATTCAAACATTTGCGTTATACATTCGTGATTACAAAATCAGAATGGATGATCTCGGTCAATCATCATCCTAAAAGAAACTTGGTTATGTGACAGTCTTCTTTGGAAATGTTACTCATTTAGGAATCAAAAACTAGTCAAAAGGAAAGAAAAGACAGATTCTGCCCAAGTCATTAATTCATAAACTACTGAAACATGATAAACTTTTATAAAAACTTCAGACTCATAATACTTCCTTTGGAAAGGCATACCTCCAAATACAGCACCAGCAGCAGAGTACATAAGCAAAGGTGGAAGCTAAAACAAAGATAAAAATGATGATCAGGTTATAAAAATAGCAAGCTGTACAGCCATAGGCACCAAATGCAAACATAATGTCATACCCCAACTGCGATTTGAACCCATTTTGGGCCCTTCACGCGTTTCTGAACAAAAGGCATGCCTGACATAAAGAAACATTTAAAGGGTCATTAAAACAGATGGACTGGCAAAATAAAAGAAAAACACAAGACCAATGTATATACCTGTATTAAAACCATGAACCGCAGTAAGAAGTCCACCTATACCTGAGCCAGCCTATTCATGAAAGTCAAACAGATGAAAGCCAAGAACAGAACAACAATGTATTCAGAAGAAAATTGTTGTCTTCAGTCACATACCAAGAACATTTTATTATCCATGGATAAAACAAAAATTAACTGAAGAGTTATGTATGCTGTCTAACCAAACATTGATGTCATTTACATAAAGGCTATTCCCATTCTGATGGAGAAACTTTGAAACAAAAAAGTTTCAGCTGAAAAGAAGGGCACGGGCACCAAGCAAAGTTTCCATATTTTTAAAGCAGCACTATGCCAGTAATTATATTTTTAAGGCAGCGCCATCACCATGCCTGTATTTACATTGAATTAGGAATGTTTCACTACTAATCAATGCAGACATAACTGCTATAGGAAAAGGTACCGACATGGGAGATTTCTATAAACCTCATGTATGCATAAGACTACAGAAGACTTCATAAGTATGTATGCATAAAAAGACAAGTAAGATTCATATGAAAACACACATCAAAACTCAGTGAAATGACGATAAAATTATTGCTACAACTACAAGTGAAGCGTGTATTAGGCATAATTTTTTCATTCATGTGTAGACTTCCCCCTAGACTTTGTTACACATGTAGACTCGTGAATGGAAGGAAGAATGTTACCAAGTATAGAAGCATATTTGGTATAACACTTTGTACTAAAAAAAAAAAAAAACTTTCTGAGTAAAAATGCTTACCACAGCCGTAGCATCATGCAGCACAGGAGTAATCTTCCACTCATCAGTTCCCTGTCATCAAAGCAAATAATCATGAAAACTATAAAATTTGGTACAAGCATATCATCAAACACGTAGTGGGCAAAAAGAAAATAGCTCCGATCTAGAAAGAAACAAAGAAAAGGATGTAAGCAAGTTACGAACAGAGGGAGGATTGATAAGAGAGAGACATCGAGGGCAACGAGGGGATCCAAGGCCGGGCTTCAAGGTTGGATCGTATTGGTACATATTACCGCTTCTCAGTTTCTCTTCGTAAACTTCTCTCGTTCCCATGTCTTCCCCGAATTCTCACTCAGGCGCAGCTACTTCACCTTCGTGTATGTATCCTATAGGTTTCGAGTTTGTTCATTTACCCAGCTCGTTTAAAAGATAAATTTTTCGAGCTCGTTCGAGGGGTGACTCACTAAATGTATATTTGTCTTTCATGTCGAGTTTGACTCGTTAAGTTATGAAAAATTAAGGGAAAATACACAAAATACCAAAGCATAAAACAATAATCATACATCCCAACATAAAATATTATTAGAAATCTATGTATCTTTAATAATATTATTCTATACTACCTTCGTTCCAAAATATAGGTCGAAATTTTTTTGAATATCATAAATTTGATGGTTAATGTCTAAAATGTCCTTTGACTATAATTAACGTGATACTTGAAAAGTAATAAAAAAAAATGGTTGGATTGATAATAAATTAGGGGTAAGATAGAGAAATGAGTAATAAATGCTGAATTGGTAATATAGAAGTGAGACAAAACTAAAAGTATAGGTTGATTTATATTTTGGAACGGAGGTAGTATCTATTAGATGAATATCATATATTTTTTAATATTATGTTATACGATGATTTATCTTTAGGGAAAAATTAGGGAAAAGTCCACATTTTTACCCTTAATAAAGCTTTAATTCTGGTTCAATTTATTAGTTGCAATAAGGACAATAATTTTCCGTTCGGACTAAAATATCCCTAATTTTGCACTGATGTTGTGCTTGAATAGCTTATTCGCTTTCGTCCGCCGCTCAATATCATCGGCGACGGAATGAATATGCTGTAGATACGGTTGAAGAATCCGGCGCTTATCTTTCCTCTTCATCTTTAGCACAAAGCTCCTTCTCTGCACTTGATTTCTCCACGATAATCTTGCTCCGAGAAAAGAATCCCGAATCAGTTGATCATCATCCATTTGAAGAACAATCTGGTTCGATTTCTGGCCGGAAAACAGCTTGGTGAAATCGGAATCCTCGATAGATGCTAAAGAATTCATGTACTGATATGATCAGGTTTGTATGTGATCCTTTTTATTGGAATAAGAAATGCTTTGAGTTCTAATCGAGTTCTTAACCTGAGTTTACATGCTTACTTACAGCCGTCAATTCAGCTTGTAATGTTTCTTTTGTATTTTAGTAAGATGTTAGTAGCTTGAGCTAGTACCGATGTTGCTTTATTATGTGTGTGTAGCAACTACGTTAGTAAGGTGATTGTTGATTTGTTCTTTGGTTGTTCTAGCTTTTTGTTGCAATCCCAAAGCAACTCTTTGTTTGGACAAGCGTAGGTTCATAGTTTTCGTTTGCGGACTTGTTCTACCCGTTATTTATTTTTATTTTTGGAGCAACATGTATGCTGTTGTTGTACTTGTATATATTTTGTGCCACTTGTATATATCTACCTGTTAATTTTTTTTTTGGCTCAAAGAATGCTGATGAGATGTGAATTGGTGTAAAATGTGGGAGCATGTTTGTGTCACTTGAATTAAGCCTTAAATGAGCATGATACTGATACTGATACTGTTTACTGATACTGATATTGTATGCCGTATATGATACTATTAGTGATATTGTATGCCTTATATGAGCCTTATATGATATTATGTCCCTTGAATTAAGCCTTAAATGAGCCTTATATGAGCCAGATATATGTGCCTTGAAGTAGTCATTTGAATTAAGCCTTAAATGAGACTGCTATATGGGAGAATCAAGAAGGTATTCTGTTTGAAATGAACAGATTATGTCTTCATTTTGTTTGACTCAAAAGTGTGTGTAAACTTGGATTTTGATCTGTTTTTTGGTGTGCAACTTTTTCGATTACAGAATACAAGAAAATGGTGATGAAGTTATACAAGCCTTCATAAGCCTACTGCAACTCCTACAAAGAAGAAGAAACAAAGGCAGCTGCGCAGATTATGGAATTCAAAGGCAGCGGCAAAATTGTCGAGTCTAGATACCTTGTTAAAGAAACCTGCGCCTCACGACGGAGGTAATTCACCCAACGAAAACGATAATAGACATGCCTCTTCGGTTCGGATGATGAAAGAAACATGGGAACAATTGTTTAAGGCTTATGTCTGTTGCAAGAGAAAGCCGATCGGCATGGTGGCCTAATGTGATTGAACCCAAGAACAAGAAGAGGCCTAAAAGAAATGATCCTAAAGAAAAAGTAGTATCGAAACATGCTCCGAAAAGAAGTAAATATGAGTGCTTGAACCGTAAGAAGACATTCAGTTCATATCAAGGACTTGGGGGACATAGACCTTGGAACAAAAAATCGAAAGGAGAGTCATTTTGAGCCTGATACTGATACTACTGATACTGATACTTCTGATACTGATACTGCTGATACTGATACTTCTGATACTGATACGATACTGATACTACTGATACTACTGATATTACGTGCCTTAATGCAATAGATAGGCCTAGTTCATAGGCTTACTATGTGCCTTGGTGTGCTGAGGTTTTTGATCTACATTGTATCATCATGTAATAGATAGGCCTAGTTCATTGGCTTACTGAACTTGTAATTCATCACCTTGTGAATTCCGGGCATGATAATTTAGTTCTTGGAACTTGAATATCCTTCTTATAATTTGGTCGATAGTTCGATCGTTTCGTACTTGTATTGTTCTTCTATGTATTACCTTTTAGTCCGATGTACCTATTGTACTAAATCTATAGTCTGTTGTATTGATCTTCTATGTATTACCTTTTAGTCTGATGTACTTTTAGGCTTAATTCAAGTGATTAACTACTGAACCTGCATGTTATAAACACCACACCTTAATTAAGTTAATCTATGCTATTCATTTTATCAATCAAAACCACATAAACTTGACATAGGCTTAATAGTTAATCACTTGAATTAAGCCTTAAATGAGCCTTATATGAGCCATCTATGTGTGCCTTGAAGTAGTCACTTGAATTAAGCTTTAAATGAGCTCGACATCAGAATCGATGCGATGCGATGCGATATCGTGTTAGTGTAAATGCTGCAATTAAATTCGGCTTTCAAATACTACGTCAAAAAGGTATCAAACGCGGTCTCAAAATGAAGATAAAAAAAAATATGAACTTTGGTGAAACAATTTTGATGATCGGTGTTCTAAATCAAAAGTTACGGTCGTTTATAAGAAAAAGCGCTCTGGTTAATACAAATATTTTTTCGTCTTTCAAAATATACGTCGGAAGGGTATCGTATTTGGGCTCAAATTGAAGAGCAAAAAAAAACATGAATTTTGGTGAAAAAATTTCGATGATCGGAGTTGTAAATCAAAAGTTACGAGTGTTTGAAAAAAGAAAAAAAAAAACATATAAACAAAGCTACAGTAAAATATCATATATGCAAACAATACCACTGAAGCTACGCGCGCGTCTCATAAAGGGTAATTTTGTCCGTCGAAATTGTTTGTCCTTTTTGCAACTAAAAAAATATGTGTGTCCTATTTATTCATTTTGTGCCAAAAAAAGAACTTTTGCCTCTTTATCTCTTATCTTTATAAGTAGGTTCACAAACATATGAACGCTTGTGAGGCAAACTCGTGTTAGTTCGTTTAGGAAACTAGTCTATATTTCTATTTGAACTTGGTTCATTAGGTCAAACAAACAAACAAACGATCAGAGACACTAACAAGTTGAACACGAGTTTGCTTGTGAGCTGCTTTGTTCATACAACAACTATAAGTGCAACCCTCTAGAAACTCAAAAATCACATTTCGATGTAGTGTGGTCACGATAGAAATTGTGTGGTGCCAAAAAATGCCCCACAAGAATTCATTATCATCTCCACCTAGGGATAACAATTTCAATTCAATCTGGTCGGTGAATATATATCGTACTCTGCATGTTAGATTATTATTAAGGATATCAAAACAAAGACAAGTCAATACATAAATTCCAACAAACCAATTAAACTAGAGTTTCTTCAATACAGTGGTTAAGCATCATTCCATAAAAAAAAAGATCATCTGTAGAAACACAAAAGCTGAAAGCGTTACAAGCAAAAAGAACAAACGTCTAAAACTTAAAACGACTCTTCAAAATAACCAAAAAAACACAAACCCATTCTCTTCCATATCTTCATCAGGCTGAATCCTTCACATCTATGGTGAAGTTGTACTCTTGGTCACACCCCATGTACGAATCACACATAAAATACAGTGTGTACGTCTTCTTTCCAGCTTCTGCAGGAGCAGCGAAATCAAGCTTTACTCTAGATCTTCTTTGCAAGCTAACCCTTTTGATAGCTAATAGTTGGTTTGTTTTGGTGTCACCAACCACAAGCCACCAGCCTTCTTCTTTAGCTTTAGGGTACCTAGGTGCATCAACAGGACCGACTTCATTCCGCCCCTCAAGGTCTCTTTCTAAGGTCACATGCAGAGTAACGTCTTCACCTGCCTTGACATTTTCGCCATCAGGAAGTTCATATGCCAAGTCGATGTTTGGGAACCGATTGCAAAAACGCGCGATGTCCATCAACTGTTGTTCTGACATCTGTAAGAGCTCATGCCTCTCGTCATCTTCCATCTCAACTAGATCAAACACTGTTTCTATACTCTTTCCGGGGTTCTCCTGGCATTTCTTGGCTAACTCTTTTGTAAAATGAGGAAGTTGTAAAAGCATTAAATCCCTCTCCCACATGCCTTGAGTTACCATTTGGCTCACTTCCATTGCCAGGAGGGCAAGGCTAAGCCACCCGTTGCTCGATATAACATCAACCATGGCTTGAAGCAGCCTACAAGCAGAGATAAGGACCTCGTGCTGGTCAGATGACAGATTCCCGCCCACTGGTTGTCTAGAGAAGTGAGCTTGAAGCAGGGCATTGGCCTTCACGTGCGGGTCGGTGTATTTCGGGTTATCAAAGGAAAAGCGTTGGTGGTTGACTAACCTCCTCACGAGTTCATCCTCACCCGGGCGTATAGGAAGCAATTCATACTCAGAAGCAGAAGCCAGAATTTCTAGCAGACCTTTCAGTTTGGTTTTGGAAGTCAACAAAGTACTAAAACGTTCAATGGTTGTGTAGCTGATGTAATAGTAGGATGCTATCATGCCAAGATTCGACTTTCTCAATAAGAAATCCTCTTCAACGGCTACACATTTGCTTGCTTCAAGGTCATTCAGCGTGTTCTCCACAAGCTCCGAGAGATGATCAGATAGATGCCGGTGACTGACGCCCTGTAAATTATAATAATTAGGGTTCTGGCGAGCCTTCTATACAAGAATGTCCACGTTAGATAGTCCACTGCATCCTGTTTGTTTTGGATGACTCCAGACACCACTTCAGCATTAAGATTATCATGTAGATAATGATGTAAATGGCTTTCAACAGGGAATGCTTCATAGAGGAACTTCTTGTAATACTCTTTTCGCGGTGCATGACAAAAGATGACACATTTACCCGAATTATCAACAAGTGGGCGGCTCGCATGGCCCATCATCTGTAATAAATCAGATACTGGATAGTCAGTGTGTGCATTTTCTCTACCGTCGTAGTTTTGCGTTCCCATAACCACCACCAAATGTGCAGATAATGGCACTCCCCAACACATTGAACTGCTCATGACGCAAACCTGAATCCAACCAGTTTCAAACAGTGTCTTAACAATATCTTGATCTGTAGCAGTCAATCCCTCGTGTAAATAACCCACACCATACTGAAGCGTTTCTTTAAGCATAGGTTCCCTGATTCTGTCAACAAAAGGCTTCAGATCTTCTGCAGATTGTAAAACGAATACGTTGTCCCCGCCTGCACTAGCATAAGTCATCAGGTCAACAGCAGTAAGACGGGCATGTTTTCTGGTAGGAACAAAAACAATAGCTGGCTTCCCGTTCTTCGCATGCTGAACGATCGCGGTATATGTTGGTTTCGTCATGGCCTGCATTCTTGCCTCGAAATTAGCAATATCGATGCCCTGAATGTGTATTTCCAAAGGTACAGGCCGGACCCCAGGTGGGAAGTTGAAAAGGCCATGAGACGTAGCACCGATCCATTCTCCCATGTCTTTGGCATTCGCCAGTGAAGTTGACAAGGCGACGATGCGGATCTTGTTCTCAAGCTGACTCGCAATGTATCTCATCCTAGAAACTATAACCTCCAAGACAGGACCACCTTGGCCTCCAATAAGGTGGAGTTCATCAATTATGAAGAGACTAACCTGCTGGACATGCTTCCTTTGTTTCCAACGGCGTGATAAGGCATCCCATTTGTCTGGAGTGCTAATGATCATCTGACCTTTTTCAAGCAATTTCAAGTCTGTTGCCGTCTCCCCGGTTAATTCAACTACTCTCATCCCTAGACCCTCCCCAAACTTCTTACTCCAATCGTTGTACCTCTCCTTAGCAAGAGCTTCAATAGGAGCAATATAAACTGCTCGCATGGCAGTGTCACTTCCTTTCTGATAGTTTCTCAGTACGGCAAATTCTGCACAAATCGTCTTCCCACTACCAGTTGGAGCAGCTACTAAGACATTGTCATCTGAGTTGTACAGAATGGTGAAAACCTGAGTTTGAACAGGGTTGAAATGCTTGAATTGGTGATAAAGAGCTTCGTATGCCGGATTCCTGAGTGCAGTCACAGGCAAAGGTTGCAAATCTAACAATTCCGTGGGAGGAGGGTACTTTTCTGGCAAAATAAGATGCCTGAAAGAAACAGGCAAAATAGTCTCTGCCCCAAGCCATCGGTCTGACACCACACGTATATAGTACTGCGGTGGAAGTGGCTCATAGATGGGAACAGTGAAGTCCAGAGCATGATCCTCGTCAATATATTGCTTCTTCAGTAGAAAATATTCATGGTGAAGAATAAATTCTCCATCATTATCCTCCACAATCACCCAAAAAGGTTCTACAAAACCATGTATTTTATCATCCCACTGGAAATCTGGAGTAATTGTAAGTTCAACCCGCAGAACTGAACGAGTGATTGGTTGAACGTGTGCTGCCAGATTAAGCTTAGGAAACTGGTGAATACATTTGTGAATAGTTTTACCCATCTTTTGATAACGGATAAGTTCCCCAATCTCTTGCGAAGACAGATCATAGTACCTTTCCCAAGCCATATCTTTCCTCTCCAACGTGTGCAATATTTGATTTGGAATACCATGGAATTGACGAAGTGGTGTATGCACACCCCACATTCTTCTGTTAATCATCTTGCACCATTTCAAAGCCTTCTCAGTTAACTGCGCCCATCCCCTTTTGAGAACAATCTCAAATAAAGCTCTCATAAGACGACCAGCACTCTGCAGAAAAGGAAGCACAGAATAAGTATCAATTGCAGAACAAACAACTATAACCAGATTCATACAAAAAAATGTTGAGCAGAAATAGCATTTTATCTCTAAGAAACACACCTGCGTAATGAACACCATGTCAGATGTCAGAGACAGTCCTTCAAGTTTCAGCTGTGAAATATACGCTTGAAGCAACACATTAATCTTGGCACTTGGCTCCTCAAGAGATTCTTTAATGGGTATAGGAACACGGTCCAAAAGCTTTGCCAGCTCCATCTTTTCATCTTGTCGCACAGTCACATACTTGAATTCTTCACTGAGCGAGAACAGACGACAAAGCTCGATATCGCCCATCGTAGGCTTCAAATGCTCATTGAAGATAGATATAGTTCCATGAGTTATATAATAGTAACTAGCAATACGACCAAGGTCAGTGACCTGGAAATAGCCACTTTTTCTGTCATACTTGACCAGGTTATTTTTGTCCAATACTGTCGCAGCTGAATGAACCTACAATATAAACAAAAGTCTCAGATTCTTCTACAGAAATTCAAAAGCATAGATCTCAAATGTGATGATGACGTAAGCAAATAATATTAATGGTACTTAGAAACAAAATCCACCAAAGCACAGTAAGATATCTCCTTAAACCCATAAAACATATCAAACTAGAAAATAAAATTGCAAATAAGGGCATGTCAGCATTTCAATTTTCACATACGCGGAGTTTCAAGAAACGTCCGGGCCATTTAGACCTACTATTCTAGGAATGTAAAAGTCATCACAAGGGCCAAAAAAATGCTACATTCATAAGATAACCTTGCCACTTTGCCCAATTCTGCAATAGCATTATATAAATATAGACACACACATACACACACACACATACCATACAGGTGCATGGATGTAGTATATAAGTATATATGTATGCATATGCATAATAGGGAGCCAGAGCATGGAAGCATTGCGCCAAAGATTATGAAGCATTTTAGTATACCGCATTGGTCATTGACAAATGTTAGCAAAAACAGGAATGAATCTACGATAAAAAAATAAAAAATGAAACATCAGCCATTAAACTGGCCGACAATTCAATGGGCTTGAAGAAACTGATCAAATGAAGCATCCATGAGACAGACAATGATGGCCTACAAATGTATTGCATTCGCCATAAAATGACCAATAACGGGGAAAAATTGGTTACTATCAAGTTTAAATCATTAGCATATGACAAAGAGAGCTCAAACAAATTAACATACAGGAAAACAGGGGGCAATTCAAAGGGAGGCAATTGTGGGTTTGGGGGGGGGGGGGGGGGGGGGGGGGTGGGGCATAATGCAGCAATGCTTACCAAGTCTGCTCTCCTTTCATCCAAAGACTTATCTGTCTTGGAAGTATCCGCACTTATTCCATAAAGAGAAGGATTTCGTAGCATACGGATGTAGAGATATGTATAGCCTAGCCATATTTTAGCTTCATTAGCATTCTGTACGGTTCCGAGCACAATTTCAGCATTCAACTGATCAGCCAGTTTGGACACAAACTGGCTTTCTATTGGGAGCTGCTGGTTCATCAGAGAAAGATAATACTGGAGTTCAGTATGGCCAGTTATGATAATGCCTTCACCCAATGTGTCATACTGAGGCCTTCCAGCTCGACCAAGCATCTGCATGACATCCAGAGGACTAAGCTCGGTCCATGCTCCCTTTTCAGGATTGTAAATTTGGGTACCTTTAATGATGACAGTATGGGCAGGTAAATTGACACCCCAAGCTAAGGTAGCTGTAGAAACCAGCACTTGCACATTCTTGCTAGAAAACAACTCCTCAACAATTTGACGGTCAGCTCTAACCATCCCAGCATGATGAATTGCGAACCCATAAGGTAACAAGTCTTTGAGGTCATTGCTCTTCACAAGTTCTGTATGACTCTGAAGAATTTCCCGGCTTGCGCTATCCTCTTTGAGAAATTTACCAAGTGTATCATTAGCAAGGGCAGTGTCACGAATAGCACGAGCAGTCTTCGAGGTTTCTTTCCTAGAATGGACAAAAATAAGCACCTGATGCTTTCCTGCAGCATTTATTACCTTTTCATAGCACACATCGTTCATCAACTGAAATCTTTGCAGGGGCTTCTTAACCGAGATTCCTATATACTGTTGAGCAAGAGGAACAGGCCTGTAGCTATTGTCAAAATGAAAGAGTCCCTTGTCCGGATCAACACGCAAAAACAATGCAACATCTTCATAGTTAGGGAGTGTAGCGGATAAACCCACCAACCGAATGTGCTCTTTAGTTGTTTCAATTTGCCTAACAGTTCGCGCAACAATACTTTCCAGTACAGGGCCTCGATTATCGTGCAACAGATGTATCTCATCGATGATGAGCAACTTTACAAGTTGAGTATAGGTCCTGTCCCCAGATTTTCTAGTTATTATGTCCCATTTCTCTGGAGTAGTAACAATAATCTGAGTCTCTTCAATCTGTTGACGGGTCAATGACTGGTCTCCACTCAACTCCTTCACCTCAATACCATAATGCTTCAAACGATTTGAAAGATTACCAACCACTTCAGCGACCAAAGCCTTCATTGGAGCTACATAAACAATTTTGTAGTTACCATGACTGAAAGACCCATCTTCATTCTTGTTTAACGCTATCTGCTGTAGGATGGTAAGCATAGCAACATTTGTCTTTCCAGCACCAGTTGGAGCACACAAAAGGATGTTCTCTGCACTGAAAAGGGCAGTCTCATAAACTTTACTCTGTATCCTATTCAATTGGTTCATCCCTTGGAAAGCTGGTTGCGCCCAGTCAGGCATGGAAGATATCTTAATAAGCTGCTCCCCGGGTGCAAAAGGTTTTGGTTTCAAGCCAGGCACATAAACTTCGTCATATCCCTTCTTGTGATCCCGGTAAGAACCACCTGGAAGTTCGCACTTCCTATTTGCCATCAGAAGACCCCCATCAGGAAATGCAAGGCTGTCAAGATCAAGCAACTGTCTTTGCCCAGTTAATCCACCAGTATCTACTTCTCCATCCCTAAGGCGTCGATCCCCATCACCTGCAGTTTCGTCCTTCAGCCGACGAGCCTCTTCTCTAATACTTTTCTCTAAGTTCCTTTGTCTCTCTTTTGCAGTTGCCCTGGTGGCATGCAGCTGCTCCAAAATTACAGCATGGGCTTGACCAAGGGCCATCATTTCCTCTTCGATCTTATTTCTTTTCTCTTGGTCTTCAGCCCTTGCCAGACGAGTACCCCAAACTATCTTCAACCTGTTCCTCAACAAGTACTTAATGAGTTTAAACTGTTCAAATTGTAGATGCAGCAGCAGTTTGTTCTCAACATCACGGTCATCGCCTTCAGCAAGAATCTTGAGAACCTCCTCAGCAAGATCCTGGCTTTGCTGGGGGTCAATCTTCTGGTCATGAGCATGCGAAATTTTCCTTTGCAGCCAATAGGCATCGATATCCTGAACATTCAGGGTCATTTCCTCGTCAGCATCTTGCATCTCATCATCATCAACCCCACCCATCTGCATGCCTCCAGCGCCATTTGCATCCGTTGCATCATCTTCATCCTCTTCGTCATCACGCACTAAATCATAGTCGCTGTCATCTTCCTCTTCTTCATTATCCTCAAACTCAACAGCCACGCCAACATCATTATCAAGAGCCTCATCAGTATTTCCAGCAGCAGTAGTCCCATTGACATCACCACTATCTTGGTAGTCAGTGATGAGCTTTCCGATGGATACAAGCTGATCAAACATCTGGGTAGGAATTGTATTAAGCAACTTCTCAATCTCCTTCTTTTTCTCGGTATTCTTCAAATAATCGTTTTTTAGAACAGCCATTATCTCATCCGCAGCACCGCTAACAATGTTCAGAGGCTGGCCACCTAATTGTTGCTGAATGAGACTGAGCAACGCCTCATAAGCAGCCCGGGTTTCTTTAGTTTTAGGCTGATAAACAACATCGTCAGAAGATGTGAGGACCGATTCCTCCATAAGACGCCTCTTCTTTGTTTGTCTAGTGGGAACAGGATCATTAGCGTCTACATCTCTAACCTTCTTCTTCTTAGACTTGCTGAGCCTCTCTTCCAGCTCTGGAGGCTTGCTCCTATGAGCACGGTCACCGAAGGATTTGGGATCAATCTTTCCCCAAAGTGACTCAGGCTCCCCAGTAGGCTCATGGGTATCACGGGGACGAGAATCAGTGGTCAAAACCAAACTAGAGTTTGCTCGATATTCATACTGCTTGAAGCGGGCGTGTGCCTCAGCTCCACCATTCGGGTGTGCCATTTTCTACTCCCACGAACCAAAACCCTAGTTACAGCAATATAAATAAAATGTTAGGAAAAACACGAGACTTTAAATTACACAAACACAAAGAAAAAAAAATCCCTGAACTATCAAAATTAGATTCGTACTTACCAGAACAATTAGGGCACCGGTCCTCAAAAGAAGCTCGGCGAAGAAGCAGCAGTGAACGGCAGCGAAACGGTATGTAGCAGAGACAAAAAGGAGGAGTAGCCGGGAGAGGTGAGGGTTTAACCCGAGCGATTTTGGGGAGGAGACCTAAATAAACAACGTGACCAAGGAAAGGTCGGTTTCATTAGAAAAGGTGTGTGTAAAATCGTGAGTGAAC
Source organism: Gentiana straminea (assembly GCA_036785695.1). Lineage (NCBI taxonomy): Eukaryota > Viridiplantae > Streptophyta > Magnoliopsida > Gentianales > Gentianaceae > Gentiana > Gentiana straminea. Next base: position 57,819 of record JAVUPR010000480.1, read on the forward strand.
CAAATCGTTTGTAAGTGGGCTACTTTTTATAGGAAATTCTAAGAAGAATCACCTATGTGGCATGATATGAATTAAACAGTAAAATTACAGAAAAAAAAACTGTGTGGTCCATATGATGTCACGTAGGCCTCTTCTTACAAGTGAGTCTACCATAGAACTCCCCCTTTTTATTTGAATGATTCGATTTGATACGGTTCGTCAAATACTATTAGAATACTAAATTGGTTTTTATTTTTTTTTATTTTTTTATTATTATTTCTGAACTAAACGAGCTAATCATGCCGATAAGGCAGTCACTGAGGTTGTTAATCCGAATGTTTCGGGTTCGAGTCTCAGTGGGACAAAAGTGTGTGTGCGTGTGTTTGTTTTGTATCCGTCAAAAAATAAAAATAAAAATAAAAAATGAGTTAATCCTAAGATTTTCTTAGAAAACCGAAACCATAGATTGCATCAAAACATAATCACAAACACGATGTACATCATCCGGGGGCGGAGTACTCCACACAACCACACCATGATCCGACAATCCTAACTAATCAAGCAAATGAGCCGGCGCATTGCCGGTATGCTTGACAAAACGAAAAGAACAAGAAAGAAAATTGGATGTCAAAGCTATGCAATCCGTAACAAGACACTTTAACAAGGACAAGTCATCAATCAGGTTCTGCAAGCAACACACAACAATGCATCACTCTCCAACAAAATCTTTTGGTAGCCCCGTAGCATCGTCTCCATTAGACCGCGTTGTATTGCGATCATTTATACTACATTTATTGCATATGATCCGTGAATATATTCCAAAATAGCGTGGAGGATTCGACCATCGTGATCCTGAGAAATGATACCAATAGCACGTCGATCATCCAGTGTTGAAGCATCTGCATTGTACTTCATAATGCTAGGGGCTGGAGCCACACATACTGTCGGGTGCGGCTCACGCGGAACGCATACCTCACTATACTCTTCCGCCTTCATCTGTGATGTTCAGACTAAATTCTTAACATCAACATGTACGTTATCATAAAGCCAAGCACAACGAAACTTTCAGATTTTCTACATCAACATCACAAGGAACGCAATGTTCTTATTCTCATTCGAGACAAGATAAGCAAGAAACCCCTTGAAATCAACACAAGAGGCCGGGGCACTAACTACGAGATTGTCACAAACTCGCCTCCACACCGCTCACGGGATATCGCAATGAAAAAACATGTGTTGAAGTTTCTTCTCACCTACACCACATCTTCCACTTACAACTTTGTGCTTACAGAGGTTTGCACTACTAGGCAAACAATCATGCATGCACCGCCATAGAAAATGCTTAATATGTGGCTTTACCGACAAGCACCAAATGGCATGCCAAACCCAATATGGTCCCATAAACGAGCTCGCACCACCAACCATATCACGGTTTTGTTTCGAAGCCTAAACATAGTCCCTCTTAACCGAATATTGCTTTTTACGATCATAGTGCCGTATACAATATCGGCCGTGTGCTCTACGGTGGGCAAAAGAGTGTCCGACAGTGCCTCGTATGATTAGTCTCAAACAATTGTTAGGGGATATGACGATGCTGGAAATCGTCTAGAGATAAATCCGAGCCGTAAAACCCTAACGACAATAAATTCAAGATATGAGCCCTAAAAAGGACTTAAAACAGGGGTGGTGTTTTGTGATTTTAGACTGAGCCTGGAGTAAATGGTAACCCAAATTGCCTACGTATCCTGTAATTGTTTAGGAATCAAGTATCTCATAGTTCATTAGGATTGTTTATATAAAGGACATCTCGTCCATGGCACCATGTGTTGTGTCCATCAGGGACTTTAAAACGTGTTAATCCCTTTTATTTAGGAGATAATCCCGGATGTATTCAAATAATAGGATCGGAGTTCTAATGGGAGAAGGATCCTTATGATTTTCCCACAATTATCTTTTATTATAAACACGTGCGTGATTCGGATAAGGAAGGCTCCAGCCGACCAGCGTCGAGCCCTTTAGGCCGTCTCGGCCCGAACTACACTTAACCGAGCTCCATTGCAACCTAGCCGTCCTGCGGTGGTCTGAGGAGCCAGCAAGACTGATATCTCCCACATGAGGTTTAGGTCTACCCTTAGGCATGAAGTGAGGCTCTTGGGCCTTGATATTGCATTTTCTTTGTCTTCATTTAATGTTTGATCTATGAGAAATGACACGTGGCGATGGCTAGTCCGACCTCCGTCAGGATACCTTGCGAAAAAAATATGTGTACATAAATAAAAGATGGATCAATATTTATTAACTTTTGTAACTTTGACAATATTGAATTTTATATTTTACTACTAGATCTTATTTATGAGTTACATTGAATATTTAAAAATTTCATGTAGGAAATCATTTTTCTTTAAGTATATCGAGTTGGAATCAAGTATATCCAAATTGATTTATACTGACAGAAAACCCGTGTATTGCACGAGACATTGTAAAATTTGAAAAAGAGTACTAAATTAAAATGATTACATATGTAAATCGAAAATTGCTTGTTTCAAATTGGAACTCATGATCCATGGATTTAAAGTACACACAAAGTATGATACATATTGTATATGGTAAAGATATTGTCGCATGACTAGTGTTTATGCATTAAAAGGGATGTTGTGAATAATAATCAATTCAATTTCATTATTTCTACTTATAATACTTGTAGTACTATGTGCACCCTCTGGTGGACGTAATAATCAAACATATGATGACAACAAAATAGTAAAAATGCATATGTCATTCTCTAACTGGATTAAAGTGCAATATCAATTCTCAAACCAAATTGTAATGGTAATTCCTCATAAATCATCGCAGGAAGAAACAAAGAGATTATGAAACCCGACACCTCATTCATCCAAAATGAAATTGATTCATCATCTCACTCAAAAAAAGGGAAAAAAGGATCTGATATTATGATCAAGTTCAAAAACATACCCTCAAATAGTCAATGCTAGTGTCATATACTCTGCTTCAGTAGTAGACAATGTCATTGTTGCCTGTAAAGTTGTCTTCCAACTAATCACAGAACCACCCAAAGTAAAACACATATTCAGTCATAGATCTCATGATGTCCATATCAGCAGCAAAATCAGAATCACAGTACCATTTGACCAAACATTAAGAACCACATCCATAAATGAGTTCAATATCAGAAGTACCCTAAGGTACCTAAACACCATCTTCGCATCTTTCCAGTGTTCCTTTCCAGATTGAGCCATAAACCTGCTGAAAACTCCGCCTACCTGAGCCAAATCAGGTATAGTGCAAACCATGACATACATCAGACTGCCCACTACACTAGTGTATGGAACCCTTGACATGTATTATTCCTCCTCACCTAACTGTGGAGCAAAGACATCAGACATATGTAGATTAGGTGCCATTGGAGTGTTTATAGGTTTGGCTGCTGACATGCCAAACTTGGCCAATATGTTCTCAATACAACCCTACTAAGACAAGAACAAATTCCCATTCTTCTTATGATTGTAGATCTTTATTCCCGGAATGTTCTTTGCTTCATCTGAATCCTTCATCTCAAATTCAGCTTAGAGCTGATTGTTCAGATCTTGAATGTCAAACTTGTTCACAGCAGCTATCAGCATATCATCCATCATCCACATACAGAACCAGATAGATCATTGAACCATCATTTAGCTTGTTGTGATAAACACAACAATCATATTGTCTTCTGTTATAACCGAGCTGGATCATATAGTTGTCAAACTTCTTATATCGCTGCCTTGTGTTGAAATAGTGTCCTAAACCCAATCGGATTAGACCGGATCCGACCGGGTCGGATCATTACTATAAATGGCTTTTCTGTTATTATATATTTGTTCGTTTAACGGACCAATTATGATATTGTTATATGATAACGTCCCTATTGTCAAACTGTGAAAGAAAAATCATTATAGTGACTATGGTTGATGATATCTCGACTCACTTTAAAAGGTTTGATACTTAAATGTCTCTAGTCGTATGTATTATTAAATGGGGCATTAATAGTACGATTAGACTATCACGTATTAGATGTCTTATATCTTATTGAAGGTAGGGATAGATCTCGTCTATCAAAGTGTAGGGACACTTGGACTGTACGTGGACATGTATCAGAGAATGTGTACGTTAGACTGACACACTTACTTTATTAAGTGTCGCACTATGTGGTGGTTGTGTAATTATCATGAGACCTGAGTCTTCATGACATCACGGTGTGGATTGTCATACTTTGACACTGTTGAGGTCTCCCGTAGCCATGGGGCGATCATGCGGTAGTGATTGGATGCGATACCGAAGCATGCGTAAGATTCATGTTGCTCGTCCGGAAATCACGTATCCTATGATTATGAGTGAATATCCGAAAGGGCCTTCTTATAAGGAATGTCTTATTCTCGAAAATCTTTGCAAAGCGGAAGTAATATGTAACTTCGAGAGAGTACGATATCCAGGTTATAAGATACGGTCGTTGATGTTTGACACTTGATATACGACCGTATGGATATTGTAACAACGATAGGATTCTACTTACACGGTAACCGTTTCACATGAAAGGTAGTAGTCATTGCATTTGACTATTCCGATGTTTGGGGGTCACGGTGTGTTGCTAGACGCTATTCTGTGATCGCTAGGCATGAAGGGCAAATTCGTAATTTGCACTTTATGTCTACGGCCAACATATGCGGAAGCCTATCGGGTCACACACATAAGAACATCTAGCCGGATTAAAATATGGTTATAGTGATAACCAAATAAGGAAAGTTTATCTCGGTTATCAAGTGTTATGGTGATAAATTAATATGATGGTATTTATTTATTATGAATAAATTAAATACAAGAAAATAATTATATTTATTAATTAAAGAATATTCCCGATGCCAATTTATTGGCATATGAGGCGCAGATTTTAAGTGTATGGATTGTGCAATTTAATTAATAGTATTATCATATATTAATATTAGATATTAATAGATTTGTATAAATTGATTTATGATAATAAGATAAAGATAGTCAATATTAGATATTGACAATATCTTGAATTTATTCAATACGAGATATTAAATTGAATGGAATAAATCTAAAATATCTATTTTCCTTATTTTACTTGGTAAAAGGTTTTATTTCAACTCAATCTATTAGGAAGCTTATTCCAATCAGTTTTTGGGGCATAGGGGCGCCACATTCATCTATATAAGGTGAGGGGTGTCAAGCTCTTTTGTACATCACAATTAGAAGAGTTCTAATTTACTAGAAAATATAAGAGCTTCTTAAAGAGAGTTTTGAGAGAGAGAAAATGTCGGTCCAACAACCAAGTTTTTCTAGTAGCAATCCATGATGGGATTCCGGCAGGCTGTTCGTGTGGACTAGCGGTAGAGGCCGAATGCTTGGGCGGCTCCGTGCACCACTACTCCTTCGTAGACGATAAAGCTTCGATCTTTCAGATCAGTCAAGGTAACTTTCTCGTTTACACCTTATATGTTTGTTGCTTAAACGAAGTCGATCCTGGTTAAAACGAAATAAATTTTAAATTCCGATGCAATCCCGCGTAGATTTCCTAACACCTTGGAGCCTGTGTAAGTCAATACAAGGACTTCCTCAGTTTGCAAACATACCCTTCATTTCCAGGAACTTGGAAATCCTCTAGCTGATTCATGTATATCTCCCTATCTACATCACAATGCAGAAAAGATGTCTTCACTTCCAACTGCTCAAGTTCAAGATCCTGATGTGCCACTACTTTTAGTAACACCCTGATGGATGTGTGTCAAACTACAGGTGAGAATATCTCCTCATAGTCCACCCCATCCTTCAGAATGAACCCTCTTGCAACCAAACATTCCTTATATCTTATTCCATCACCAAATGACATTCCTTTCATTTTCTTGGAGATCCATTTGTAGTTGACCACCATTTTCCCTATGATTGCTTGACCAAATCCCAAGTCTCATTCTTCTGAAGTGACTCAATTTCATCTCCCATGGTAGTAAGCCATTGAGATGCCTCTGAACATGTCACAACTTCCCTATAATGGATGGCTCAGATCCATCCACCTCTTCAGCCACTTGAAGTGCATATCCAACCATATCCTCAAACCCATGCCTCTTGGGGGGGGGGGGGTCTAACATTGGTCCTTCCAGCTCTACTGACCAACTTTAGTTGTCTGAGTATATGCTAACCCCTGTTCAGCTGACCGGTTCGGATTTAGACCTATTGAGTGTTGATTATATTTAGTTGAGTTCTCTAATTCAGTTAACTGAACTTGTGGGATTACAACAGAGGATCACAATTCCAAAAATATACATGTCAAAAGGTGAAGAAAGTGAATGCAAAATTCACATTAACAAATGCCGGACATGTAAACACTCACGAGAATATGAATTTTTTATTTTAAAAAAAGGCGATCATGTCAGTCACATAAATAACCGAGGGCATAAAGTCCGTTGAAAAAGACATATTCATGCGAGTGATCAAGTATTTAGAAGTAACAAATCTCATTGAACACAATACGAGGCTTTCATGGTCACCGTTTGAAAAAAAAAATTCACTTATCATCGTGATAATATGTTCACGAAGTAGCAATATCGATTAAATTGATATATAAAAATTTGATTGTGATTGTTATATCATAAATGAAATAATCCACTAGATGTAAAATAGTAAAATTAACATGATGAGTTATTAGTCCGACCAATTGATGTCAGCCCATTCGTTGTAGATATGCAGGGCCGGCCCATCAGTGAGGCCTATGAGACCCGGGTCTTAAGCCCAACGGTACATGTTTCGTTAAAAGAAAAAAAAATCGTGTAGATTCATCTGATTCAACCTAATATAATATGTTAATATTTTTTTTGATAAAGGCCCTTTTTTTTTTACTCCAATTGATAAAGGTCCCGATAAAAAAATTTAATTGACCCAAAAAATAGATATACAAACAAGTTTTTTTTTTTGTTTTATCTATATTATTAATTTGTTATATATATCTATATTATATATTAAAAAAAAGCACACACAAAAGAAATAAAACAAACTTATTATATATATCTACAGTGACTTGTTTGAATCAAACCCGAGGACACTCAAAGTTTTTCTGATGATGTTGTCAAATTTATTAATTTTCGTTTGCATACTTATGCCTTTTATAGGTTGCATGTACCCCATAAACGAATGGAGGTACTCCTTGCACAAAAGGGTAGGGATGTCACTGTTCATTGGATGAAAGCATGCAACCCTTACACGAAAAGGTAAGTACATATTAGTTAGAAAATGCATGTATCTGAAAATGCATATCATTTCATGAACTGATGAATGCATTGGTTTAGGTTTCGGGGGCGTTGCCCCCGAACCCCCACGAGTTGGCGCTGCCCCCTCGACCCCCGTTTCGTTGCGATAACATTAATTCGTACGGCAACTCGTATGCAAACGATAACCAAAATATTTATTTATGAAAAAATATCTAACAATAAGTATGTTTAAAAAAAAAGCAATTTTAACTAAAAGGCCCAATTCGGGTCTTAAGCCCAATAAAAACGAGGGCGGCCCTGTAGATATGCGATTCATTTTTTTCAAGATTTGGTTATGGTCGTGGATAAGACCGTGGTTAATGCAGGCTTGACAAAAATATTTTATATGGTTTTGGCAATGATCATAACAATAATCAAAAAATTTATAAGATCAAGCCGCATATCAGAATTAGTGGCAATTTCCGAGAATTATTTTATTCAATATAATTGAAATACAAGCATCGTTTGTGGACAAATAAATATATAATAAATATGTGTAATGTATGGATTTATTTTGATACGGCAAGAGTTTTTTTATTATTATTATTATTATTATTATTATTATTATTATTATTATTATTATTATTATTATTATTATTATTATTATTAACGAAGTAAAATGTCGCAATCATGAAATATTGTGTTTGGTGAAAGTAAAAAAATTCATGTTTTTTGTTTCCATATAAATTTTAGCACATTATTTCCAATTATGACTTTTTATTAGGATATGAAATATACGCTCACACAATATTTGTCGCGAATGAGATTTGAACCCGAAATCTTCGGGTTAGAACCACATAACTTATCACCGAGTTAATGTCTTGTTGGCCAATTATGACGTTGAATTTTCATGAAAAAGGGTCTTGGAATATATTTTTGGTTCGTAAGATTGATTAATTCAATCATTATTTTTTGCAACATGTTTGTTTTATTTGTTAGAATCATTTCTGCTCATTTAATTATGATTATGATGACCGTTTGATTGAATAACGTAATTGACGATGCCGGAAATCGGTAGTGATGAAATTCAGATCTTTATGAGGATAACTCAACTAGGTGGATATTGTGAGCCAATGTGGATTGACTGTTTACGTATCCAGATGATTTTGGAACACTATTGACGTGGTTTTGATTTACGAGGATGATTATCCTTTTACAGGTTTTCTTAGTGGGGGAGTTGATTGTGCTGTCATTGAAGTTGTAGTCGATGACTAGAAACGGTCATGAGGGCAATTAATCATGGTGTAATCATAACCCTATTGTTGATTGTATATCTGTTGCCTAAGTTCGTTGGAGACTTATACCGAGCTGTGGGTTCCAAACCGAGGTGAACCTGCATCATGTCGGTGGTACGAGCTGGTAAGTATCTTATTTTGAAATGATCATTTTGGGACATAGGATGACCAACGTCATGCCGATGTGTTACTAGTGTCCTGCACTTTGTGATGACTATTTTATTTAGATCAAAGTCTCCCTGAAGCCTGATGTGGTGTTGAACCTGTTAGGCCCGTTTTACTTAGAAGATCCATATTGAGTCACTGAATGTCACATGTATGAGATTGGATCATATCCACGTAAATAATTAATTTTTTAGCCATGTTATAACTACAATATATGTTGTGATTTAAATAAACAAAATCATATTAGTAGTTCAATAAACGTGATGATTGTATTTTACTTGATCGATGACAAAAGCTATTGCCATAATTAATATTTTATTTTTTTTATTTTTATTTTTGAAGAAGGAGATCTTTATTCAAACGGGTGGAAAAAAACCCCCAACGTGGCATTACATCATATTTAAACCGAAAATCACGAACACAAGCAATCAACAAACATGGAGGTTAATAGTGTTCAAGTCCCCAAGCTAAACGTAAGTCCTTCGCCCTTTTGATGGCTTTTGATTGAAAAACTTGCGAGGGTGGTCTCACCAATCCCGGATCACGTACAATTTTGTTTCTCCAATACCAAATACCGTAGCATATTTCTCGAAACACGTACGGCCACATATTTGTATTAATATTTTATTTTCCCCAAACATGATGATTGTATTTTACTTGATTGATGACAAAATCTATTGCATAATTAATATTTTATTTACACCATGTTTATTATGAAGAAAAAAGATACACGTTTAAAGGAGGCAAAAAATAAAATAAAAAATACACGTTTAATTTTTGTAATCATTTTATATTTAAAAAAATCTGTTTATATGATAGTTTATTATAAATTGCACCGCACTTATTGTCTTATTAAATGTAAAATTTGTTGCCTAATTGTGGTTTAATTAGTGCAATATAATGTAATTGTTGGGATATTTCATTGCTCGTAATAATAAAGAATCACCGATTAATGATATTGACAAGCTTTGTATCATCACCCTCAAAATAAAATAAATTTGTATAAATCAATGGTGTGAGAACGGATGTGATATCAAGAAATATAAAGAATTCTCAAAAGATAATATGTGAAAAGCAAATATTAATACAATATTTGTTGGAGAGAAAAATAGTGAGAAAAAAAAAGATATTTTGGTACAAAGAAAACATAAGAAAAGAAAAGCAGAGAAAAGAAAATAACATTTTTCACAATCTGTTTGGTTATTCAGAGAAACGATGTTGAGAATAAGTATAATCCTCACATATTTTGTTTGGTAGGGAGAAAAACTAAGAAAAGAAAACATTTACAATATTTTCTCGACGAAAAAAAAATTGATTGTTGTAGAAAAAGAATATACTAAAAAAAATTATTAACACTCTAGAAAATAAATATGAAGATGTTTTTAATTAAATTGCATTTGTGATAATTTTTGCTGACAACAAATATAAAAGTTTTCTATCTCACATACTACAAAATAGAAATAAAATGGTATAAAGTTTAGTTTTAGATAAAATTATACGAATCATAAATAAATAAATATAAACTATTGTGTCTAATGCTAATGATAAAAGAATTATAATATAAAAACAATTATGGAAAACACAAATAGGAGACGGGTTAAGAAAATGTATTGGAAAAAAAAAAGGCTTTTCTATTCTCACCAAACTTTTCTTTAGGGTAGGGTGAGAATTATAATTGGGGAAAAGAATGAGATTTTGAGAAATGTAGTCAACTTGAGAAAAAAGATTTTTCTTTTCTTAGGTAACAAAACATGTATAAACTAAAAAAAGAATTAAAATCTTTTCTTTTCTCACTATTTTTCTCTCCAACAAACATGCCCTTAATTCTTTTCCTAGTTTATACGTGTTTGGTTACCTAAGAAAAATAAAATCTTTTTTTTCAAGTTGACTTCATTTCTCAAAATCTCATTCTTTCCCCCAATTATAATTCCCACCTTACCCCAAAGAAAAGTTTTGTGAGAATAGAAAAGCCTCACTTTTTCCCAATACATTTTCTTAACCCGTCTCCTATTTGTTTTCATAATCGTTTTTATATTATAATTTTTTTATCGTTAGCATTAGACAGAATAGTTTATATTTATTTAATTATGATTCGTATAATTTTATCTAAAACTAATCTTTATACCATTTTATTTCTATTTTGTAGTATGTGAGATAGAAATCTTTTATATTTGTTGTCAGCAAAAATTATCACAAATGCAATTTAATTAAAAACATCTTAATATTTATTTTCTAGAGTGTTAATAAATTTTTTTAGTATATTCTTTTTCTACAACAATCAAATTTTTTTTTCCGTCGAGAAAATATTGTAAATGTTTTTTTTTATAGTTTTTCTCCCTACCAAACAAAATATGTGAGGACTATATTTATTTTCAACGTCTTCTCTCTGCATAACCAAACAGATGATGAGAAACTCTAGAAAAGAAAAGAAATGCCTCCGGGTTCAGAGCCACATTAAATAAGAGTTTCTCATCATCTGTTTGGTTATGCAGAGAAAAGATGTTGAAAATAAATATAGTCCTCACATATTTTTTTTGGTAGGGAGAAAAACTAAGAAAAGAAAACATTTATAATATTTCTCGACGGAAAAAAAAAATTGATTGTTGTAGAAAAAGAATATACTAAAAAACAAATGATGAGATACTCAAACTCAGAATCTCTGGGTTCAGAGCCACATTAATTCTCACGGAACCAATGCCTTTTTTTTCAAGGCTTCTGAAGAGCCATTGTGTTTATTTTTAAAAGAAACAAAAATGATTGTAAATAACGTATTGTGCTCTCCCGAGTCGTGAGTTTATTAATCGAGACATATTCATAGAAAGATGAATAATATGTAAACTCTCGGTGATAGAATTTTTCGCAAAGAACTTAGTAACTCTTCTATTTAATTATCAAATTATTAAAGATAAAAAAAAATCAAATTATTATATAAAAAAGACAAATATAAAATATATACATTGCAAGCTGCTATTTTATTATGTTAATAAATGTATTGATTTGGTTAGATATCTTACGATACATGTATTCAAATCGTACACCGGAATTTTTTTTTTTTTTTTTTTTTTTGAGAGCAAGGCAAAGTTGAGCAAAAATTTATAAGATCCAAATATAAATACCACATCAACTCAATTGCTAATTCAAAACATTGCTTTGGTATTAAGAGAGAAATAGCTTTATAAAAAAATAAAAAGAGATTATTGTTGAATTTTTTTGAAAAATACAATGGCAAAAGCTGCTTACTTTTCTCTTGTAATGGTCTTCTTGATTTTCATCATTGCAGGTTTGTCATTTATCTTGTCTTTTTTATTTTACCTTTTATTTACAATATCGTGATTTTATTTTTATATCACACTATTTACGCATCACACCTAAAAATCGATTGTGTTTATGAAGAAATAAATGATTTTGTTTTCTAAATGTTTGTATGTTTCATGTTACAAGTGAATTGACCTTCCATTAAAAAAATATTGAATTTTAAAAAATGGATTGTGACGATCATTCTTTTGAAAGTTGATTCAAAAACGAATTCTCAAAATTCGAATCAGTGTTGTAACCTTAACAAAGCGGAGGAGGATCTATCGTCTGTTGTCAATATCACTTCTGCTTGCATATCTCTTGTCCATTTGTTTGATCATATTTCGTTCTCTTTTGTTAAGCGTAACGGGAACTTTCCCGTGCATTTGTTAGCCTCTCTAGGGTCCCCGTCCCCGCCCTTAGTAAAATGGGGATCTTCCCTTTTCGGCTGTACTTGACGCTTGTGTTTCGGACATTTTGAAATAATACTAGTATCTTTTCTCCTAAAGAAAATCAGTGTTGTGGTTTCGTCGTAAGTTAAGTACGGTCTAGATAAATTCTCTTTTATTTTTTTTCATTACAAACGGTAGGATCCACGCAAATTGCATAGGAACTATCACATATTTGTTTTTATTTTTATTTTTATTAATTTCACATGTTATATATATATATATATATATATATATATATATATATATATATATATATACACACTTAACTTTAATATGTTTGTATGTTACTACATGATAGGTGGAGTAATGGCGCGAACAATTAATACAAATACAGCAGTAGCTAAACCTGAGAATACTTGCACCGTAGAAATGGATCCAAGGCAATGTGTTTTTGGTTACTGTCAAATGGAATGCACAAAACAGTACAATGGCACTGCATTTTGTCAGAAGAATGCTTGTTATTGCAATATTATATGTTGAAAAGGATATTATATCCAAATATACAGAACACACGCTAAGAGAGTATCATTGGTAGTGATATATTATGTCGTTCATCATAATAAAGTTGTACTACTTTCACCGATAATTCAACAATGAAATTAAATATTTGTTTTGCTTATTGCAGTTTTTGTTTTTGGTGTTGTACCATCGGAATGTCAATCTATCTATGGTTAGGATTTGGTCTATTGTTAAATTTATTCTTTATCACAACAAATATTCTACGGAATAATTGTGTGATGTCCCGTTCTCGAATACCGAGTCCATATTTGAAATTGAACGCCCGACATGTATATAACTTAAATTTAATTAACTTACATACGTAAGCCTCTAAATCTAACATCAGAGTTTAAACTGCGAAAAGATAAAACGACTCGGGTTCGGGTTTTACATAAAACTACTAAGGGTAGAAATGTAGAATATGAAATCCAATATTGATTCTATTACAACATCAAATTAAAAGACTTCATCGATAATCTACAAAAAGAGATAAGGCCAAAAGATATATAGTCTAAACTATCACAAAACTTCTCAAACTAAAAAGTCACTATAGAAATTGTACACTTCTTTCACCTGCATCACCTTCTCGAGGAAACAACATAATAAATGGTAAGTACAAAAGTATTTAATTAGTAAATGGTAGAAGAACCGAATCTACACATGCGCTATATCATAAGAATATCAGCAGCAATAATAATATCACATATATTCAAATAGCTCACTCCCATCTACTACTCTCACTAGTAGCATAACAATCAAAGATATCTGTTACACACTGATCAAATGACACTTTCAAAGTGAGAATGCATCATGACATTTCCTCAACACCTCTAGAGCACGATAGCTAACCATGTGGAATATTAAACAAGTCCCTGTGGTGGAGAAATCGACACTTCATGCGTTGCATGACTGCGATTGGCCTAAAGCCATTTGGAATGGATTTTTGGAATTACCAGGAAAGAAGGAAAGAGGGGTTTCTTTGAAGCCGAAACACCGAGAGTATGGGTTGCAACAACTCTTACCTCGACCTACGCCCCAATGGGGACTGCTAAATGGTGCCACGTCTAGTGAGAGATAGTCTTCGGGATTTGATATTGAAGAAATAATTTCACCATCGGAGAAGGAGGCATCCGGCCTCCTCCGCTCGTTTTTATTGCTCAGATTGTTGTAAGAGCAAGAAACATTATATTAGCCCGGAACCTAAAAGAAGATCGAAGTTCCAATAATAGTTGTAGTTCTTTTCTCAATGATTGTAATTATTTGACACTTAGCATTGAATAAAATTTGATCGTTTCTAAAATAATTAAAAAAACAAAAAAAATAAAACCTACCCATGTGTCTTTAAAAAAAATTAAAAAAACAAAACCAAAAACAATATGCGTATGGATTTCACGTGTTATATACTACTCCATCCGTTCCGAAATATTTGAGGCAGTTGTCAAAAACACGTTTATTACGATTGCGATTTAATGACATGTCTTTAAAGATACAATGACTAAATAATCCCTATGATACAATTAATGCAGCATTCTTTTAACTTCTTACCTAGTATTAAATAAGGGTAAATTAGGAAAATTAGCAATAAATACTATTTTGAAAAATGTTCGCCTCAGTTATTTTGGAATAATTTTTTTTGACAACTGTCTCAGTTATTTTAGAACGGAGGGAGTAATTCATTTCAGAGCTCAGGTGGTTGCTATTTTGCTCCACTGAAAAATGTGTGTGTGAAAGATCTCAGAAGTTTGGCTAAAAAAAGCAGCTCCTTGTGACCTAAACTGAACCCCCTTTGTTTTGTAAACCAAAACGAAAACCCAAAACCAAGTAGTTTGGCTCAAGTGACAAGTGATTTGAGAATACTTTGGGAGGTTACTGGTTCGATTCTTCTCTGAGGCGTTATGTTGAAATGTCTCTTGGTCAGACCTTACCCCTGATTAAGAGTCAGATTCTACAGACACGACCCAAACCGAACTCCATATTAGTTGGACCAGTGGATCCGGATACCGGGGACTTTAAGGAAAAAAAAACCCAAAACCCAAAACCCTCCTTGCTTAATAATTAAAGCACTTTCTTCGGGGTATAGTATTTAACACCACGTAATTGCTTCGTGTATTACATTTTAAATTTAAAATTTTAATTGTATGGTATAATAAATTTACTTCAACGTCTTGTATGTCGAAAAATTATTGTCAGTGACGTGTCTACCAACGTGATTATCATTGACATTCATATATACATAAAAATAAATATCACGACTGACGTTTCTCACCATCATCCCCATGTGAAGGCGTTGGTGAGAACATCAATATTAGTCTAGTCATGTTTGCTTTTCCCAAAAAAAAAAAAAAAATTTGGGGCGCATGGATTAATTGTTAGGTGCACGAAACAATTTTATGATGTTAATAAAAGTCCGAACTCTTTATTTGTCAAATTTTCATAATGTCTACAACAAAGGGTGTTCAACATTTTGTTAAAATCGACGATCCAACCGAACCGTTTTGATGCTTTTTGAATCTTTGAAATCCAAACCGACCATAAAACGAAACAAACCGATTGGGTTTTGGTTTGAAAAGTAGGACTCCAAATCAAAGTAATAACTAATATAATTAGAATACATACATACACACACATACATGAAAATTGATTAATGTTTTACACAATTTGAAAGGTTTGGTTTTATTAAGGGGTGCTTTATTTACACCCCATCTATTCTACTCATACACCCCATTGTTTTTAAGAAATTAAAACCTTTTTGATACACCACACCATTTATGTTTCGGGTCCCGCATTCTACCTATACACCCCATTTATGTTATGAAATTAAAAAAAATACCAATGGTATTTACTACTACCAAGTTTTATAAATTATACTTACATCCCAAAGCTATTTACAACAAATTACAACCCTCCCCCAAACTTCATAATCGACCCCTCCCCACTTCGCCTCTTTTATTTTTATTATTTCAACCTCTTCTTCTTCCTCCTCTTTTCATGCCCCTTCTTCTTCTCCTTCAGCTTCTTCTTCTTATAATCATTATCCTAAAAACAAACAAATCTCATATTGAACCAAACATCTCTCTGTTGGCATGATATATTACCAGAAAATGCTGCATTTCTTATTGAACCAACCAAGAAAATATCACCAGCAAAACCGATTGCCAAGTGCCGAAGGGTCGGGTCTTATTACAACCGACTAAAGCATGGTCGGATTAAGACAAAACAACTTCATGGATGTCGGTTCCAACCCAAACCAACAGAACAAGGGTCGGTTCTGACCACAACCGACATACATGGGGTCGGTTTACTTTACGAAATGAAAATGGACAGAACCGACTTCTAAAGTGCCGGTTCTACTATAGATCCGATATCAAGGTGGTCGGTTCTACTTGTTCCAACTTACGGTGGTCGGTTCTAATGGTTCCGATTCTTCCGAATGCTCAAAAGAAGGTTGGAAGAGGATGTTTATATCTCCGATTTGCTTGCTGATGGTGAACTGCTGTGAGTTTTGCATTATTTTTTTATTGTGGAAAATGAAGTAGAAAATTAAGGAATGGTTATGTAAAGTGTAAAGGTTGAGAGCTGTTTTAGATTTTTCCTTTTTTGAATTTAATGTTGTTTTCAATTTACCTATTTACCAAGTTTTGTATAACATTTTTCCTTTTCTGGGTTATAATTTGGTGGGCTGATCTTTTGCTTTCGTAAATCAGCCAAAAAAGTGCTCTTTTTGGTTGTGGGTCTTCCAAATAACTCCTTTGTTGTCTTTGCGGGAGGTTAAAGCCATTGTTTATCGCTATAAGAAAACAAAACCATTGAATTTGAAGGGACCGGTTTTTTGTTTTTGTCAACAAAACTTTTCTGTAGTTGATAATGATGGTGTTGATGATTAAAGATGTGATGTGAAAAATTAGGAAGATGAACAAGAGTAAGGGTTTGAGAATGATTGAGTTGATGATTAAAGATGTGGTGTGAAGGGTATAGTGATGATGAAGATGTAGGGTTTGATGAATGAAGGAGTGATAATGGAAAGATTCAAAGATGAAAATGATGAAGATGATCCACTCAAAAGAAAAAAAAAATTCGATGAAGATGAAGTAAAAGATGATATAAAAATCTAGAGACCTTTTTTGTAATATATTTTTGGAGTGGAAATAGTGTGAAAATGGGGTGTATAAGTAGATATGGCAAAATTGTAATTAAGTATGTGGTGTAAATAAATAAATAAATATGTTGTAATTTAAGTGAGGTGCAAAGATAGATTTAGATTATTAGGTGTGGTGTAATGTGTATAGTGGTGTATGGGTAGATTAGGTGGGGTGTAAATAATAAACCCCTTTATTAATTGTTTCTTTATACTGTACATCATCTATATTCATATCATTCTATGCCTTGTTGTCTCTCCTTGCTCGATCACTGTGGCCACTTTGATTTTTTATTAAACGTTCCTATACATCATCTATATATGCATCCTTCCATGTCCTATTGTCTCCCCTTCCTTGATCATTGTAGCCACTTAATAAAAAAGATTTCGTCCTTTAGTTTTCCTCCTCTAAACAAGGCGCCCCATTTTCAAAATAAAATAAAATATGTATATCAAAAACTTATAAAAATTCATAAATGGTTTATACAATTGAATGTATTTCTTTTTGGTCAGTAACTTAACAAGCACACTCATACGTACGAGACAACATACTTTTGCGTTGCGTGACTGCGATTGGCCGAAAGCCATTTGCAATGGATTTTCAGAATTTCCATGAAAATGGGATTTCTTGGAAGTCGAAACACCGAGAATTTGGGTTGCAACAGCTCTTACCTCGACCTACACCCCAATGGGGACTGCTAAATAGTGCCACGTCTGGAGAGAGATAGCCTACATGATTTTGTATTGGAGAAATAATTTCATCTTCGGAGAAGGAGGCATCCGGCCTCCTCCGCACGTTTTATTGTTCAGATGGTTGAAAGAGCAAGAGACATTAGATTAGCTTGGGGCCTAGAAGAACATTGAAGTTCCACTAATAGTTGTGTTGATGTTAAGATACTCTCAAGTACTCGAGGACGTGTTCTCTAAAAAACAAATGATCTAACCACACATCCAAAATGTGAAAATGATCTAACCACAGACCCCCCCCCTCCCCTCCCCCCCAAACTACGCCGTTTTGATGATAATGTGTAAAAATAATTGTACTTAACCCGTAAGTATTTGAGATGATCCTTGTTGTGGTTCTTTTCTGAACGGTTTGTAAGTGTTTGGCACTTGAGCATTGAATAAAACTGATCGTCTCTAAAAGAATGGGGACTGCTAAATAGTGCAACGTCTGGAGAGAGATAGCCTACATGATTTGGTATTGGAGAAATAATTTCACCTTCGGAGAAGGAGGCATACGGCCTCCTCTGCACGTTTTTATTACTCAGATGGTTGAAAGAGCAAGAGACATTAGATTAGCTTGGGGCCTAGAAGAACATTGAAGTTCCACTAATAGTTGTGTTGATGTTAAGATACTCTCAAGTACTCGAGGATGTGTTATCTAAAAAACAAATGATCTAACCACACATCAAAAAAGTGAAAATGATCTAACCGCAGATTCCCCCCCCCCCCCCCCCCCCAAAAAAAAAAAAAAAAACTACGCCGTTTTGATGATAAATGTGTAAAAATAATTGTACTTAACCCGTAAGTATTTGAGATGATCCTTGTTGTAGTTCTTTTCTGAACGGTTTGTAAGTGTTTGACACTTGAGCATTGAATAAAACTGATCGTCTCTAAAAGAAAAACATGATTCTTAACAAAAATTAAAAAACAAAACCAAAAAACAAAATATGTATGGATTTGTTGTAAATAAGGTTTTTCAATAATCAAATTTTATTATAATAATGAGTTTTCATTTTAGACGTGTTATGTACTAATTTATATTTATTTTTTTATGTAATTATAACTGATAACATTATGAATATCCTTGCAATTAAATATATTATTTTTAGTAAAGAACTAGTGAGTCTTGTGTTTATATCGAAGAATTGTATGAAGACAAATACACTGAATTTATTGATTTCTTTACATATCATAATTAATGATACATGTACTATGTACAAATTCATACACTTGGAAAGAAAGTTAATCAAATGTGCAAATTACGTTTCCATATAATGCAAGGCAAAAATTGAGAGAGAATTTTAGAGCTCCAAATATAAATACCATATCAATTTCATTGCCAATTCAAAACATTATTGCTTTGGTACTAAGAGAGAAATAGCTTTATAAAAATTAAAAAGAGAGGTAGTGTTGAAAATCTTTGAAAAATTCAATAGCAAAAGCTGCTTATTTGTCTCTTATAATGGTTTTTTTTTTATTTTTATTGCTGGTTTGTCATTTATTCTCTCTTTTTTTTACTTTCACATGTTTATAAATTGTATTACATGTATAAGTACATAACTTTATTATGTTTGTATGTTACAACATGATAGGTGGAGTAATGGCGCAAACAATTAGTACTAATACAACTATAGCTAAACCTGATCGAGAATACTTGCACTAGAAATGGACCCAAGGCAATGCGTTTTTGGTTTCTGTCAAATGGAATGCACACAACAGTACAATGGCGCTGCGTTTTACTAGAAGAATGCTTGTTATTGCAATATTATATGTTGAAGGATATAATATCCAAATATAAAGAACGAATGCTAAGAGAGTATCATTGGTAATGATATATTATGTCGTTCATCATAATAAAGTTTTACTACTTTCACTTATAATTTAACAATGAAATTAAATAATACAATTCGAGCATGATTTTTCTCCGTTTCAGTGTCTTCTCTCTTTTTTTCTCTTTACCTTCTTATTATTATTATTATTATAGTTTTAGAACATGTAACAAATTCTTCGGCTAAAGAAGGTCTTAGAGCAACTGTAATGGAGTCTATTTTAATGTGGGTTCCAACAAATAGATGTGAATAGTAATTTAAATCAAGTCAATAGCCATAGTAGCTTTCTATCTAAATTTTAAAATAAAATCAAAATTTTAAAACATAATCAAAATAAAAAAAGATAAAATCACGGTAACAACAAATTTGGTGCCAACAAACTGGCGCCAACCTTCACAACTTCTGCACAACTTCTGCAATCTGTTCATAAATGTCACGGCATAAAGCAATTTTTTGTTGTTTTTGTTTTGTAAATTGCAATTTGTGACTACAGGGAAAACTTTTGGAGTAATAATGTTACGTTTCAACACTTATTGGAATAGAAGGAAGAGAGAAAGGGAGGAATGAAAAAAAAATATTAAAGACCGAATGGAAGTAGAAATACAAAGGAATCAGCATTTTTGCATCATGGCACCTATGGCGGAAACGTTATTTGCAATGGAGCCTCCTATCACGAGGACATTTATTTACCGCAACCGTGCTGAGAGACACGCAGAATTAATGCAAGACTATTTTCATGACGGCCACAGATGTAACGCCCCGCCCCTGGATACCGAGCCCTTATCCGGAAGAGAAACGTTCGGCGCGTAAAACATTAAATAAATCTAATATTATACGCCAGCCTCTACGTCGTCGTATCAAAATAAAGCAAACGGAAGCTAAAAAGACTCGGGTAAAACATAAATGCTACTATGAATAGAAATTAACCATACTAAAGATGGATAGTTAAATTGCAATGACGAAAAACCCAAAGACTTATACAATACGAGGTCTTAAAAGTACCAACCAAACTTACAAAGATCTTAGAAGTAGAAGTACAACAAGTCTAAGAAAAATAATACAACTAGTCTAGTACAACCTTTATAAAGAAATAAACTAAAAGCTTCGTCAAGGCATCAATGTCCTCAAAAGTCGTCATCTACGCTTGGTCAACCTGTTCGTCTTCTCACCCCACAATGCATACAAAAGAAAATGCAAAGGAAGTAAGTACAAAGTACTTAGTAAAAGTGAGAAGCTAATGAATAACTAAGTTCTACCATGAAAAGGTTCCTATTATTAATTATTAAGTTATCTTTATAAGTCCGATTCAATCTAGGGTTCACTCCATGTCCATCGATCAACATGTCATGACTATACGTTTCTATCTTAACTTATATTGGTTATATCATTACTCAAGGACACTGTGCATGATGAAAATTCCACCACGAGATATACTTGCCAACTACGGTGATTAGCACCGATAGTCTGGGGATCTTCCCTGATGTGATCGAAGATGAGACGTTTTGACTTGGAGACCATTTATGTTGTCATTTATCCCACATTGTTTCTTTGCAAGATTTTATTAGAATTTTATTATTATTTATTAGGTTTATTTTTATTTTTATTTTTATTATTTAATTTTGTCCCACATCGGTTAGAAGTTGTTTTATTTCTTTCATTGTAGCCTATAAAAAGGCTTTAGTTGTAATCTTTTGAAGATCAGACAAATTTTGATATATTATATTTGAAGCTTTTAAGCTTTGGTGAGTTTTCTCACGTTGGTTTTGGTGGATTCCAAACGGGACTTATCGAGGTTGTGAGCGAACCTTGTGGGTGTCCATTTATACCAAGGTTTTTGGCTACGGGTTAGTCAAGGGTCGCGGTGCTCATCTTGTTGGTGCCTTCAGTCAAGTCCTCGGGCATTTTCGGATCTGATTCGGCTACGGATCACATCAGTTGGTATCAGAGACAGACACTGACGGTAAACAAATATCCCTTGTTTTTCTTTTTCTTGATTCCTGCGTTTTTTCTATATTATCCTACAAAAAAAAATTATCAGTCTGCTTCATTTCTTTTCCTGTTCTCGTGTTTCTTCAAGCCATTTTTTTCCAGCTCTATTCCCAGTTCTTCCTTCAATTTTCTTTCTATTAAAAAAAAAAAAAACAAAATTATTTCCCAGCACTTCGTATTGTTCCTGTTATTATTCAAAAGCAAAAGTAATTTCCTACTTGTACTTTGTTTGTTTGTTCCCCCGTCAACTATGACCCTATCATCTTTTTGCTTTCCTTGATCGGTTAAAAAAAAAAAAGCAGCCTCAACTTTTGACGTGAGCTTCACACCCGTGATTTCCAGTATACCTCTTCAAGAAAAGAAAAAAAAACAAAATTCTTGCCGAATATTCTTGTTTGCTCATTCTGGATACCTGTCGTGTGCTACTTGTTGGGTAATTTCCATCTTGAGAATGTCAAAGGAGTGTCATATGGATGCTTATTCTCGGAATTTTGATGATATGGTGGATCGACATGTGGAAAAAATAGAACGATGTTTTGATGATATGATGGATGAGATGAAGAATATGTTAAAAGGGGTAACTGAGCAATCTAACCGTGGTGGTAGAGATAACCGCAGTGGTAGAAGTAATCATGGTGGTAGAGGTAACCGTGGTGGTACAGATGTTAAGAAAACTTCTTCAGGGTTGTTTTCTATTTTTTGCGGTCATTGTAAAGGGACTGGCCATCATTATTATGATTGCCCTAATTTATTGCAAGAGCTACGTAGAATCGACGAGGAAGCTCGTTTGAAACGTGAATCAGCAAGAGAAAAAGACTTGGTTGAAGCGAAAAACGAAGAGAATGTTAACACTCGAGAAGATAAGAGTGTGGCGGGGATACATGTTGCACAAGAATGTGATGTTGAGAAGAAGCATGATGTTATTGGAGCAGAATTGGTGGTGGTAGTCCAAGAGTTGATCGTGGCAGAGGCGATCTCCGAGGAAAAGGGTGAAGTTGGTCCTACTTCACCGAATACTTGCTCGAGTTATATTGTGTCTTCTTTTCAGGCACATGATGATCATCCAGTTGAGGTCCACCCTGAGTTATTTGATCTACCCACTCCAGGCCCTACATTTCCTATGGATGTTCTTGTTCCGGTAGACATTGGCGGAAAACCGGAGCACACTTTCATTGATCCTTTTGCGGTTGCTCCAAATTCTCATCCCTATGATTATGTTGCTGCTCCAAAGAACATTATTTGCATTGAGCACTCGCAACATTACTATTCATTGGTTTCCTTGGTGATGTATTCATCATCAGCTCGACGTTCTAGTGATTTGAAGCCGTATTTAAGCCTTGTATTTGATCCATGCATCTCATTGGTGTTTGTTATTTGTTCGGCGTGTTTTGTCCTTGTTGCTGCTTTCTACGACATCCTTTTGATTCGAGGTCAAATCCTTTCCAACCGGGAGGGAATGATGTGATCGAAGATGAGACGTTTTGGCTTGGAGGCCATTTATGTTGTCATTTATCCCACATTGTTTCTTTGCAAGATTTTATTAGAATTTTATTATTATTTATTAGGTTTATTTTTATTTTTATTTTTATTATTTAATTTTGTCCCACATCGGTTAGAAGTTGTTTTATTTCTTTCATTGTAGCCTATAAAAAGGCTTTAGTTGTAATCTTTTGAAGATCAGACAAATTTTGATATATTATATTTGAAGCTTTTAAGCTTTGGTGAGTTTTCTCACGTTGGTTTTGGTGGATTCCAAACCGTTGTTTGGTGGATTCCAAACGGGACTTATCGAGGTTGTGAGCGAACCTTGTGGGTGTCCATTTATACCAAGGTTTTTGGCTACGGGTTAGTCAAGGGTCGCGGTGCTCATCTTGTTGGTGCCTTCAGTCAAGTCCTCGGGTATTTTCGGATCTGATTCGGCTACGGATCACATCATCCCCGGTATGCATATACGTTCGATGAATTTCCTCCACTACCCTTCAGCCTTTTGAGCCAGTAGCGTTGTTCACCTTTTATGAACGTATCACATCGCCGATATGAAATAGTGCCTAACCGAGAATAAGTGACGTTTTAGCTTTTACTACACTTATGTAATTATTATCCGTTGTTATCTAGCCACCTAAGTGTTTTCAAGTAAGCTCCCTCACATCTCCTACTCTCTTACTTATACCACTAGACACGGACAAGCCCTAGCACATACACAGATATTGATGAACTCTAGTTCATCAAAGCACAAGCCCTTTCATGCCTTTCCGACGGTCCCGAACTTCAACTCCCTTTAAGAGTATGTCCGGTGCCGGAACCAAACGCATCAGAAACTCAATCGAGGCTTGTTTACATTTAATTAATGTTATTGAATCAATAAAAATAGAAATTTAAAACTCAACACAAATATACCAAAACATATCACATCTCATCAATTACAACTTAGCATGAATTCTGTCACCAAGCAACACCAAAACTCAACCTATTATTATAAAACTATAATTACTCATTAGGAAGAGCCTCTTACCTTAATTGCGTGCAAAACCGATCCCGAAACTGAAACAAGGCTTGAATCTTTCGATTCACAACTCCTACAACCAAACTACGATATTTAAACGATACTCTACGATCAAAACAACCATTCACACAATCAAAGCTCGAACTTTTATCAAGAACGATCAAGATTACGATTTTAGGGCTAAAACAAAAACTCACTGTTTAGAAAACGAAGAGTATGGAAACGAATGTCTTCATCCAGTGATCGATTTCTTCTACTGCGGTATCGTGAAACGATGATTGGATTGACCGCATGGTTGAAGATTACGTTCTCTTTTTTTTTTCTTCGAAACTTGCATCGACTGTCTTCTGCTTTGCCGTCGTGCTCTTTTTTTTTTAATCAGAGTTGGCGTGATTTTTTTTAAGGAGATATTAGGGGATTTGTTTATTTTTATAGGCATTAATTAAATCCTTTTAACTTAAATGACTAAATCCCATAGTTAAATCCTTTTAAATTAAATTAAATAGAATAAATAATAATTATGTCATACCCATTTACCACTTTACCATTTCTAAGAAGTCGGGATGTTACATTCCTCCCCCCTTAAGAGGAGTTTCGTCCTCGAAACTCGAATGTAACTAGGGTGTACTTGAATTCTGGACTTTGCAAAGTGTTTCGCCTTCTAACTCTTACAACCTTCTTCTTCCCTCTTCCCAACTCTTCTACCTGTCTTGAGCCATCTAAAGGTTGCGACGATCCGCTTCAATCTTCTCGTTGGTTTACTGTATCAACTCTGGTCTCCTATTCTGTCATCGCTCCTCTTCATCCCAGAAGAATGGCGTTCTTCGCCTTTGTCCATGCAGAGTTTCAAATGTTGACCTCTGGATGTTTGCGTGGTAACTATTGTTGTAGGCAACGCTTCTATCTCTAACTCACGAAGGTCATCGGTGGTATTGTTCCAGCTTTCTGTACATCTTGGTTGCTCTAGGATTATTGCAACTGCTATCTTGTGGCTTCATTCATCACTTTGACATAAACTTGTTATAGAACCACAATGATTCCAGTTCCAACGTGAGGGGGAGTGTTAAACATAGTATGCATATGTTATTTAGTGTTTTGGGCCTATTGGGCAATGTAGTGTGTGCAAGTTTCGGTGGGGCTGGAGTTTGTACAGCCCACCAAGTGAGGTCGGCAGTTTTCCTTAGTCGGCTAGGATAAGTGTTTGGTGGTTTTGTGTTTTCTATAAGGATTAAGAGGGTTATGTGTTGAGTTGTAACCTATATATATTGTTAATGAGAATATAGTGGGATCAAGTTAGTTGATCCCTAAAGTTTGTTTATCTTGTTAATCTTTAAAGATATCTAACATCTCACACACGATAAAAACGTGTTATGTGAAAAAAAGTAAAAATAAAAAACTCTAATATATGTCATTCGGTATAACCTTCCTACAACTATCGTACCATAAATTTTCTCAATATTACTAGATTTAATTTACGAAAAATTAACACGATCGGATTTCTAATTAATTCAGAGTAGAATGTAAAAATGATCGTTTCACAAACAAAAAAAGTGTATGGATTTGTTGAAAATAAGGTTTTTCAATATTCCCACTAAAAAAAAAGGTTTTTCAATATTCACATTTTATTATAAGAATGAGTTTTCATTTCAGACGTGTACCGTTCGTTACTCCAAATCCACTGTTTGGTAAAGTGGAATTGACTTCAAATCCACTATTCCACTGTTTCGTTGTTTTTGACCAAAAAAACCTCGGAATGACTTCGAAAAAATATAAAACGAGATGTCTAAATAAAGAGAACGAAAAAAATGAAAAAAATGGTAAAACAATTACGATATTTTGACGTTCAGATCAAAAGATATATAGATTTTTGTCCAGAAGGACAAAATTATCAAAAAATCGGGATAGAAGGACACTGTAATTTAATCAGGAGAAAAGTAACAATTATGAAGTAACAAATATGAAGTAACACATGTGGAATAAAGTAAACGTGAAGTAAGAATTGTGAAACATAAAGTAACATTAACACGTGAAGTAACAATTTTAAAGTAACAATTGTGATTTTTGTCCTTTATAATCATGTGATACGTTACTTTTGTCCTTCCAGACCCATTTATTAATTTTTTTGTCCTTGTGGCCCCTTCCCCCAAAGATATATTCATTTTTCTAAATATGAGAGAATTTAAATTATAGTGAAAAAACAATTTGGTGATGAAATAAACGGTAATTACTTTGTTCCCGTGTCTCACTTTTGTTCTCATCTTTTCTTTGTATTCTATTATTGTCATTAACGGTAATTACTCAGAATTTGATCTTTAACTACATGTTTGTTATTCCGATTCATTCTTAATGTCTTAAGTGGAATGTAGTGGTTTATTACATTATACAATATCATTTAATAGATTAAGATGTTCTGAATCACAATTCAAAATTTTCTGACATCAAATATCCACTTAATTCATAAAACCATTTAGTTTAGAAAATTTTATATTTCATATTTCAGAAGTCATAATTTAGAAAATAAATTTTACTTTAAATAAACGGATTTTAAATGTAACTCGGGATTGCTATTTTAGGGTTCGAGACGTCTTCAAATTTGATCACGAACCTTGTTGAGTCCTTGTTGGGCTCAGACTCAATTTGGTTGAAACATGATGTGACAGACTTCCAGTCGAGCTCCACGACCCAACAAGCCAGACATTTGAGGCAATGGCAGGTCTCAAACTCAAAAGATTGGCTCAGTAAGAAGCATAAAGACACTCTTAAGGCTAAGTTACATGTCTCGCATCTCGATTTCACCATACCCTTGACAAACACTATGGACTCCACCTCGATGCCCCACGGCAAAACTCCCGTGTGAACAGTCTCTTGAACTTGAACACATGGAGACTTTTTCTATAAGGGAAAGAGTCTCACTTACGTACATCATAATTCTCTGACAGATTCATATATACGTTTATGTTGATTCTGCATGTACAACCATAACTCGTTATCTTGTAACGCACGAATTCAACATTTATATAAACTTTGATATCATTCATTTCCATGTACACACTCATACTTACTCATACTTGCTCAAACACATTCACATGGATGCTTTAATCCTCCACTTTATTAGATTAGAATAGAAGTATATATAATGAGCGAGCGTTTTTTGTCGTCCATTTTTTTCCGTCGTCTGCTTTCTTATAAAAAACGATGCCGTTTTAAAATTAATAACATTTGAGGTCCTCCAAGAAAAATAAATTGCACATAACCCCTCACATAAAATACTAATACCATACGCTCTTCGACATCACCGCCTCACTTCCAAATCTTCTCCTCCCCTCTAGATCATTCTACAGAGGCGGATACATGTAGAACTAAATGGGGTCCGTAGATCCCGTTAAAAATAAGAATATTCTAATATTTTTTATCTTTAGAAAAATATCTCGGACATCGTAAAAAAAATTATTTAATATGTAAAATATTTACGCACCCGTTGAATATAATTTCTGGATCCACGCATACGCATGAGTACGCATGAGTTCCCGTCTCCCCATCATTCATTCTCTCACTTGTAGAAACGCCGACTTCTCCCCTTTTTATGGTTCTTGCTTCCATCTGGTCAGGCCTCCGGCCTCTGTTGCAGAGGAGAGGTACAGTCGGAGCCAGGCAATGGAGGGTGCTTCAGGATCGCGTCCGGTTTTGGATTGGTTCAAATACAGTGGATTAACCGGGCTTGAAGGTGAGTAAAGTGTAAAGGGAAGTTACTAAATTTGCATTTTGATTAATTTCAAGTAAAATTTTGTTCAATTACGCGGGAAATACTGGGAAATTTTGCTTGCTGACGAACTCATATTTGCTCAATGGATACAATCAGCTCATGGTAAAACTTCATATGGGTTCGATGTACTTTTATCTTCAACAAGTGGACCAGCATTCAATGCGGGTCGAAGCATCTGTCGTTGCCCGGCCGGTTAAATGCTATTAATGAAAATAGTAATTCATTATTCTTGACAATAGGTCCTGGAGACTTTTTGGTTCATCATGCCATTGCTGCGGGTTTACATACAACTACATTGATCCTAGTAAAAGGTGCTTTAGATGCACGCGGGTCCAAGTTAATGCCGGATAAAAAGGATTTCGGTTATAGTTTTCCGTGCGATGGTCCGGGAAGAGGTGGTACTTGCGATATTTCTGCATGGGACGCATTTTATTTCGAATGAATATATGAATATAATAGGAAGGAAGGACTTCTTTTGAACAATACATGTTTTTCACATTCAACTAGAACAATAAGGAATTTTTTTTAAATGGCAGTTCCAAAAAAGCGTATTTCTACATCAAAAAAAAATATTCGTAAAATTTTTTGGAAAAGAAAGGGATATTGGGCCGCTTTAAAAGCTTTTTCATTAGGTAAATCTCTTTTGACCGGAAATTCAAAAAGTTTTTTTGTGCAGCAAACAAAAAATAAATAAGTAATAAAATTGCAATTGTCTGAATGCATTCAAAAATTGACTCATTTATTCTTTAATTGACTCAACTCATGTTGAAATGCAGAGCCTATGTGGAAACTTGGTGACGGAGTCGGCTTTCTCCGGATAGAATAATAGGGTTAACGGATCTAGTGATAGCTCTCCGGTCACCGGTCAACGTCGAACTGGGTTAGGGATGTTGATGATAATATGACTGAACTGGAGTTGTTCTCAAGCTGCCTACGTATCCAATGACTGTATTGGAATCAAGTCGGCCGTAGTTCTTGTAAGGAGTTTATATAGGGGTCTTAACCCTAATCTTTACCGCATCCTTCAAGGATTCGGTTACGTTTGAATTAATGGAGATTAGTATGGATCCCTCATCTTTAGGAGAGAATCTCTCCCTTGCAATTGATACTGAATCAGAGCTGTTATACGGCTAGATTAATTTCCCCACATTTTACCTTGTAGACAATCGTGCTTGTAACTGACGGGGCGCTCGGACCTACCGGACCGAGTCTATGCGGTCATGCTCTGCATGTTCCAATGACCAAGCTGACCTGCGGTGGTCAGGAGATAACTTATCTCATACGATCTTTCCAAGGGAATGGATGACCCTCCTTATCGCCGGTCGAGAGTATCCTGACTTTGTACATAAATACAGGCGCGATAATCATGACACGTGGCCTCTGCCGAGCCGACCATCATCATAAGCCCTCCAGACCGATTAGGGCCTTCAGGCACAGTCGGTTTGTCATCGACCCATGCTGGTCATGGTCGAGAGGGTCTGAGTGGGCAGTGCTAGGACATGTGTCCAAGGGGTTATTGTACCGTCATAATTAGCCCGGGATACGAAGCGTCAAATCTCCTGCCATAAAGTAGATCACCATCCGAGGCGTCAATTGGGGTTATAACCCATATTCTCAAGCATCACTTCATTATTATTGCCGTTTTTAAACTCAAGCCGGGTGCAAATTGAAGTCTTTCTCCTCTTCCATTTCTGCAAGTAAGTATCCATCCTTCTTTTGGCATTTCTGATTTTTTCTTTGATTTCTATTTATGAGGGTGAGATCCTCCACTCCTTCCGACGAGTCTGTTGATAGAGAATTGAGCCCGAAATCTTTTGATTTTGAAACTGAAGGGGTGGCCGCTGCCCAGCCCTTTTTACCTCGTCTTCTCCATGTCCGCTGGAGCCATGGCAATCTGATGATACCCTTTATACGCATCTAAGAACGCGAACACTTCAAATCCGACCATGGAGTCTACTAAACTGTTGATCTTTGGGAGTGGGTAACAATATTTTGGGCAAGCCTTGTTTAAATCTGTAAAGTCCACACACATACGCCAAGATCCATCTGGTATTTTGACCAGAACAGGATTGGCCAACCATTCAGGATACACCACCTCTTTAATTATACATGCTTGTAACAATTTCGTTACCTCTTTCTGGATAGCTTCCACTCTCTCCTGAGCGAAACAATGCTTCTTCTGCCGAACTGGTTTTCTGTTCGGGTCGACATTTAGACGATGCAATGCCAGGCTGGGCGACAGACCAAGCATATCGGTTGCGGTCAATGCAAAAATGTCCCAGAACTCTTTCAACAAACCTATCAGACCCTGTCTGTGCGGCTCTGGAATCCAGGACCCGATCCCGACCGCGGAGTCCTCCTGGTCTTCCCAGAGTACTTCCTGTGTTACCTCATCATTGGTTAACCATCTTTCCTCTTCCTCAGGGACAAGTTCGTCAATAAGGACCTGCTGAACCCTTATTTTTTGATTTATTGTTGCCGTGTAACAGCTCTTTGTTGTTTCCACATCTCTTTTCATTTCTGACGTTCCCTCCACAGTAGGGAATTTCATGCTGACGTGTGCAGGGGAGATGACCACTCGAAGATCTATAAGGGCGGGTCTTCCTAAAATGACATTATAGGCCGAGGCTGAACAGACCACTACGTAGTCGACCATAAGAGTGCTGCTCTTTTTTCCTTGTCCAAAGGTTGTTGGTAGCTTAATTATACCAACAGGATGAATCGGTGACCCGGTGAACCCGAACAGCGGAGCTGAGACTGGAGTCAGCTCGGTATCACGAATCTTCATGGCTTGGCATACCGATAGATACAGAACGTTTATTGCGCTCTCTGTGTCTACACGTACTCGTTTCACCGTGTGCTTATTAATTACCAACTCAATCACCAGCCCTTCATTGTTGGGAACCAGAGGGATAGGGTCTCCCGGTCCATAAACTACCTCCCCCGACAATCTTTGCTTCTTCCCTGTTTCAGACGGTGGCCCCTGGCGCTGCTGCTTTCTCCGAGTGGTCTGGATCCTGCCGAACCACCCGTAATAGTGTTGATGGTATTGATGGGTTTATTATCCATGTGCCCTTCAGGATCAGGAGATGGATCTCTCCTTCGCTTTAGGTCTGCCTTGCCATCATTTCCTTGGTAGTAATTTCTTCTCTTGTATTCTCTTCTACCCCTTGGGTTAGGGTTCCACGTGCGATCAATCGCCTCATCGATTTTTCCTTCCAAGGCTGCAGCATCTATGTCCCTGATCAGGTCTCTATAGTCTTCTGAGTCATGACCCACATCTTTGTGATACTTGCAATACTTAGTCTGATCCCTTTTCTCCACCGGCCCCCTTAGAGGTGGTGGTGTTCATGCTATCCCTTTCCTTTCCATCAGGGCAAGCACCTGTTCACGTGGTCGGTTTAACAGCACCAGGTCTCTATCTTGGAGAGCTCCCTTCTTTCTGAGCCTGTCGGTAATCGGAGTGGTCATCCTGTCCCATACTTGCTTTCGATCTTTATCGGGTTGTCGTGTTGTCTTCCCCTTTCTAGGATCTGTCTTTTCTTGTTCTCTTTTGAGTCGGTTGGCCTATTCCCCTTGGCAATGCTTGAAGACTGTTTCTACGCAATCTTCCATAGTAAGTGGGGGTTTACTGTTCAGCTTGGCGTATAGCCGACCCTCACGTAGTCCTGCTATGAAGGATGTAACTATAAAGTGCTCATCAGCCCCTTGTACCTGTCTTGACTCCTCATTGAACCTTTTTAGGAATTGTAACACACTTTCGTCATGCTTTTGCTTTAATGTAAGCAAGTGAGTAGCGTTTCTCTGGAATGGCTGAGCCGTAATGAACGCATGCATAAACTTTCTCGCCAAGGTAGCGAAATCATTAATGGATTTGGGTGGTAGTTTCCTGAACCACTCCAGAGCCCGACCAATCAACAAGGCAGGAAACGCTTTGCACTTCATCTGATCGGCAGCGTTGTATAGGGTCATATGCGTTAAATATTGGTGCATATGATCGTTGGGGTCTTTCGTCCCATCGTAGGGATCCATTTTAGGCATCTTATATCCTAGGGGTCTAGGATAACCCTCTACCTGCTCGGTAAAAGGAGATTCAAAAGAAAAAGGAGTCTTACCCAGAATAGCGTCCAGTTCCATACGAGCCGCATCCTTAGCTTGTTCTTTAACTTCCTTTCTGCCAGGGTTGGAAGTGGTTGATAGGGCTTCTGCCTGATCTTCTCGTGAAAAATTGAGGGCCTTATCCCTCTCATTCATGAGTGGGTTCTCCTTGGTGTGTGTTTCCCATGTGGTTTCTTCCCTCCGGACCTTAAAAGCGTTTGTCAGAATTGTTTTGAAGGCGGCTGGATTAAGGTTTGACAACGCCTCCACCAAAGCCTGATGTGCGGGATCTGGCAGGGGCTCCACCTGGAAGGGTTATGCCGTAGTTTCCCCTTCTCGTCCGACTAAATGCCCTCCGGCCTCTTTTTCGGCCACAGTTGATCCACCACCTTGTGTGGCAGATTCCTACGTTTTCTTACTTGTTTGTTTCGGCGGCATAATAACTGCACGGTGATCTATAACTACCAATAGAAGACCCTCCTTCTAGCGCCAATGACGAAGTCGGCTTTCTCCGGATAGAATAATAGGGTTAACGGATCTAGTGATAGCTCTCCGGTCACCGGTCAACGTCGAACTGGGTTAGGGATGTTGATGAGAATATGACTGAACTTGAGTTGTTCTCAAGCTGCCTACGTATCCAATGACTATATTGGAATCAAGCCGGCCGTAGTTCTTGTATGGAGTTTATATAGGGGGTCTTAACCCTAATCTTTACCGCATCCTTCAAGGATTCGGTTACGTTTGAATTAATGAAGATTAGTAAGGATCCCTCATCTTTAGGAGAGAATATCTCCCTTGCAATTGATACTGAATCAGAGCTGTTATACGGCTAGATTAATTTCCCCACGTGTTACCTTGTAGACAATCGTGCTTGTAACTGACGGGGCGCTCGGACCTACCGGACCGAGTCTATGCGGTCATGCTCTGCATGTTCCAATGACCAAGCCGACCTGCGGTGGTCAGGAGATAACTTATCTCATACGATCTTTCCAAGGGAATGGCTGACCCTCCCTATCGCCGGTCGAGAGTATCCTGACTTTGTACATAAATACAGGCGCGGTAATCATGACACGTGGCCTCTGCCGAGCCGACCATCATCACTTGGCATTGGGGGTAGGGGTGGGGGTGGGGGTGAGCGGCCGGAATCGTACCCTGAACGGCCGGAGGAGATGGATTGTATTATATTACTTAAGGAATGGGTTTTGTGGGTATGGTGCTAGCTGTCGATTCAATCATCCTCGTGATCGTACTACGGTAAATCTTGTTTAGTTTAATTTGGTTTGGTTTATTTACTGGTTTTAGTTTCATGATCCTTTGGTTTTAGGGGTGTGATTAGTTTTGAGATTGATGAATTTCAGTATGCTCATAAAGCTAGAAAATTTCTTGTTCTATGATGCAAATTTGTGAATTTTGAAGATCAAGCAGAGTTAATTCGATATGCATTGGTTGAATTTTGGTGATAATAATTGCTGGTGATAATAATTGCTATTAGGTCACGGGAGCTGAGAAGAACAGTAGGGGAGACTATCCCGAGAGGGGGTTAACCCGTTTGCCAGGTATTCTTACCTAATTGCTTCTGATAATTTGTGGAAATTGGAGCTTCTTTTTTTTGCAGTGTCCTTGATTTTATACTATTTAAGTATTCCTCCTTGATTTGTTTCTTATTGGTCCTAGATGTATCATTTTTCAGCTTAGATTTTGCTATTTTCTTTGGTTTTATGATGCTTTTATTGCTGCTGGATTTGTTGCATTGTTGTCTGATTGAATATACTTTGAAACATCCATTGATGTTAGTATTCGGTTCATACTGATATTTTAAGGATCATATAATTGTTCTTTACAATCCATTCTTTCCAGAACTGAATTTTGAAGCATATTGCTTTTACTTTTGGGTCTTACTTTCGATTGATTTTGAAATGTATATGAATGTATGCAGTTTTTTCTATTCGTGCGTCATTCTACACTATTATATCAAGACCGGAAAGTGCAAATTTGGCTCTTCCTGCAAATAAAGCGCGAGAATCGAAATAAGGGAGGGGTCTTGCGAAGGATTGATTCTATTTCTCGTGACTTAATATTTTGTTAAATTTGATAGATGTTCTTCTCATCTTCTTAAAATCTTTGGATTTTAAATTTCTCTGTTTTTTATTTGTTAAATTTTCTACTGTAGAATGGGGAAAAGACAACATATATGTTGACGGTGATGGAGAATTCGATGATGGTGTTTGCGATTCGGGCGACCAACGGAGTCTCTTCTTCCCAGATCCGTTTTTTGCTGATCTTTTTTGGGCATCTTATTTTCATTGAAAATCTCAGCTGCAGATGAAATCACTTATGTATGTACTTGACAGAAGAAGCAACTTTTGAGTATGGAAAGATTAGTAGGAAGTTTGGTATTTATGCATGGTTTCCTTATGATATTATGGTAATGATATTGTAGTACTTTATTGCAGCAGTTAGTGTAACCACTAAAGGCGAATGTTAGCTTAATGGATAATTGTTACTGATTTATTGATATTTCTATATTTTTTCCCCCAAATATTGCAGAAATTCATTTGGGAAGCAGTGAAAGATCTAACCCTCATCATTTTAATCATGGCTGCTATAGCATCATTGGCACTTGACATTACAACAGAGAGGTGATTAGACATTGGTTTAATCCATGCCATAATGGATACTATGTGTAATTTTAGACGAAAATAGCGAGTTTGGACCATTAATATTGTAATGTATTACTATTTTGTGTGCTTAGCGAGATGAAGAACGTTTAACATTTCATATATTTTGAGTTTCTAATCACCTTTTGACTTCTGATTTTGTTCTATAGGGACCACAAGAAGGATGGTATGACAGTGCAAACATAGCTTTCTCTATTTTCCTTGTTATCTTTGTTACAGGTATGACACTCATTTTTCTGAATAATGTAAGAGTTCTGTTTTCTGTTTCTTCATCTAACACTTTTTCCCTTTTTCTGATTTAGCTCTTAGAGATTATCGACAATTCCTCAAGTTTCAGAGCTTGAATGAAGAAAAGAGAAACATAAATTTGGAGGTGCATACAATCAAATTATTAACATAGTGTTCTTCACTGTGGGATACAACGTGCGAAGTTGTTTACTCATGTGATCTTACGTATAATGCGCTGCAGGTTATCAGAGGTGGAAGAAGGGATAAGGTATCAATTTGTGTGAAGTAAAATTTATTGTATATAAAAGTTCTTCCTTAGCATTTTTTATTACTAAGTATATCCGGAATTGAGTTTGAGTGTATGAAAAACAGATAGATAAATGTCTTTGATACCAATTTAGTAAACTTCGCCTCTGCAGACAATTTGTTCTGGATGTGCCATTGTCACCGAAATATCATTTTCGTTAATAGGTTCCTGCAGATGGACTTTTCATAAGTGGACACTCCCTTGCAATTGATGAATCCAGCATGACAGGGGAAAGCAAGATTGTAAGACACTTTTACCCTTTTGTGTTGTGCATTTCAGATTCCAGATTTTTAGTACCCTTAATTATCGATTTGTGTTGTAGGTAAGATAGAGCTGGAACAATGCTGTTAATATTAAAAATGTGTTAATTCTATCAAAAATTAAGTATGAGGGTGAAGGACTAGCACCTATTCATTATATATATTTGTGACCTGTTAATATTAGCATCATGAAGATTGTTTCTTAATTTCTTCGTTTTTACGGTAACTGTCGTGGAGATCAACACATAATGGGGGTTGTTGATGGCAAATATTTCAGAAGACAACGGCGAAGAAACGCCCTTACAGGTATTGACTTTAATACCTCTGTCCTCATGATTATTAAATGGATCACCACTACAATGTTGTTTAAATAATAACAAATAGCATGTTCGTTTGAATGGCGTAGCTACACTCATAGGCATTGTTGGACTCACTTTTGCTATGCAGTTCCTTGTAGTTCTCTTGACTAAGTAAGTCTCATTATGCCCTTGATCATTTGGTGGTTTTTGCAGGAAAGCAATGGCTTCAATAGTCCTAACATTTGTGGTGATGCTTTGTTATGCAGTAGGGCTTTCACTCGTATCTTCATATAGACTACTACTATTCAGCAAGTATGATGCACCTGTTGGCTTTAATCACATGCATGGGAGTTGAAATCACCGCCTTTCAAGGCTGTTGAATAAATAAATGATTCTATTTGAATTTCATTATCAGCAATATTCTAACAATTTCCTTTCCAATGTTGTTGCTATAAGGCTGGTTCTTTGTGTTTTCCAAATCAATGCTGTACATTTGGAACTTAATAATTACTGTTGTGTAATAATTACTGTATAATAATGTAAGAGTTCCTTTCTGTTTCTTTTTGTAATTAATTAACGCGCCGTTGTGATAATAAGCAAAACATCAATTACACACATACAAACAACTGGTGGGCATCCCGTGCATCACACGGGTGCTCCCACTAGTACTAACTTTGAGTGTCGTAATGACATAGACCACAAACATCATTTGGTTGCATGCCTTGTTTTGCAAGTACTCAGTTTACATTATAAGAGCACTCGCATCAGATACTCTTAACGAATACTCTATTATACAGTTTTAAAAACACGTTTTTATAGTCTACAGAATCTTTATTTAAGATAAAGTGCATCAGACTTTTTATTTTACATAATACGGAAGATATAAGAAAAATTTACAGAATCTGAATGAATGCGGTAGACGTAAAGAAAATTTTACTGAATCTGTAGTTTAAAGTAAAAAAATAGAGTATCTGCTGCAGTGTTATTTTTCCTATTGAAATATCTACAATAGAATTTTAAAATTATTTACACTATCTACTGCAAGTGCTCTAATTGAGAATTGAAGAAATACTTTCAAAAGAAGCTATGACAAACAATATAGGTATTGGTCATTTAATAAAAGGTATCTATAATGAGTAATAATACATGCATAACCGTTGTGACACAACAAGTGTCACAACGTGTATCTTTTTTTTTTGAAGGAACACAACGTGTATCTATATCGTTACTTCCTAATATAGACTCATTGATAATTATTATATACATCATGATCAAAGATATGGATACACATTATGATCGACACTCATTATATCACATCTGTTGTGTCCGTATCATTAATCATCCACCATGAACAAAAGCCTAATATATCGGAACTAATATTATTTAGACCATTTTAAGAATCCAAGTGTTTTCTCAACCAAAAAAAAAAATCCAAATGACTAAAACTGTATTTTATTTTATTTTTGTGCGGGGCTATTTATTGTCCTAAAGTTACACCACGACCACATAGTGGAACTTTTTTTTATTTTAAGAAACCAAACTTTTATTAGTTAAGATCCGCCAAACAAGCGGTCAAAACGTCATCCGGGAATGAAGATCCTCAAAGTGTGCAAGAAAAAACCAACAATCCATGTCGAGCTAAACGATGCACCGGGATATTGCCCACACGCTGAATAAAAGAAAAATAAACATGCGAAAAGCTAGGTAAACATGCCAGACAGTCATGAACTAGACAGCCGTAAGCAGTAAGATCCTCTCCTAGTCGTTGAAGACGCGCAACAAATGCCAAACAATCACTTTGCACTTCTAACCTCTGGATTTGTAAATGCAGTGCCTCCTCTAAAGCCAAAGAGATGGCCTTAAGCTCCAAATATTCCACAGAGTTGCCGGATCAAAATGATACGCAAAGAAGTGCAAAAATGGGCCTTGTGAATCACGGAAGACCACCCCAATACCAGCAACTGTATATGTGACCGACGCATCAACATTGCTCTTTACTACCTCAGGCATCGGTTTCGACCATCGATCGGGTAAATGCGGGCACGAGCCTTGGGCCTGATTGCTCGCCAGTGCCTCCACATACTCAGTTGACGCTGCCAAAGAACACATACACACCGCAGAGACATAAACCGCCTGACTATCAAAAACCGCCGAACAACGAGCCTTTCAAATTTCCCACATAAGCCAAACAAACCTGGCCACGTCTTGAACACCCTGCTCCGCTATCAGTCGCATAAAGAACTCCGCAAAGGTGGCGGACCGCAGATGCTGTAAGGTGTGGTTGTACGTGTTGAAATGATGTTTTAAACCCAATCGGATTGGACCGGATCCGACCGGGTCGGGTCGTTTACGGTCTGTTTAGTTCATTTAATAACTTTATTATGATTAATAAAAGCACTTTTATTATTATATATTTTGTTTATCTTTATGAACCAATTATGTCATTGAATATATAGTAACGTCCTTAGTGCTAAACTATGATAGAGAAATCATGATGCTGATTATGGTTGATGAGATCTCTATTTACTTTAATATGTTTGATATTTAAATGTCTCTAGTCATATGTATTGTCAAACGGGACATTGATTGTATGATTAGACTAGCACATATTGGATGTCTTCTATCTTATTGTAGATAGAGATAGATCTCGTCTATCAAAGTGTAGAGACAATTGTACTGTACGAGGACGTGTATTAGAGAATGCTACGTTAGACTGACCCACTTACATTAAGTGTCGTAGTATGTGGCAGTTGTGTAATTATCCTGAGACCGGAGTCTTCATGGCATCACGGTGTGGATTGTCATGCTTTGACACTATTGAGGTTTCCCTTAGCCATGGGGCAATCATGCGGTAGTGCTCGGGTGTGATATTGAAGCATGCGTAGGATACATGTTTGTTCGTCCGGAAATCGCATATCCTATGATTATGAGTAAATATCCAAAATGACCTTCTTATAAGGAATGTCTAGTTCTCGTGAATGTTTGCAAAGTGGGAGTAAATGAGTTATTCCGAGAGAGCATAATATCCATATTATTAGATACGATCATTGATGTACTGACACCCGAGATACGATCGTATGGATATTATTACAGCAATATGATTCTATTTATATGGTAACTGTTTCAAATGAAAGGTAGTAGTCATTGCTTTTAACTCTTCCGATGATTGGGGGTCACGGTGTGTTGCTAGACGCTATTCCGTGATCGTTAGGTATGAAGGGTATTTTCGTAATTTGCACTTTATGTCACACACATAAGAACATCTAGCCGGATTAAAATGCGGTTATAGTGATAGCCAAATAATGAAAGTTTATCTCAACTATAAAGTGTTATAGTGATTCAATTAATATGATGGTATTTATTTATTATGAAATATAAGATATTAATTATATTGATTAATTAAAGAATATTCCGGATGCCAATTTAATGGCTATGAGGCGCAGGTGATAGTGTATTAAGATACACTTGGATTGTGTAATTTAATTAATGATATTATCATATATTAATATTGGATATTAATTGATTTGTGAAAAATAGATTTATGGTAATAAGATAAAGGTAGTCAATATTAGATATTGACGATATCTTGGATTTATTTAATAGAAGATATTAAATTAAATGAGATAAATCTAGAATATTTATTTTCCTTATTTTACTAGAAAATGTTTCTTTCTCATCAATCTACTAGGAAGCTTCTCCAATCAGATTGAGGATATATGGGACGCCACATTCTCCTATAAAAGAAATGGGTTGGCTAGCTCTTTTGTACATCACAATTAGAAGAATTCTAATTTACAAAATAAATTGAGAGTTTCTTAGAGAGAGATTTAGACAGAGAGAGAAAAGGGCGATTTAGCAATCAGATTTTTCTTGTAGCATTCCAAGGAGGATTCTGGCGAGGTGCTCGTGTGGATATCGATAGAGGCCGGACACGTGGACGGTTCACGCGCACTACTACTCTCCATTGACGGTCAAAGCGTCGATCTATTAGATCAAGCAAAGTAACCACCGTCAACTACTTAACGTGTTTGTTGTATTAAACGAAGCCGAACTTGGGATCGGAAATCAAATTTAAAATTCCGTCGTGTTAAACTAGTTGATTTCCAATAGTGGTATCGGAGCGAAATTCGAACTTAAGCAATAAGAACTAATTAAATTGCGTAGTAATTAATCAATAGATGCAATATCTAGATTCACAAAACAAAAAAAAATATCGATGTAAGGGGGCTCGGCCGAAGCGGCGGCCCCTCCACCGCGACACCGTCAGCGGCGTCGGCGGCCCTAGGGCTGCCGGAGTCGGCCGGTTCTATCATGGGGGACATCGATCTCGTTTTCGTTTTGTGATATGTATTGTGCATTGATATATCCTTTGTTTAGTTGGTGTCATGTGACTAATTAATGGTTCAAATAGTTTAGGCCATTGGGATGTCACATGACATTAAAATATTGACCTTTCCAAATTTTGTTTGGAATAACCCTAGGCCCTTTACATCCATTTTGTTTAGAAATCAAAAGAAAGAAACTAAAAGAGACCTAATTTTAATTTTGATTTAAATTTGAATAGTTCGAATTAATTAAAATTAAATAAAATCGTTTAAAATTAATAGTTAATTTTATTTCGATTGAAATTATTTAATTAATTAAACGTTAATTGATTATTTGATTTGATAAAATAAGACACAAGTAGTTAAATTTTAAATTTGTCTTTTTCATAAGATATTATTGTATGGATTACATCTTGTAGATATAATCGATTATATGGATCCGGATTGATCATGGACTCGACCAATATGATAGATGTGTGTGATTTACTTTATTTTGGTTTTTCAAATTGTCCTAGGCCGTTATGAAGAACGTGACTTAGTTTATTTTCTGCATTTATCACATTCTCGTTAGCTCCCCCGTATGCGGCGGGTGTATTAATTTATTAGATAGATTATTATGTAACAAGAATGAAGCAGAAGATGAAGGTCAAAGAGATATAAAGATTCCATCGGTGATGGCGCATTAAAAATTCTATTGGCGGCTGCAGCTACCCTTAGATTGTGTCATGCGGTTTCGTCAATTTGTATTCGAAACCGCACATAGAAAAAGTCCATGATCATACCGGTTATTTTTTGGCGCAAAATGTTGTATGTTTTACTTTATATTAATAACGTAGAAATATGCACGTTTAGATGAGACCGGAATTTAATTAAAATTTTTTTTTTTGTGGGGGAATTTAATTAAAATTAAATGAGTGAATTAATTTAAAATTATTCCCACGACAAATATCGAGTTAAATTTGTCTCCCAATATTATAATAACGGTGATGAGCCATTGTTCGGATCCAACTGATCGGCCACCATCGGGAGTTGACCTACCTTGAGTATATCGTTATTATCGAGATATGAGATCTCATGAATATTTGGGTTACGACTCGACTAAAGTCTTTCGGTGATTGGCCACCGTCAGGGCCGTCTAACTTTAGAGACAAGGGATTGACTACCACATAGAGATGCGGACTGTCAAAGAGTTGACTAGTCAACCACTGGGAGTCGCATATGATGCGACTGGTAGGAGTACCTATCTTTCGAAATTGCTAAAGTTGATCGACCACCATTGGGAATTGAGGCAACTAGATTGGTTCCTAGCCACAAAGAATTAATTAAATTCTTAAAAACCAATTGGGAATAGTTGGCTAGTGGGAGCAAAAATTAATTAAACTTTTAAGTGCAATTTTATGGTTTTGTATAAATGAATTTTATGAACTCGAGTTCAAACACAAACTTGACATGTCTATCGAATTCAAACTCGATCAAGTACACCTTTAAACTCGAGCCGAGTTCGATCTTATTTTGAGTTAAATAAAATACCTTTTTTTTTAGAAGAGAGCTAAATAAAATACTTGTTTTATTCATTTCTCTCAATATAAACCACTGACAAGTGGTATTTTGTTAGTCACTTAGTTCGTCGGCTCGTAAACCTGCCCGTCAAATCTATTCTTCCCTCCCAGCTCAACCGCCTTTTTTTTTTCTTCCAGTCAAATATATTCTTCCCCGCTCAACCGCTTTTTTTCTTCCATCACATTTCCATTGAATAATTCTCTTTGTTATCTTCATCGGAGCTCAAGATTTTGGTGGTATTTTGTTAGTCACTTAGTTAGTTCGTCGGCTCGTAAACTTGCCTGTCAAATCTATTCTTCCCTCCTAGCTCAACCGCCTTTTTTTTTCTTCCAGTCAAATATATTCTTTCCCACCGCTTTTTTTCTTCCATCACATTTCCATTGAATAATTCTCTTTGTTATCTTCATCGGAGCTCAAGATTTTGGCAACAATGGTTTCTTGCGTTTCTTCTTGTTCATTTCTTTTATGAAGAATTATTATAGGAAGTATGTTCGATTAATAATCTAATATTTTGATATAAAATTTTCTAGGATCTTCCGGCTCAACCATGTCGAATTAGAGTGGGACTACTTATAATGCATGAGCGACATCAGGTATTTGTTAGTTTTTTAAAAAATAAACATAATCTTTGATGCTCGATGTTGTCATGATGAGAGATAAATTTATGATCGTTTTTATGATATTTCGCCCCATTTCTGATACCATTTTGAACATTATTGTATCAAATCAAGTCAAAATTACTAAGTTTTATTCAAATGTATAAGTAGTAGTTATTATATAAATTATCGTATTTTTATTAGTTTTTGTACGGTTTAAGAATCGGAGCAGGAGTGTCGATGTCGGATTTACGTTTGGTATTTTGGTGGTTCATTGCGGGATTATTCATTGACCAAGATCCCACGTAACGACATGTTTTGAGTCTAAAATATGTGTTTAGAGGATTAGAAGAAGATCTTGCGAGAAGCCTTACGAGTTCAAATGGATCAAATTATCTTACATACTTAAAACCAAAACCTGTTTCGACGGATATTTGACCCAGCTTAGAGGCATTTTCAGGGGATGACTTCTTAATGAAAGTTGTAGATCTTCACATAAGCTTTCCAACGCACTTTGAATCACGTCAATTGGAGTTCTACAACTCAAGTTATGGTCAATTGACTAATCAATTCGGATTAGTAGAAATCCCGAAATATCTTCGTAATACGAATGGCTCATCAAAACGACATTTTCTGAAGAAGTTTCCTTAATAAAAGTTGTATATCTTCAAGAAAGCTTTCCAATGGATTTTGAATCAAGTCAATCGGACTTCTACAACTCAAATGGTGGTCAAGTGGCTAATTGATTCAATTTCGTAAAAATCCCGCAAAACGTTCGGAGTATGAATTTGCTTATCAAGACGGCGTTTTCTGGAGAAGAGTCCCTCATGAAAGTTGAAGAGTTTTCCGAGATCTTATTTATGACATTTGGATCATAATTTTTGGAGGTCTACATTTCAAGATATGAATTTTAGAAGTTTTATTCCGATAAATATAATCGAAGGATCTGAATTACGCGAGTTGTTATGTAATCATTACCACCGGACCGGTCCTGCCCCTATCCGGACCGGTCCGGCTCCCCCAAATTAGCCTATATATAGCACACCTTCAGGATCAAAATAAAATGCCCCTTTTCTTTCCTTCTTTCTTTCTTCTTCTTTCGTTCCTTTCTCTGTTCTTCTTCTTTTTATTTTTTTTTGATCACTTTGTATATATATATAGATATAGATATATATATATATATACACACACACACGTCCCAAAATATATATATACATCCATATATATATAGTTCATCTATTTTTTTTTTATTTTCTTTTCTACCGTATATACATATATATGTCGATGTATGTATGTATATATGTTTTTCACATATATAAATAAAATGGTTATAGTATCGTTGTAATGGCGGAATAATTATCGAAGATTGTTGATTTCGAAGCTTTGGCATGTTAGATCCGGTGGAAACGACCCCGATTCGATAGTCATAACCGGTAATATATTCTAAAATTGTTATGTTTATTATTTCTATTTCTATTTATATATGATATTAAACTAAAAATATGTCTAAAGCAAGATATGAATCTGAATTAGTTAATCTTTTGGTAAAAGAATGATCGACTCTGGTAATCGTGATTAAAACTAATTATAATTGAATCTTTTTCTATTTTAATCGTATTCGTATTGACGTATTTAATTGATCTGAGGAATTCATAATCTAATTATGAATTGACGCCTCGTAGTTAGGATACGAGATAAAAAATAGAAAAACCGGAGGGTAAAATTGGCCGTGTGAACAACGTGATAACGGAATCCGATTTCCTACCCGGGGGTAGATTTGTTTTGGGAGAAATGAATCTTATTATAATTTGTACTCGAGATCGTAATAATGTTAAATCATCGAGTTTAATTGAAACTTAAACCGGAAAGTTGAATCGTCCGGCTTTGACAACCGGAGCCTTTTAAATAAAATTGACCGTTTGACGAAC
This sequence comes from Gentiana straminea, assembly GCA_036785695.1. Lineage (NCBI taxonomy): Eukaryota > Viridiplantae > Streptophyta > Magnoliopsida > Gentianales > Gentianaceae > Gentiana > Gentiana straminea. The sequence goes on from JAVUPR010000480.1 coordinate 101,982, forward strand.
GGAGTGACTCCTTTTTATCTAAAGGTAGATTTGTACTCGGGACTGTTCGAAAAACCGTAACGATTGTGGACCTTGGACCGATGCAATGGACATATGACAATTTCATACGCTCGTGTGAGGAGGAGTTGTCTAGCTTAGGAGTACACCGATTCATATATAATTTACACCTTGAATAAAGGAAGATCTGTCTCATTTATTTCTACTAAAAGATATTGATTCAGTAAAGTATTCTTGGCTAGATCTAAAAATATATATATTATTTATTTATTTACTGTTTTACTAATAATCTAACTGATCTAACATAATCTAACCCGAGGAAAATGATAAACCTGCGACTTAGATCGAGTTAATAATAGCTTCTTGGTGTTTAACCCCACTTAAAAGAATTACCATGTTTTCCCTGAGGAATACGACCTGACTCACCAGACTAGCACTACAATTTGACCCGGTACACTGCCGGTTAGGATCTGTATAGCCTAGGTAATGTCCGTCAGCTTTCTGGCGCCGTTTCCAAGGTTAGGTTTAGGTCTGTCAGCATTTTGGTATTTATTTGTTTTATTTTCTGTTTTACTAACATTTAACTCTAACATTACTAACTAATCTAACTACTAACATAATCTAACCCGAGGAAACTGATAAAACTGCGACTTAGATCGAGTTAATAATAGCTTCTTGGTGTTTAACCCCACTTAAAAGAATTACCATGTTTTCCCTGAGGAATACGACCTGACTCACCAGACTAGCACTACAATTTGACCCGGTACACTGCCGGTTAGGATCTGTATAGCCTAAGTAATGTCCGTCAGCTTTCTGGCGCCGTTTCCAAGGTTAGGTTTAGGTCTGTCAGCATTTTGGCGCCGTTGCCGGGGAAAACGTCGCTAATTTTTTTCTTTGTGTCTAGGGTTACTACTTGTATTAGCTCAAAATTCTCGAGGATAAGTCAACACTCTTCTTATCACATTTCTATTTTTATTTTCCGTTGGTATCTACCTTCTTTTAGTTACCAATTTTCTTCTTCTACCAAATTCGAGTTATTTTCTATTTTCGATAGTAGAAAGTAAACGTGGTCATAACAGCCGAGGATAAGTCAATACAATTCTCAATCTCATTTGTATTTTTATTTTCATTGGTACCTACCTATTTGGTAAGATATCAATTTTTTTTATAAAAATACTCGATAAATACCGAGTGGCTTCGGTAATTACCGAGAGAGAGAGAAAAAAAAAAAAAACTACTCGGTAAATATCGAGTGGATTCGGTAATTACCGAGGAGAAAAAAAAATGTGGTTTTTTTTATCGATTTCGTGTTATTTTCTATTCGATATTTTCGATTCCACAAGAATTGTCAAATCGAGTTACGAAAATGGTCGAAACCGTTGGTGAAACACCTGAACAAGGGATTGCTCATGCTCAAGGTATGGCCAAAACCTTAATCAGAGTTTACCTCAACCTAATAAAAGAATCGAATAATAGAAATAATCGAATCGGAATAAGCATAATCGTAATAATCGAAACCAGCCTAACCCGAGACCTATATGTGATCAGACCGTAAGAAGGTACCAGATTAATAATCCAATTCGTTTACCCAATAAAGGAGCAAATAATTTCGAAATAAAATCTCATCTTTTTGGTTTAATTGACACAAGAGCCCAATTTCTAGGAGAGGATGATGAGGATCCACGTCATCACCTCTATCTTTTCGAAGAATTGTGTAATACAGCCAAAAGTCATGGTGCTCATCGGGAATTAACGAGGATGACTATGTTTCCTTTTTCTCTAAAAGGACGAGCCCGAGATTGGTTTATGTCTCTTCCACATCATTCACTTACAAGTTGGGAGGAGATTCAAACTGAATTTCTGAAACAATATTTCACTCAGGACGAAATTTGGAATTAAAAGTCGAGGTTGCCAACTTTAGACAAGGATGCGAAGAAATGTTTGAGAATGCTTGGGAAAGATTTAAAAAATTATTAAGAGCTTGTCCCGATCATGGTTATTCCTTAGATATGCAAATCCAACTTTTCGTCGTAAATTAAGGAAAGACTCACGTGCGGATGTAGATCATGTATGTGGTGGTTCGTTAATGTTGAGTGAAGCTCAAGTAGTTTACGATGCTATTGAAAAGATTTCCAAAAATAACGAGAATGTGGGAAACCGGTTCTAGCACCGGAAAAGTAGCATTTGCGGGAGAAAGTACATCGAATACGAAGTCCTAGCACACTTGGAGAATTTGAGTAGGAAATTTGACGGCTTTTTAGCGTAAAAATGTAAACTCGAGAAAATATCTTATCAAATGACTACTCAAATCATGATAATGTGTCATTAGGGATGGAAGAACCAACGGGATACTCAAGGGAGGAGGTGAGTTTTCTTCGGTTAAAGCATAGGAATTTGAACGATGCATATTCAAACTCGTTTGATGCTATTAAAAGAGATCACCCTACTTTTCATTGGTCTGAAACCCCTAGTAAGCAAGGACAACCACCGTATCCAATCCAATATAAGAATCCAAATCTAGTTTATCAAGGAGATACCTCGAATCAGAACCTACAATCATTACCTAAACCATATCCACAACATACCACTCAAAGCATACCAGTAACTCAAAGTTCAACTCAACCTGAAGGAGTTGATAAATGGGATAAATTAATGGAAAATCTGATGGGTGTAGTATCTACTCAAGCTCAAAATATGGAAACCATGATGATTTCTATAGGTACAATCACTAAGGATATGAGTACATTGAAAACATCTATGAGTAGACATGATACCAGAATGAGAATTATAGAAGCTTCATTACGGAATCTGGAATATCACATGAGTAGAGAAAGAGAACGTAAAAACAGCAAACCTTCAGAAGGATTTCCAAGTAATATCGAAAGAAATCTGAGTGGGGTAAATGCTGTTATTACCAGAAGTGGAAGGATCTGTGGAAGTAATGGATTAGAAAAATTCGGGAATAATGAAGTAGATGATGATTTAGATGGTAAATATAAGAATAATATGGAATCTAAAGGGCCATTTCAAACCGAACCTTATCCGGCTCAACCTAAATTCACATCGGTTCAACCTGAAAGGGCGTCACCATATCCAGTGCATATTTTGAAGAAAAAGGTACTGAATGATGACACACAATGTCCTCAAAAGGCACAATCATTCAAGGAAGCTTTACCATCTTCATCTAACGACAAGGGTAAGGGAGGTATTCATTCTAACCCTACTGATCTTGAATTACTCCCCCATTCCCCGAGAAATGAAATGAAAAAGATGAAGTTGAATAATAAGTATGCATGTTTTATTGACACTTTTCGGCACTTAACTATTAATACCCCTTTCATCGATGTTTGTAAGGGAGAGCTTAGTTTGGGAGTGAATGATGAGCGCGTTATCTTCAACATTTACAATTCATTGAAATATCCATACATTACACTAGAATCTAGTTCTTGTGTAGACACTTTGTGTTCTCTTGTGGTGGATCGTACTAACACGCAGTAAGCGAAGAAGATGACTCAAAGTAATAATGTGAAAGCTCGTAAACCCAAAGCTCGAAAATCAAAGGAAAAGGTCAAGAACCGTTGGATTCGACGGCATTCGTCTAACATATGTTGGAAAGCAATATTGATAAAAAAGACGGATGCGGTGCGTGAGGATGACCCACCACCAGTGCCTTAAAAACTGAAGCACGGTAAAGTCTGGCTATAGACTATAAATGTAGTCAATGACGGGTACTATCCTTCCTATTTACTCATTAAGCATTTATTTCTAGTTGATTCGTGTGCTTAATTGTTACATGCTTTGGTGAGTAATTGTTGGAAGTATCCCGTTTTGTTTAGTATATTATATTAGTTAATCCTTATCATTTTGGTCGAGCAAACGACGTTAACCAAAAGCGCTACCGGGAGGCAGCCCGTAAAAATGTTAAATATAATAATTACTCATACTTTGGATGATACTTTGCGAATACTTCGGATTGATTTTCATTTTGTTTCACCAAGTCTTAGGATGAATGTTTGAATGTCATTAAAAAAGGGAATGATTAGGTGGTTATCCGAAAATCCCGATGGAGAAAAAAGAGAAAAATTCAAATGCGTCATTTTTTTGGACTTAGGTTGTTAGAACGATTTGAAATAACCCTTGAGGATCTGGGTATAAAAGACTCAGAGTTAATACTTGTCACATATTTCATATCATGATCTAGTCTGTTTTAAATTTGAAATAACGTGTGACATGTATTAGTTCAAATACTATGGAATTGAGGAGGTCATAACTTTAACCCACCCACCCACCCTTTAATATCATCCAAGTATTTGTTTTGACTTGTTTTAGTGCACCATTGCTTTCCCAACAACTTATTTACACTCACTTTACATTGAGGACAATGTAAGTTCGTAAGTGGGGAGTGGAGTCGTTGGTCTAGCAATGGCATTAATGTTTATTTTGTATCAATAAATCTCTTAGTTTTTGATTTTTTTCGGCATTATTTAGTTGATTAAAATAAACTCGTATAAGGTATATATTTCATGGATTTGAAGATATAATGATCAATTTGGATGTGTATAACCAACGTAAACCGTAAGTGCATTGTAATTCCAAATATATTTGTGTAAACATGAATTCCTTCACGTAAGCCTTTGATATTGAAACGAAAATTTTAAACTGTATCCATTCAGTATCCTAGTGGTTATTCTATAGATAATTGCAGCAACTTAGTACCTAATTTTTGAACGCGTACTGTGAATATCTGAAGGTTTGAATGTGATAAAGAGGATATAAGTTAAGTTTATGAAAAGAAAAAAAAAATAAATAAATAAAAAATAAAAAAATAAAAAGAGATGAACTATATATATGTCGGTTGTAGCTACCAATGATTTGAGTGCAGTAGGGCGTTATCACGAAACGTCCTATATCACTATGAGGTTTAAAAGCTCCCGACCGCCTGATGATAGTAGTCCGGCTAGGGTGTTATCACGAAACGTCCTATTCTTTGGGAATGAAGGCATATGCTACACATGTGAAATTAAGTTCATCAAAAAAAAAAAAAAAAAAAAACTTTAAGCGTGGTTGAAAACTTAGCTATCTTCTGACTATCCCCAGTATAAACTGAATGATATGCTTTAGGGATTATCCTAATAAGTACTCGGAAGAACTTTGTGTGGGCTCATTCGCTATACCTAGGAAAGTCATTAGAATTTGTCTGAATGGATATTTGTGCGTTTGCTTGAATTATTCAAGAGAGGATAGTGGAAATTGAAAAGGCTTGTCACACACACACGTTATACATTTATATTGAGGTTAACGCCTGGTTGTAATTCTAATGGTTGTATTATCTAGTTGTCCCTTATATCTTCTATCTTCATGAATTTATCTCTTATTCATTTTGTTTTATCGCTTGTTTTGATCGAGGACGACCAAAAGCTAAGTAGGGGGTTGTGATGAGAGATAAATTTATGATCGTTTTTATGATATTTCGCCCCATTTCTGATACCATTTTGAACATTATTGTATCAAATCAAGTCAAAATTACTAAGTTTTATTCAAATGTATAAGTAGTAGTTATTATATAAATTATCGTATTTTTATTAGTTTTTGTACCGGTTTAGTAACCGGAGTGTCGTGTCGGATTTACGTTTGGTATTTTGGTGGTTCATTGCAGGATTATTCATTGACCAAGATCCCACGTAACGACATGTTTTGAGTCTAAAATATGTGTTTAGAGGATTAGAAGAAGATGCCACAAGCTTACGAGTTCAAATGGATCAAATTATCTTACATACTTAAAACCAAAACCTGTTTCGACGGATATTTGACCCAGCTTAGAGGCATTTTCAGGGGATGACTTCTTAATGAAAGTTGTAGATCTTCACATAATCTTTCCAACGCACTTTGAATCACGTCAATTGGAGTTCTACAACTCAAGTTATGGTCAATTGACTAATCAATTCGGATTAGTAGAAATCCCGAAATATCTTCGTAATACGAATGGCTCATCAAAACGACATTTTCTGAAGAAGTTTCCTTAATAAAAGTTGTATATCTTCAAGAAAGCTTTCCAATGGATTTTGAATCAAGTCAATCGGACTTCTACAACTCAAATGGTGGTCAAGTGGCTAATTGATTCAATTTCGTAAAAATCCCGCAAAACGTTCGGAGTATGAATTTGCTTATCAAGACGGCGTTTTCTGGAGAAGAGTCCCTCATGAAAGTTGAAGAGTTTTCCGAGATCTTATTTATGACATTTGGATCATAATTTTTGGAGGTCTACAACTCAAGATATGAATTTTAGAAGTTTTATTCCAATAAATATAATCGAAGGATCTAGAATTACGCTGAGTTGTTATGTAATCATTACCACCGGACCGGTCCTGCCCCTATCCGGACCGGTCCGGCTCCCCCAAATTAGCCTATATATAGCACACCTTCAGGATCAAAATAAAATGCCCCTTTTCTTTCCTTCTTTCTTTCTTCTTCTTTCGTTCCTTTCTCTGTTCTTCTTCTTTTTATTTTTTTTTTGATCACTTTGTATATATATATATATATATATAGATATATATATATATATACACACACACACGTCCCAAAATATATATATACATCCATATATATATATATAGTTCATCTATTTTTTTTTTCTTTTCGGGGCCCGTATATACATATATATGTCGATGTATGTATGTATATATGTTTTTCACATATATAAATAAAATGGTTATAGTATCGTTGTAATGGCGGAATAATTATCGAAGATTGTTGATTTCGAAGCTTTGGCATGTTAGATCCGGTGGAAACGACCCCGATTCGATAGTCATAACCGGTAATATATTCTAAAATTGTTATGTTTATTATTTCTATTTCTATTTATATATGATATTAAACTAAAAATATGTCTAGCCAAGATATGAATCTGAATTAGTTAATCTTTTGGTAAAATGAATGATCGACTCTGGTAATCGTAAAAACTAATTATAATTGAATCTTTTTCTATTTTAATCGTATTCGTATTGACGTATTTAATTGATCTGAGGAATTCATAATCTAATTATGAATTGACGCCTCGTAGTTAGGATACGAGATAAAAAATAGAAAAACCGGAGGGTAAAATTGGCCGTGTGAACAACGTGATAACGGAATCCGATTTCCTACCCGGGGGTAGATTTGTTTTGGGAGAAATGAATCTTATTATAATTTGTACTCGAGATCGTAATAATGTTAAATCATCGGTTTAATTGAAACTTAAACCGGAAAGTTGAATCGTCCGGCTTTGACAACCGGAGTCTTTTAAATAAAATTGACCGTTTGACGAACGGAGTGACTCCTTTTTATCTAAAGGTAGATTTGTACTCGGGACTCGTTCGAAAAACCGTAACGATTGTGGACCTTGAGTGATGCAATGGACATATGACAATTTCATACGCTCGTGTGAGGAGGAGTTGTCTAGCTTAGGAGTACACCGATTCATATATAATTTACACCTTGAATAAAGGAAGATCTGTCTCATTTATTTCTACTAAAAGATATTGATTCGAAGAAAGTATTCTTGGCTAGATCCAAAAATATATCTATATATTATATTAGTATTTATTTGTTTTATTTTCTGTTTTACTAACATTTAACTCTAACATTACTAACTAATCTAACTACTAACATAATCTAACCCGAGGAGCGATAAAGCTGCGACTTAGATCGAGTTAATAATAGCTTCTTGGTGTTTAACCCCACTTAAAAGAATTACCATGTTTTCCCGAGGAATACGACACGACTCACCGGACTAGCACTACAATTTGACCCGGTACACTGCCGGTTAGGATCTGTATAGCCTAGGTAATGTCCGTCGGACTTTTACGGCGCCGTTTCCAAGGTTAGGTTTAGGTCTGTCATGTCACTAAGTATATTCATCTTCGTATCTTTGTTTCTTTTTTCAACGCAGTCAGTCGATCACTTTGTATATTCATATTAGTTTAGTCTAATTGAACCTCATCCCCAAAACCTAGGTTGTGAGGTGAGGGAAGTCCATCTCTTAATATGGTGGGTTACACAATCACAAGTTCCAATGTGAGATACTTTAACACGGGACATCAGGTATTTGTTAGTTTTTTAAAAAATAAACATAATCTTTGATGCTCGATGTTGTCACTAAGTATATTCATCTTTGTATCTTTGTTTCTTTTTTCAACGCAGTCAGTCGATCACTTTGTATATTCATATTAGTTTAGTCTAATTGGACCTCATCCCCAAAACCTAGGTTGTGAGGTGAGGGAAGTCCATTTCTTAATATGGTGGGTTACAAAATCACAAGTTCCAATGTGAGATACTTTAACACGCCCCCTCAAGTTGGCCTGGGCACTCTCAAGACCAACAAAAGTGTGGCTTGGGCACTCTCAAGACCAACAAAGAGTCCCAACACAGGGATGGCTCTGATACCGTGTAGAAATCTAACCCAAACCCATATAAGAGGAGGGCCTCATCCCCAAAACCTAGGTTGTGAGGTGAGGGAAGTCCATCTCTTAATATAGTGGGTTACACAATCACAAGTTCCCCATGTGGGATTCTTTAACAGGTCAAACATGATGGTTCCTTGGTTTCAAAGCCAAGATAACATTGCGGGCAAGGTAAGCTGAAATTTTTCAATGGTTTGTTGTGACAGAGATTGAATATTATAATAAATGGGACACTCAATGCTAATATTTTATATTGCAAAGAGGAATTTGGATACAATGAACTCACTTGTTTTGCTTGGTACAAATGAGAGACCAGTAGTCTCTTTATATAGTTGCTTAAGTCGGCTGATTAGACAATTTTAGAGTATTGGTGATGTGATTAAAATATTATTTCCTAGACTCTAGATCCTACCACACTCTAGTGCATTTTTCTAAAGCATTTTGTATCTAAATATTTCCACAATATCGGCAAGCATGTTCTACAACTAAAGAGTAGCTTTTGAAATTATCTAGAGTACTGTTATAGAATAAAGGTATGTCGGTGAATTCAACATGGTTTGCTTAAGTTAATTACGTGGTTGTGAAAAGCTCTTTTTATGTTTTATCTTTAGATTTACATTGTACCTGTTGCACCGGCCAGTAGAAAATGTTGAACACAATGGAATCACGGTTGAGCTTCTTGGTGGATTTGATTATATGAGATTACATGTATTTTTCTTCACACTGGTATTGTAACGCCCCGTTCTCGGACACCGAGTCCTTATCCGGAAAAGGAACGTTCGGCACGTATAAAATAAAATAAATTCACTTTATATGTAAGCCTCTACTACGTCGTATCAAAAATAAGCAAACGGAAGCAAAAGACTCGGGTATAAAAATTCCAAACCATCCAAGAATAGAAAAGAAATCTAAAGGTGGAAATGTAACTCATTACATTCAAGGAAAATACGATATCCAAAAGAAATGTAACGGTACTACAAGTCTCGAATGACCAAAAGTCTAAACCAACAGTACTAGAACAGTCTAATAAATGAATAACAAAATAAATAAATGTAAAGTTTTCAATGCGGCGTCGTCAAACGTCATCATCGAACTCCTCCTCGTAAACATTATCGACCTGTTCATCTTCTCATCCCCAAACACATAGAAAACATGCATTTGAGGTAAGTACAACGTACTTAGCAAGAAAGAGAAGCTATGACAACAATTATAATTTATAAAGAAAAGATAATTAAAAGTTTAGTTGTTTATGTATGACCAACTCAATCTAGGGATTCATTTCATGTCCATCAACATGAATTGACTAAACGTTTCTACTTAACCTATCTATGTTACAACCGCACTCAAGGGCACTACGCGTATCCACCTTTGGGACACTCTTGGCAACATATTAGTGGATCACACCAATATCCACGAAGTCTAGAATAGGTAGACTCCGATAGTACGCACACCTCAGTGGAGTCACCCGAACTTGTGGTTTTTTTGACCTACGGGTTCTTCCACCTTCAGAGGTAGCACATCCATCGCGATATAGACTGGTGCCTATCCAAGAGAGACATGCTATTTAATCTTTTACTAGTCAAGTACGTGTTTTATTAGAATGATTAACTAACCACCTAAGTGTTTTCAATTAATCTCCCTCACAAATACTACTCTCTTTCTAGACCACTAGACATAGACAAGGCCTAGCATTACACAGACATTGATGAATGCTAATTCACCAAAGCACAAGCCTATCATGCTCTTCCGACGGATCCGAACTTCAACTCCCTTTAAGAGTACATTCGGTGTTTTAACTGAACGAATCAGAAGTTCAATTCAGGCTTGTTTATGTTTAAACAATGTTAACATATCATGATTAAGGGATTTAAAACAGTGAAAACACGATTATGAGGCCAAAAACCAATCTGAAACGCTAAAATAGTAAAAACAAGGTAAAACAGGCCAAACGCCCGTTTGACATCCTATGGACGCCCGTTCGTCATCAAACGCCCGTCCACTAACCCCAGACGCCCGCCCGTCAAAAACGGCTACATCCTGAATCAAAAATGTGACCTCAAACGCCAGTCTGCCTTGTGCAAACGCTCGTTTGGGCTGCTATGATCGCAAACGCCCGTCTGCCTAGTGCAAACGCCCGTTTGCCTAGGTTTTTCCCAAAATGCTAAAACCTTCAAAACGCGATTTCTAAACCGTTTCTAACCTAATTAACATCGATTTCAACATAGTAAAACGTAGAAAACATATCTAATCATTCCAAAACATCTATGATCCTTTGATCAACGAAAAACACAACTTTCTTGTATCTACGCATCTTAAAACATGATCTAAATTTTACAAATCATAATCGAGATCATAGGAAGAGTCTTTTACCTAATTGCAACCAAAAACCAGATTCAAAAGCCTCTAAAAATCTGCTGCAACTCCCAAAATCTGATAACCAAACGTTGCCCTTCTCACAACGGTTCCAAATCTCTCGTCTGATCTGAAAACGGTTAATCTTTCTCTTAGAATTTGTGAAAATCGTCCAAGCCCTAATTCTTCCTCTCAGAGCCGCAGAGAAGAAGCGTAAAAACTGATTTTCTGATTAGTGTGTAGGTTATGGGATTAATCTGAGTTAATTTTCCTTAAATACCGATTCCCAATTAATCCCCTTTTCCTTAATTGCCCTTAATCACCAAATAATCAGATTTCCTTCCCTTAATTATATATACATAACTCGAAAATACATATATATAATTAACACAATACTTAACTCCAATAAAAGAAAAGAAATAATAATATTTCGTTTTCGCAAAATGACACGTCTGCCCTTTCCCGAAAATCGGAATATTACATTCCTCCCCCCTTAAAAGGATTTTCGTCCTCGAAACTAGAACATACCTGGTAGATTAACAAACTCTTAGAATTCACTGATCATGTCATCTTCAACTTCCCAAGTTGCCTGATGACGTAGATCAAGTGATAATAAAATACTTGACCACCATAAACCAATACTAGCAAGAGGACTAGGTCCATCGTAGTATAGCTATAGCGAATCAAGGTCGATCCCACATGGAACCAATTGTGGATCATTTATATACAAACAATTAATCATTCATGCCGAGCACATAAAGGCGGTCTTATTATTTGCTTAATAAATGACTGATTTTATTCTTATCTTATTATTTGCTTCGTGCTTATAAGTAATACACTCCTGAAAACCTTAAGTTGTATCATATGTAACCATATAACTTAGTGTGTGTCACACGCGAGGATTAAGTTTATGGTGATACACTTAAATTTTTAGCCCGTGGTGAACTTCATCAAAGGATGGGGTCTATTGATTAAACCACCATTAATGCGCCCAGAACACTTTACTGTGTGACCGTCTTATCCGGACCGTTGATATTGGTTATCTAAGTGGGGCATTTATATATGATGTAGTCATATAGGACCGGACCGATTTAATCTACATTTCTCATATAATTCCGTGATTGAGAAATCTTATTAAATCACAAGATGATCATATATGGATTAACTTTAATCCTGAAGTGATTGAAGACGCCTGCTTGTTTCAAAATAGGGTTTGATGTGTTCGTTAAGGATTGCTAAGAGGCACGGTCTGAATCACTTTCACGTTGGCACTATTCTGGAATGAGTGAGGAGTGTGTGTCTCCCAGATATGGAATCCATTCCTTCCTGCGGGAAGTAGAATGACAATACCCTTATTTGTTTTTGCTTTTCAATCCCCTTATTTGTTAATCCTAGAAACTGATCGATCCCGGGAGTTCATATTGGTTATGAACTAATTGATCACTGGTGGGTTAACGGTAAATAATGATAAGATGTAATGAAGAAGGTTTACAGAAACATTCCCATTTCGTTACCGATAGTCTATGGAGGGTTAGTCTATATGTAATGATTATATCAATGGACACTTATTGACTCGAAACTTTGATAATAAGTTATATCTATAATCGATAGAGTTTAGTTTTGGATTTATGGTGCTTAATTCCGGAATTGATAAGTTGAATAAAAATGTTATGTTCGATGAATATTTTATTCAATTAATTGGAGCTACTGGTTATAGGTCCATGGTCCCTGAGTTGACTCTTAACACGCGAGTGATTTTCGTATTTTGGAAGCTTGAGAATAAATTAAATAGTTGGTCTATTTAATGAATATTCGAATATTACTTATTCGGTAAATAATATATGTAAAATGGAAAAGACATTTTCTATTATCCTAATTGGCAAAAATGGCGCCACATTTAATTATTTTGAAAAAGAAATTTTCTCTTAATTGATTATCATGTGGAAAAATATAATTATTTATTTGTTAAATAATTATAAATAAGGAATTAGTTTTCTTATTGGATAAATAGGAAATTTGTTTTCCTATTGGATAAAAGTTTTTATTGTACTAAAAGGAAAAGATAAATTTCTGTGTAAAAGATAAACTCTCAAATTATTAGTTATTTTCTTATAAAAAGAGAGTTTCTCCCAACACAAAATTAAGTCAGAAAACCAACGCCACTTTTTAGATAAAATAGGCGACAAAAACTAAGGCGACAAAAACTGGGTTTTTCTTGGATCATATTCAATGAGGTTCTACTACAAGGATCGACGTCCACCGGTCGTCGCTTGGAGATACAACTCGGAAGATCACGGCTTCTCTCCGGTTGGGTAAATCTACTAACCTTCTTGTAGATTATTAATTATTATGTGAATCATGTTGTGGTAAAATCGCATGCGAATTTAATTCGTAGCTTCCGCTGTGTGTCTCGATCGGTGCTTTGATTCAGATCTAACGATCCAATTATGGATCGGATCCGGATTCGGGTTTCTGTATATCTAGCAGGGAGTTGGTCGGTCCAGGTGATATAGATCCGTTTAACACATACCGATTTCTGTTCTGGTCTGTTGAATTGCCACATGAAATGTACCATGGAGTAAATGTGAATCAGAGGTACTTATGTTCCTAGACCTCTTGCATAATCAACCAAGTAGATTTGGACATAAAAAAACAAACCAGTAGATACAATTCAACCTACTGGAGCACTCTTTTGTTTATACTACAATTTACATCTGCCTGTGCTGGGTGCATTGCATGTACATTCTGAGAGTGACAATGAACTTGATCAATGGTGGCAGCGTTGTGGAGGATCAAGAACATGTTGCAGGGTGAATGCACTCTTCACCTATAATTTTGAAACTCTTTAACAATTGAAAGGTCTAGTTAGCTATACATATACATGTCCTTAGTTGTGTATACATACATCTGTACGTTTCACTTAGGAGATGTCTAGGTTGTATTGGTATATTTGTTCATTTTCAGAAGATGGCAATATACCACTTCAAAACCTAGGCTTCAAAGTTTGTATGCTATAAATTAAATCACTGAACATGATTGTTTGATCTATACTGTTTATAGACATTTCTTTATTGTGTTAGTTTTGTAGCGTTTGTCAGATTATCTTAAAGAGTTAACTTTATCATTTCAGTATGACATTTAGTGTAGCAATGAAAATAAGCACTAGAAATGTGTTTAAAGTACTGTTTAGCAATCCTGAAATGCTGTGTATATGATTTGAGATGATCACATTGCCAGGTTCGTAATTGTTCACCAGCTCCTCCAGTGAACAATCCCGTGAAGGTAATTTCGCCAAAATTGATGTTTTATTCTTGCTCTGCATTTTCTTGGAATGTGTCATGACTTGCTCGACGAAATCCCTGTTCTAATGCAGACTGAGTATGAAAATTTAGAAAGATACATTGCTGAAGTACGCTTCGACAAGAGCGAGTGAGTTTTTTTTTTCTTCTGCCCCTTTAATTATGATGGATGTCACTTGTTATGACACAACTGATGTACTAGTAGCGTGCATTATCCTATTTTTCTTCATGATATGCTAGGATCTATTGGTGTGTACATGTGTGTGTATATATACACACACATACATACATACACAGGCATTGATTGGTTGTATATACTTTTGTGAATACTGTCAGGTATCATCTTAAAGATGTTATCAATGTCCAAATAAGCTTTAGACCTTTAGAATATATCATGACGATATGGAGTATTGAGGTTGAGTTCGAGCGCACAGAAACAACTTACTTATTACCAGCGCAGCCGCAATCTGTAACAAAGACGTTGTCAAATCACGTGTTTGGTGCTCCAGGTGCCATTGAAATCCTTCTTTTGTGTGTGTATATGCATATTAACTTTTAAAAATCAACATGGTGCAGAAAAGTTGTGACAGTGAATGACACAACACAGTTTTACACACTAATGGACTTACATGATTAAGAGTACGTAAAAATGTGTGTGGTGTCATTTGTCGTAACACAACGACCGTGGCATCTCTCACTTGTTAGTTTGTGAAAATGCTTATATATGTATTTGTTGCAGGTGCACTGATTCCGATGATACTTCCGATAACAATTCCCCTCAGCCAATTCGAGTTGTCACTAACATATGTGAACATCCACGAACGATTCAGTGTGGATTACTGCTTAAGGATTGTCTTGCACACAAATGGCGTCCCTTTAGAGTTGGACAGCCGAGATATCACACCATATCGCGCCTTTTAGACAGAGAGAGTGTACATATGTTGGGGTGTTTTTTCAGAATGTTATGAACTATAGTTGATAGTTTGGCAAGTAGTTGCATAGACAAGAATATGGTTGGGTTTGGTAGTCTGTTTTCAGAATGTTATGAACTATAGTTGATAGTTTGGCAGTAGTTGCATAGACAAGTATATGGTTGGGTTTGATAGTTGTTTTCTTCATTTGTAGCCAGCCCCTAGGCTAGATTTTAAAATTGAGGGCATTTTGGAAATTTGTAGTAGGTATCCCTGGACCTTATCTTGTTTCTTGGTGGAATGAATGAATGAAATTTCTGATTGCAGTATTTTTTCAGATATTCATTCAAGACAAAAAAAAATTCACTTTTTCTTTTGTTTTATTATTAGATAGATTTTTTTTCAGATAGATAGATATTGTGAAGGTGATTCTTGCCTTGCAGGTTTTGGTGTAGTGGACTGGAGTACAAATGGAGTAAATGTGAAATTTTGTGGTATATATGTTGCCTAGTTGCCTTGCAATAAGTAGGGCATGCAGTTTTTTAATGATTTGAATTCACAATCTACAACTTGGTAAGTACTCCTTCCGTTCCAAAATAACTGAGGCACAATTTATTCCAAAATAACCAAGGCATAACGTTTTCCAAAGCGTCATTTATTACTAGTTTTCATATTTTACCCTTATTTAATACTATGTAAGAAGTTAAAAACAAGAGTGCATTAATTGTATGATAGGGATTTTTTAGTCATTGTATCTTTAAAGTCATAGCGTTATATCAAATTCTTAATAAGCGTGTTTTCGACAACTGCTTAAAACAAAACGGTCGATTTTAGTCTTCTTGACAACAACAATACTCCATATTTTGTCTTCTACTTTTATTATTATGGAAGACCACCAGGGAGGGTGTGTCCCCGAGTCTCTTCTCTGCTTATATCTTCTCTTCTTCTACGTTTTTATTTATTACTACTCTGATATTACGTCACACATACTTGCTTGACTTTTCGATTTTTTTCTCTTCAATTGCGCAACATTTTATTTTCGGCATCTAAAAACGAGATGTTACACCATCATCCATTAATTTACGTGTCATATATCATAATCAATTATATACTACCCCGTCTCAAAATATAAGTCGTTATTATACACTTTTAGATTTGTCCCACAATATATGTTTTCATTACTTAACGTCTATCGTATTAATAATAGTCAATGAGCATTTTAGACGTTGACATTTAAATTTATGATATTCAACCACCGAGAATAATTGAAAAGGACAAAAACATTTACAAAGTTATAAAAAAATGACACTATATGTTCAAAGACAATAATACCCCTCAAATTATTTTTTTATATTTTTTTTCATGAGAGTTTTCATATGTAAACATTTACAAAGTTATCAAAAAGGACACTATGGTTCCGTTTGTTTTGGCCGGAGTTTTTTTGGGAGTTTTTTTTACATCACATCACCAATCATTTTTTACAATTCTCTCACCAATCAAATCTTCAACTACAAATAAAAAAATATTAAATCATCTCTCATCATTTCACTTTATCAACTTTATTACCTTTTTTACCATTATTTTATTAATTATTCTACTTTATTTCACTAATCATTTCATAATCTACACCAATCATTATTCTACTTTATTTTAGGTGGCTGGTATTGCCAGTGAAAATATTGGTAATACCACAGCACATCATGTGTGTTTTTATTTTGTCCTATTCTAAAACAGCCTTGGCAATAACAATTTTGGATGTGGCCATAATGCTGGCCTTTATTTTACCCCATCAACTTTCTAATCATTATTTCAATTATTTTATCTAAAAAAACTCCAAAAAAAACTCCCAAAAAAACTTCAATCCAAAACAAACGCAACCTATATGTTCAAAGACAATAATACCCCTCAAATTAATTTTTTATTTTCTTTCATGAGGGTTTTCATATGTAAACAGAAGGGCAAAATTGTCTTAATACAAGATATTTTGTCATTTTCGTTAAAATACAAATGTTTATGTATTTTTTGATAATTTCAAAAAAAAAAAAATTCCCTGTCTTTTTTCATAATAGTGTAATTTTCTTGTGACAAATTTGTTGCTTACATTGCATTATTAATAAAGAAAAAAAAATTTGAGAATAAAAAAATATCTAGAACATGTCTCAACTGGCAACAGTGCGCCTGACTTGTCCGGCTGCCTCAAATGCTTCCTCTTTCTTCGTTCTGTAAAACCCTAAATTGATTCTCCATTTCCTTCCATACAAAAACGCATCTTCAATCGAACCATCCTTCTCTCTTTCTTTCTCTGTATTTTTTTCGTATTATACAGAATACTTTCAGTTGCTCGAAATCCGAAGACGCAATTTTTTCGATCAATCGATGTTTTACAATTTGTTATCTCCACCCTAATAAAATTATCACGCATTTTCTCTCGTTCTTCCTGGATATTTTCTCCAAGATGCCTCTTTTCCTGGCGGGCTGTTGATTTGAGAATTGTATTGAGCTTTTTACTTGAATGAATTGAGAAAATTCATAGGGTCTTGGTGAATTAGAAAATTGGGCAAGGCTGGCGATTGGTGCCTTGGGTTAGGTGATGGCGGATCTGCCTTACGTCCGTCAACACCTGCTGCCGCATCTTAATTTGACTTCTGCTACATTGGTGAAGTATCTCTTAGAAAGATTAGGTTTTGATAGTTTAGAAACTGAGTGTGGGATTAGTTCTTATAGTTGGATACAATAATGCTGACTGTGCTACGGGTGCACTTGCCGTCCGACATCCCCATTGTAAACTGTGAGCTCATCCCCTATGTGCTCTTGCGCCGTGCTGATAATTCTGTCATCACTGATGAGGTTCCCGAGTCTGCCCCTATTGATGGTCACTTCTTGAGATACAAGTGGTTTGTGCATAATGCTTGACCTTCCTTTATCTGCTTGTACTCATGTTTTTTTTTTGGGGTTTGTTTTGTGTGATATATATTGTTGCTTAAAGCTTGTTTGTGGTGTTGTGTAAATTTTGTTAAAAGCTGGAGCAGTTCCTTCTTTTGCATATGAATTTGGGTTGATCTATGTACTGTTTAATCCAGGTGGTTGAAAATAGTTTCCGATAGTGAATGAAGTTTTTGAATGGTTATTAGCTTTCATTTAAGAGAATCAACATAACCATCTTAAGGCGGTAATATGTTTCATTTTTTCATTTTGTACTTGAAGAGTAGCTAATGATGTTCTCGACTAATCTTTACGCTTATTTGCACTTTCTATTATATCAGTCAGTAGCTATTAGAGGTAAGCTGTAAAGGTTCTAATTTACTGGCGATGAGGGAACTTGGTTAGCTATTTAATTGATTTCATAGGAAACTTGGAAATCCAAAGCTGGTTTTGAGGGGTTTCTATTAGTTCTGTCACTATGTTTGGAAACTCATGATATACGTGGCCATGGGTGTTGGGTTTGCTTTTGCAGTTTCCCTTTTGGTATATTGTTCTGTCTAGTTCCTTGGGATTTTCTTAGTTCTGATATAAAGTTCCAATCTTTGTTGTTTATACCTTTAATTATTGATGTTGAAGGTTCAGCCTCTGTAGTACGTGACTATCTTGTTGTTAGAACTTAGGAACTATAAATGCTTAGTAGTTGTCTTTTCAGAGTAGGAAATAACTGTCAAAAATCCAGTTGAATTTAGGTACTTTATATGCTTTATTTTGCCTGTTGTTGTACTTGACATGTGTGAAACACTTGTTTTATGCTTACGTTTTATACTAGAGTAGTTTATCATGTGCTCGAGCATTCATCAGGAGGTTATACATTTAAGTGCCCGTTGTACTTCAGTCAGTAGCTTTTCGAGGCCAAGTTATAAACCTTCAACCCAAGGGACAAGTGACGGGTGATCTAGATTAGATATTGAATCGGAGTTCATAAGACAGCTACATTTCTTTTTTCCTTGACAAATAAGACGGAAGGAAACTATAAGCTGTTTTTTTTTTGGTTTCTTTTTGCTTTATCAATAATTTTAGAAATATGTCCTTCCTGTGGCCATAGATGATAGGTTTGCTTTTATGGCTTCTTTTTGGTATAATTCTGTCCTCGCTTCTCATGTTTCTCTTAGTGTAGTTAAATAATGTCTTTATTTGATGTTCCTGTTACCGTAATAATTGATGGTGAAAATGCTCCATACATATCATGTGTGTATCCTGACCTGTACTGTAATTTCTTACAAATCTTGTAACTTTTTGTTCTGAGCGTTTTTGTGTTGCTGGAATTTGGAATATAGGTGCCATTGGGTTTAACCTTTTGTCAAATCGCTTCTTTTCCAAACAATATAGCTCACGTCAAAACTCATTTCATTCCAAAAAAAAATCATTTGTTTTGTCTTTCATGCTTATACACCATGCTAAATAATTGAACCGTTTTGTAGTTTGATATGATGTACGTATGCACATCTACTTTAGCATTTCACCCATGTACTGTTTCTCTGGTAGTGTTTAGATCCATGCAAGACGAATAATGCATTTTAGATTTTTATAGCACGTTAGAACTGATGATTTATGTGTGTGGAGTAATTATCCTTTTTTTTTGTTTGTAAAATTGGCATTTTCATACTTCATCTGAGATCTGTCTAGCCAGAGTATATGGTTTTTAATACCTGGATCTATGTTAGATACTTAGAATACTTATTTATGTTTTTTTATTTATTTTTTATTTTACTGACTTAAGAAAGAATTCATCACGTCCACTGTTTCTAAACCTAAATTTGATCAAAATATGAAGGGAACTTGATGAATGATGATTTGATTTGATATCATTGCGTTAATTAACTCTAGCCTCTTCCGATTTCCTAAGATATTTGTCTAAAGATGTATGTGAATTAGAAGAGGCTTGGTCATGTTTGTGAAAAAGTTTGTTGTTAGGTCATGAGCGGTCACCAACATATTTATTTAGCATGTTTTGGAGAATCAGAGCAAGTCCATCTCAAATTGCCATCAGAAAGTTTGTGTCAGTTAGAAGGTGGACATTCTAAGAGTAATAATACTCTTCATATCTGCTGATTCCTTGTTAGGAGTTGTTCTCTTCATTCTTTTTTAATGTCTGAGAAGCTTGAAACCTGTTATGTATGCTTGATGAGACCCCCCTTCTGGACTCTACGGGTCAATTTGTTTGCAACTGTTTATCAACGCTTGTGGCTTTTTATCTAAATGTGCAGGGGCTTGTTGTTTCATTGCCTATGCACTTCGTGTTGTGTTTCATTATATTTTTCTTAGTTTGAGGGTGTGTGGGGGGGTCATAGACCTGAGGTTTTTCTTAAGTTGTTTTCGAGAAGTTCTTTATATGATCTCTCTCTTACATTCGTAGGGTCTCTTCAAATAAGGCTGCACATTCCCTTTTTTTTTTCTGCATTAAATTCACCGTTCAAAATTAGAATGGTACCCATTTCTGTGAATATTTTCTCTTTTTTGTTTGTTTGTTAGTAAAGTGTGAACTTCTGATTGTTTCATGTCAAGAATTCTCTTTTTTAAATTCAAGGCAATTCATAGTCTTGCATGGACGGTAGTTTTTCTTATTATTTCTTGTAGGTTTTGGAGTAACCTTAGCAGCTGCGCTCTATATTTGTGTACCTTCTCTGTCAAAAAATGTCTCGTTGCTTTCATGAGTACAGATTCCTGCAGTTGTAGTGCTTGATCTTGTATGTATGTGTTCACAACGGTTTTTTTTCTTTCTTTCTTTCTTCCAGGTATCGTATACAAAGTGATCGAAAAATCGCAATTTGCAGTGTACATCCTTCTGAGCAAGCTACTTTGCAGTGTCTTGGATGTGTGAAGGCCAAAATACCAATAGCAAAGAGTTATCATTGTTCTCCCAAATGTTTTTCTGATGCTTGGCAACATCATCGTGTTCTACATGAGCGTGCCGCGAGTGCTGTTAATGAGAATGGGAATGAGGACGAAGAAGTTTTTGGTCGCTTCAACAGCACTGGACTGATAAACCCTAGCCTAGCAGCTTCACAGCCAAATCCTGGCTTGGCAAATGGCCCTGCACCTTTATATCCTGCAGTTACACATAGAAGTGGCGAAACATGGTTTGAGGTTGGGTGCAATAGAACTTATACGCCAACATCTGATGACATCGGCCATGTCCTTAAATTTGAGTGCATTGTGGTAGATGCACAAACTAAACTTTCTGTGGCACAGCCAAGTACACTACAGACGTCTCGGGTAATTCCTGCTCCATGCCCTACCCCTCGACGTTTGATTCAAGTGAATGGAAGTGATGTGCCGGGGCATTTAGACATTGAGGGGCGTATTAGTTCAGCTGGAACGTTTACTGTGCTTTCGTATAACATATTGGCCGACACATATGCTGCCAGTGATTTATACAGTTACTGTCCACCTTGGGCTCTGTCTTGGACATATCGCAAGCAGAATTTACTGCGTGAAATAGGTGAATACAGGGCTGACATTGTTTGTCTCCAGGAGGTAGTTTCATGTTGCGCTCTATATTTACAGTTTCTGATTGAATATGAAAATAGTCCATTGAATTTTGTTTGAAAAATGCTCTTTTGAAAAGTGATGTGAGCGAGGATTAATTACTGTTTTGTTCTACCTTGAAATTGTTGTTTTGGTTCCTTGTTACTTTTTTTGGTAATTAATTTGCAGGGCTGGTTGATGTTTGTTTTGCCAAGTACAGGCTTTTATACAGACAAAAACTAAATTAACCTTTGTTTCGGTCACCTGAAATTCTAAATTTTAATATTTTATCGAGCGCACTTCCCTTTGCTACTTGATTGGTGCTACCTCCTCCTAAGAACAAGTGTGGTTAATGAATCTTTTGGGGTCCCAAATCATTTGTCACTTGAGAAAACCATGTGATTATTATTTCTCGTTTCCCATTTTACGTGTATGTACATTATCCACCTACTTTTACATGCTAATTTGATGCAGATAAAGTGTCAGTGATGATGGCTTATTTGGTATCAACTATTATCAGTTTGGCTATTTAAGAAACTTAATTTGTATGGCTAAACCTTAAGTTACAAGGAGGCACACTTTCCTGTTCTTTTGAATGTTTGTCATTTCATTTAATAGTCCTCATTCTCCTCCATTGAAACTTAATGGCTAATGCAACTCCTTTCTGAATAATTTATGCAAGAGTGGATGTGGATCTTTAATATATTAGCAGAATGACCAACTGCATCTCCTCAGGTTCAAAATGATCATTTTGTGGAGTTTTTTGCGCGTGAGCTGGCAAAGTACGGCTACGACGCTATATTTAAGCCCAGAACAGCTGAGGTTTGTTTGAAATTTTTAATATTTGTAATTTAGAAGTAGTTTCAGCTACTGAAAGTCATTGGTTACCCTGTAGGGCTTCAATGGGAGTATCAATACTATTGATGGGTGTGCTACGTTTTTTCGCCGTGATCGATTTTCTCTGGTTAAAAAATACGAGGTGGGAAATGCGTCGATTTAATGCTTTGGCATTTTAGCTTCTTTATGGTGGTAGTTTTAATCTGCCTCTGTACAGGTGGAGTTCAACAAAGCTGCACAATCTTTAACAGATGCTGTGCTTCCTAGTACTCAGAAGAAAACTGCTTTGGGACGATTGATCAAGGTCGTTTAGTTGTACATGATGAAGAATTCATATATCTTTAGCTCAACGTCAAATATCAAACTAAAAGAACATTTCCATACCTAACATAGTGTCTTTGTTTTGGTAGGATAATATTGCACTTATAATGGTTCTGGAAGCAAAATTTAATAATCAGGGGGCTGAATACCCTGGAAAGCGGCAGCTGGTGTGTGTGGTAAGATATTGTACTCAAAATACGCTCTCCTCCCACTGTATTATTATCAAGCGTTGTACTTTCTTATGGTGCTAGCTGACTAATATGTGAATAATATCATGCTTTGGTTCCCACTTCTTGCTATCAACGCATTTCAGGTTGTTCTATTCTTGATGTGCAGTCTTTTTCCTCTAATATGTTATTTTATTTTATTTTAAATCAACTGCATTGCACAGTTGTCCTTGTAGTTTGCAAAACCCCTTTGTCTCTTTTCTTTTTTTGTTGCTGGATCATATCTATGCTTGAATGTAAGTGCATATGGTGATAGGTTGGAGAATGGTCAGGTAGTTTTTAGTTCACCCAAAACCACCAAATGTATTAGTATTTGATTTCTCTTTACAGCTGCTAACTATCCAATTATTTGCAATGATACTTCTGTATACTAGATTCTCATAGTTCACATCAAATTGATCGTGTTTTGAGCTTCTGATTTCTATCATATAAATTCATCCTACAGTTTTTTTGGACCAGGTTATTCCAGGGATCCATTAGTTTAATTTCTTGTGTCTACCTGTATTATAGTAAGTAGCTGGAAGATTCTAAAAAGGATACAGGATTACCTGTAAATTTGTAAAAATTGTATAGGATACAGGTAGCGGAGAGTAGGGTTAGTTTTGTGTTCCTTTCATTTTCTGGTTTTCTTCTTCTTTCCCAGTAGAAGTATTTTTCACTTCAATGATTTTAGCCTTTCGATGATGACGAAATCTTCTCCTGGCTAATGGATTGTATATCTGTAAGCAGCTTGGGATGTCGTATGATGTAATTTCCTTAATATATTCTTTCTTTGCACTTAGTATGTATGCAGACTTTTAGTCAAACTTTTGTGTTCCGGTTGTTCTTCCTGAGACATGAACCTTAATATTTTACCTATTTGCATTAACAATGCAAGATAAGCGCTATTTGGGACCTGTTTGATTAGCATCTTGTACATTATCTGGTGTCTGAAATATTGCACTTTATGAGTACAGGCTAATACACATGTGAACATTCAACAAGATTTAAAGGATGTCAAGCTGTGGCAGGTTCTTATCTGGCTTCTTAACGGGTTTATCTATCTGCTCTTTAGTCTCATCTAACATTTGTCTCTCTCATCAGATTCATACGTTACTGAAGGGGTTAGAAAAAATTGCCGTAAGTGCTGATATACCGATGCTCGTATGCGGAGACTTTAATTGTACACCTGGCAGGTACACTACCAATTCATTAGTCATTAGAATTATGTTACCAACTCTATTATTTCACATAGTGTCGTGATGTTCTGATTTTTATTCCAAATAAATTTAAACTTTGGATATAGTGCTCCTCATTCTCTTCTTGCTATGGGGAAAGTTGATCCAACTCATCAAGATTTAGCAGTTGATCCTCTCGGGATTTTACGTCCTCTTAGTAAACTCACCCATCAGCTGCCACTGGTAAGTTATTGTGTTGGGGCTTTTTGTTATTATAAACATGGTATTGTAATATCACTAGGTTCTTTTGTCTAGGTAAGCGCTTACTCATCCTTTGCTAGAATGGGTGTTGGGCTTGTTAATGGTGGTCTCGAGCAACAACGTAGGAGGATGGATTCAACTACAAATGAGCCTATGTTTACTAACTGCACCAGAGATTTTATTGGTACTCATGATTATATATTCTATTCAGGTAAGCTTGAGTAGTCATTTTTTTCTTGTTCTCTTCTTTTCGTTTTTTTTTTTTAAATGAACAAAGCGAAGATTGAGCTTCATCCATTAATCTAAGGGTTTCTTTCTCTGTGCTTTCAGCCGACTCATTAACGGTCGAATCCTTGTTGGAACTTTTAGACGAGGATTGCTTGAGAAAAGATACGGCCCTTCCTTCGCCAGAATGGTCTTCTGATCATATAGCGTTGTTGGCTGAATTTCGCTGTAAGCCTAGAACACGGCGATAAATACTTGGTATGCTGTTTTTCCTTTGTCCTTCTTGCAAAATGCTAGTTCTTTAATCCTTATTTGTGTGTTTATAAATTTGGAAAAGTGATGTTCGAGTCTGTAAAATAGAAAATTTGTCATAACAAGCAGGGTGCTCTTCACACACACAGCTGTCTTCACCCGGAATGAAAGCATTGCATTTTGTGTGTGTGTGCGTGTGTGGAGTTTTTAGTTTAGTTGTTTGCACCTTTTTATATGAAGTTGTTTGCTGCAGGTTTTCTTGGCTAAGGAAACAAAAGATGGCAAAGTTTAAAGTATAAAACAGAAGGAAAAGAAGGGGGGGGGGGGGGGGGGGGGGGATAAGGAAAAGGCATTAAGAACAGTTGTAGAGTGATGTTTACAGTGGGGGCCCCTTGTTAGGCATAATATATCCATGCATTGGCTTGGTAGATGTAACCACAGCTTGTATCATGTTTTTACAATCCAGTTCTCATAGTAAAATCTTATTGATTTCAGGGCTTTTCTTTATATTTTTAATAGAAATGTCTTTTTTACATTTTACATGGTGCCACGCAAATGTCCCGGCATTTTGATTATGGCTGTTGTTTACATTGAGGTGCTAATAACATCTGCAAGGAATATGAAGTGGTAGTTTCTCTTGAGGTTCTTTGTGTGGACTCAATAATTTTTTTTTTTAGTGTTTGTACCATTACGAGCCTCGACTTGAATTCAAAGATCAACTCGATCTGTTGTGCGTCCTTTCCTTTTCGTTTGCATTGGTACTGTGGCTAATGAGATTGACTGCATTGCATTGGTACGTAATATTTTGTACTGAAACGCTACATTATACACATTTAAACGGTTCTGACTCACGCGTTTGATCCAATGTTATAACAATTTATGTTAGACCGCATTGTCTACATGTTTCGCTTTTTGTGATTGGTAATGACCTTGTTTCGTTTACTCAAGTAGCAGCACAAGAGGAAAATGCATGGCATACATTGATTGGTGAGTTTATTTCGTATTCATTGTACACACATACACAATACAATGAATCTGCACCTGCCAATTTCTGCATGGATTAAATCCTTTTTAAACTGGAAAATCTTTACTTGAATCAGTTATACAATTACAAGAATAGGGCTCTGTTTGACATTAGCTTTCTCAATATCACACTATATGTATATATATATACCTCATGAAAACTAGGCTCACCAATAAGACTTGAAAAAAGAAGGGGGAACAAAAAAAATTGGATCTAAAGTAAAAGAATCTTTGTTGCTTTTCCAGACATATGAATGCAGTGGTCTATTGTGCATTAGGCTCTGCGGCAGCTGGTTTTGAGTTGAGAAGTGGTTGTAAAGCCTTTACAACAATTGTCATGTTTGGCCTGAAATCCGCCTCGTATTGTACGCATAGTGCTGCCACTGCTGCCATCTGTTGTTACATGTCAAGAGCGAGCATATGGTATAATCATCAGTACTCACAAATACGATTAAAGAAATAGAAATCGATGAAATAACATATAGTACAATCTTGTTATTTCAGATTAGAAAGAAGAAATTGAAATGACCTTAGCTATTGCCTTTGGTGGGTAGTCGTTATTGAGCTTTGGATCCACACACTGCTTCACTTTGTCCTCACTCAATCTTGGGGTTGCCTGCATGAAGTAAAGATGGAACGTAATGAACACGAATCCTTAAAAGGGTTTTTTTTTCCGGTGCAAACACACCCAACATAATGTGATACCACCTGGATTGTTCACAGAACAAACACAAAACAAACTTCTTTGTACTTGTTCTCTGAATTATCGGTGAATCATTGATTACATCTCTTAAATAGTGGAGAGACGAACCCATGTAACAAGACTTTGTTGGCCTTTGGGCATAGTGTGGTCTACCGGCTTCCTCCCTGTTAAAAGCTCTAGAAGAACAACCCCGAAACTGTAAACATCACTTTTTTGAGTAATTTGCCCTGTCATGGCATACCTGCACAGACAGACAGACACATCAATTAGCTAATGAAGATTTCCTAATCTTTTCCAATCTCGAAATTTAAATTCAGTTCAATCCATGTACTAAGCTTCTTACTCTGGAGCATGATAACCAAAAGTACCAAGTACTCTTGTTGAGTGCAGACGAGCTGCTGTATCTGAAGATTGGTTTCCCAAGTTGAAATCAGCTATTTTCGCTACAAAATCATCAAACAGCAAGACGTTACTGGATCTGACATCGCGATGGACAATGGAAGGTTGAACTTTTTCATGTAGAAACTCCAAGCCTTTGGCTGCACCATACGCGATTTTAACCCTCTGATTCCAGTTTAGAACTGGACCTGGTTCAGCCCCTTGCACACCTTTCCTACCTACACAAGAATTGACAGACAAGCTATGATTTGAGAACTGCAACATTTTTTTTCTCCAAAACAAGATTACTTTTAAACCATCAGAATACCGTGTAAAACATCATGCAAAGAACCCTTATTAGCAAATTCATATGCCAAGATTCGGTTTCCTCCTTCCAAGCAGTAACCAAGTAATCCAACAAAGTTTTCATGTTTAAGTCTTGAAACAACTGATAACTGCATCATTAAACAGCACACAAACAGATTTCATTTTAAATGATGGATACCGTTAATCAGATAACTCTTTTTTGTGGAGAAAACATTCACCTGAGCTGTAAAATCAGAATCTGGCTCTGGAGAAGAACTGGTATCAAGTTTCTTGATCGCAGCTTCTTGGCCACTCCTCAATTTCGCAAAAAACACCCGACCATAAGAACCCTCACCAATCAAAGCTTTCGTACCAAAATTGTTTGTCAACCTATTCAACTCATCCAATGACAACGCCGGTGTTTCAATAGGTAAAACTTTCTGAGGAGCTCCACTTCTTACAGTCCCTGAAGCCCTTGGCTCTCCTCTTCCACTGCCTAAAGGACCATAGGGAGAAAAAAAGTTAATAAATGTCTTATTGTTGTTCTAAATATAAATAGACTTTTAGTATGAGGCAAAATATTGTTGTCTCATCATGGTTTGTTGTAAATAAAGACTCCCCTAAAAACATAGGGCATACAACTTGGGAAATAGGAGAAATATGTTTGATGTGATTTAGGATGAAAAGACAAGTTACCTGCGCCCGCGCCACCTCCATATGGATTACCAGCTTTAGGAGGGGCAGAATATTGGTTGGAAGGTGGAGCTCCGTAATTTTCCTCTTCTGCACCTCCACAACACAACATGATGCTTCAATTTCAAACACGTTGTAAATTCAAAGACCGATCCGAGTTATTTACATAACACTGATTCTTGCCAATCGATATATATATATATCTGTTTGGTATATATCCAACAAATTTCTGCATTGACAGAAGGGAACATTTTAACAAACAGATGAGGAGCACTGAACAAAAAAAAAACAGAAAAAAAAAACATTTCAACATGGTGATCATATTCTTGCTGCCTGCCTTTAAACATTTATTCTTCCCCAAAGACAAAATCATTCCAATGAATCAAACCCCACCTGTAATCCTTGAAAAAAAAACCAATCTTCTTCCAAAAGAAGGAAATTTGATCCAATCCCATATCATAAAAACAACTATAATACTTAAAGAACAATGAGACTCACAGAGATTTAATGATTTGCTTTATTAGCTTACCGTGTGTGGATTTTCCCCCCCTTTTACCCAGATGCAGAGAGAACAATGGTCAAGAATGAAATGAAAAAAAAAAGTAGATTGAAAAGAGAGAGAGAGAGAGAGAGAGAGTGGTTGAGGAGGGGAAGAGGAAGATGTGTGCTAAAGAAGCTTAAACATTTCCCTCTTGATTTTTGTTTTTTCGTTAATGGGATGCTAAAAAGCAAAAACAAAGGCAATGGCAAAAGATGGTTCTGTTTCGCGGGAAAAACGCTCTTTGTGAGATTTCATACCGTTAAAACTAACACGTCTGCCTAGCCTTGCCTAGCCTACGTGCTTGCCATTTTCCTTCTCATGCATTTCATTTCCCACGTATTTTACCATTGAATTACATTACATAATTTTTCAATCCGTTTCAAAATATAAATCCATCCGTTTATTAATCAAATAGTATTTTAGATTTTATTTTTTAAAATTTATAAACTAAAGATAGTAGATTTGGATTTAGAATGCAGTAATTTTGATGAATTCCATAGGTTACAATGTCAATTTAAATTGAACTAAATATAACATACGTTCTTATCGTTTCGATATCTGATATATAGAGCTTATAGAGCTTCACCCTCCTTTAGCATGGTTTGTCCAACTTCTAAAAACTTAAAACCAAATGCAAACTCGTGTTCGTGTTTAGGGGTTTTTAGGGGGTTTTAGGGTTTTTACGGGGGGTTTTAGGGTTTTACGGGGGGTTTTTAGGGTTTTATGCCTCTTTCTTGTCTAACACTTGGGAAAACTTAGATGTTCGCCCAGATGAAAGTCATGAAACCCTAATTGCCTAGAAGGACCTAAGAGGGCCTAGAAGGGCCTAGAAGGGCCTAGGAGCGCCCAGAAAATCGCCCAGCACCCCTGTCGCCCAGCAGAAGTCGCCCAGAGCCAAGGCGAGACGCCCTGGGTGCGCCTAGGCGGCCGCCCAGGGCGATTTTTAGAACATTGGTTCGTGTTACCTTTGCCGGTTTTTCTAACCAGAAATAATAAGACGGATATACAATGCAAAGACTCGCATGCCTTCATATATATATATAGAGAGAGATGTATATCCGGATACAGATATACCATTTAAAAACTTCTTCAAAAAGGACAAAAATACCGGCTTAGGCGCCTCATGCTGTTGGGGCTTCAAGTTCTTAGGCAAAACATTACTAATTTTAACATAGTACATCTTCCTACTAGACACATTCCAGAATATACACTCTACACACATTTAGAATCCATGATCAATCTACGAGTCCTGCATGAATCTGTAAGGCCCGCCCACTATAATCAACGGTTCTAAATAATTTAGGGTGTACATTCTGGAATATACCCTATCGATTTTGCTAGAACATGATGATCAGCAGCTGTAATCTTTAACATAGCCTGTCAATACCAAAAACAACAAAATCAGAAGCCAAAAGGAGGCTTCCCACATTTCTGATGAAGTTATCATAATTCTTTCCATATGCGGCCCGTCACCCGCAACTTAAGCTCCTCATGCTGCCTATTATTATCTGCTCCTTTTGAGAAGAAGAGGGCTAAGGTCCTTGGCACGATTAATCCATCTTGACTTTCACAAACTTTCTCATGACTATCCCGAATGCTTCTTGGAACTCCTTGCCATACCATTTTTCTCCCATTACCACCAACTTCTAATGTATAGCTGAACTTTCTTGCATCAATGTCTTCACCCATGAATCTCAAGAATGCCATGTATACCGGTGCTGTTTTTAGCTGGAATGCTTCAAAGTGCAAGCAGAAATGGCTTCCAAAACAGCTGAACACCTGCTCCCAAAATAGAAACCATCCCATCATTCTCTTTATAGAGAGACAAAGAACATTTGTGGCCTTTAATGTTAGAAACTTAAAAGGTTAGAAACTTACAGTCAGCATCCATGCAGCGTTGTCAACTTCATGGGGATTAGATTTGACGTAACGGTGGTTGAAGGTACATCCATAGTGCATATCAACCTTGTGATCATCCTTAAGATGATCCACAAGTAAAGGGATGTCACCTGTCACATTGCATTCAGAACCGGCATAAGGGCAATCGTAGGGACGGAATTGACAGTTCTGTTCATGCTTGAGCTTGCTGTAATACGGGAATATTTCAAAGCAACCAATATCTTTATATCTGCAAGGGAGTTCCCATGCTGCAGCCACTCTTTCCAATGCCAAACACCTTATCTCCCCGAGCTTGAACTGGCACGTGGGGCAAGAGTTATGTGCTCTGATTTTGCAGTTTACGCATAATGTATGACCGTTTGGGCACTACAAAAATGAATTAGAAGTAGAACACAATTTCGTGAGGAAAATGGGATGGTACATCAAGAACAAAGAGATAAAGGTATCCAAAATAACTCATTACAATTGTTGTATAAACTTGAATGTAAAACCAATACCAGTAGTGGAGAATTTGTGCATTAGTTTGAGGGACCAAGGGTCAAACCTGGTGAATAGGAGGGTACATTAGGTTTCTACAAACAGGACAGTGAAGAAGCTCTTGCACACCATTGATTGAAGATATTCCCTGCATGTCTTTCCAACCAATCTTAGGTTTTGCAGAAACACTTGTTTTCTCTTCTCCTATTACGAGTTTGTCAAAATTCAACATCTTCTTTTGGGTTTCAACACCTCCTCCAGGAGCCATTGTTTTACCTAGAATCAAGTATAATGGAATTTTGAGAACAGAGTATACAATGAGGAATCCCTGAGAAGCAAGGAGGCATGATATACAAACAAGTAGTGTCCTTTAAAAATAAAAAAGAAAAAAGAAAAAAGAAAAGCTTCACAGTCTAGTTTTTAAAACATGATAGAGATAGACACATCCCCAACAGTCTAGTACAGTGACAGCCTAACAACAATTGGATTTTCTAATTCTGCCTACATTGCATGGCCTAATACTATACTGAACAAATGAGGGGTAACATGTTTAGCTTATGAATCAACCAAGGGGCGTGCTTGATGCAATACACACACAAACAAAAATATATTAAACAGATCAACAAATATGAAAATTCATAACACTATGATCATACACACACAAACAGAGAAAGGAAAAAAAAACCAGATTCCATCTTTCTTCAATGAGACATAGCTCCAATAATAGAAGCAAAGTCAATCTGTTAGGTATATAAAACTGTCTCTGTCTTCTACCTTAAAACAGCTCGATGACATATAAACCAAGAAAACGATACATAAACAACTCAAGAGATACAACTTTTACACAACCATCAACCATCTGCTAAACTTAGACAATGGAGAACTCACTATTTCATCAAACGGTTATAAATGATAGCTGCATAAAAGATTGTATCTAAGGGATATGCATGTATGATGTATCAATTTGAAGGAAAAACATTCTGCACAGTTCAAGCCACAATCCTGGATATACCCAAAAGGGAGGGATTCGAAAATGCGCCAAAAGATCAAATGAAACATGAAGGTAGTCCCACCTGGCTTTGCTAGCTAAAAACAAATGTTCCAACATTTTTAAGAAAAAAACCCATATTCAAACGCCTGAAATTATTACTGCATTAACCTCATCAACCATCAGCTTAGAAATCAAGAAGCAAAAAGAGGAAAAATAACCCAAACGGTCGATAAAGTTCAAAACTTTACCTCAGAAATCAAGAAAAATGTAAATATGTAATGTATCTGCAGGCTTGGAAATGCCCAAAACTAAATACAGCTCAATTAAATATTTTACAAATGAAATCTCAGATGAAAGATAAGAATCCCACTCTATGTACTAGTTCTTAATATGGCCAAAAACAAAGGCAAAACGAGTAAGGAAAATGA
This sequence comes from Gentiana straminea, assembly GCA_036785695.1. NCBI lineage: Eukaryota > Viridiplantae > Streptophyta > Magnoliopsida > Gentianales > Gentianaceae > Gentiana > Gentiana straminea. Next base: position 134,148 of record JAVUPR010000480.1, read on the forward strand.
TTGACCTTTTCTTTAAGGTGCAATATCTTTCGTAATCAAAAGATGAGCATTATTCCATGGACGATTCCTAAGATACTTCCAAAAGGGAATGGACTTTTCGTAGATAAATATCCAAAATCACAAAGAAATGAGAGACCAGTTCAAAAGAAAGAAGCTTACAAAAAATGAAAGCTGGAAGAATAGTAGTCTTTACTGTTGATAATCACTGATGAAACTTTGTCTTAATCAATACATCGATCCCAAAAGACGATTACAGCTCGACTGCTGCAAAAACACGGATTTCATCTTCTGTCATTGTCTTTCTTGCTTTGTTTGTTCCTATTTTTACTTGGAGTGGAAATACTTGTAATAAATTCAAAATGAATCTTTCAGAAGAAATGATAAAAGAGGGATGGAGTGTAATAACCTTTTGATTTCAAATTCTATTACAAGGACGAATGAGTTGACTGACGTTCAAGACACGCCAAAGATTTGATAGTTTGAAAGGGAAGAGTCAATTTAATGTTTACGAATTCCTATGCTTCTGCTAACGGGCAGCTGGTGGTGCTGCTGCTTTACTTCAATTTGAGAGTCACACCACTTATTACTCAGACCGGATCCCTCACATACTCACATTACATTATAGAGACCCCAAATTCCCTGATGATAATCTCCAATTACACCCTTAAAAAAAAATCTCTAATTACACCCTCTAAACATATCGTGTTTCGTTTCAGTTACACTTTTCAACATTAAAAAAATAACTCAATCCAATTAGCAACCTCTATACATTCCTTTAAAAATATTTTATACTTACAAAATGATATAATAAAAAGATGTCGTATCCGTACACAAAAAGAGTACAAAATAAAAAAAATAAATATTTGGACAGGTTGATTTTTTTTTATGGAAAAAATAGTATTTGTAGAAGTGTTTTTGTCGAAGATATATATCAAAAATGATACGGGCACAACGGTTGTGTCACAACGAGTGATACAACGATAATAATGCACCATTGATCATAATGTGTCTAAATTAATAATAATGTAAATCTAACATGATCAATGATGTATATCACCGTTGTGATACAACCGTTGTGCCCGTATCATTACTTGATGTGTGAAATTAATTTATTGGGTAAAAAGAAAGATAAATTGCCATCGTTCGTTAAGTGACCCTTCATATTTAGGGTGAGCCTTAATTTAATTTGAGGATATGGAGTTGATTAGAGTACCACTGTAGACTTTGGGGATGCACCAAGGCTCCCTGTCAGATTTGAAGGGAGGATAAATTCTCTCATTAGGGTCACTCTTACTCTTCTTGTATACTAGATGGAAATTATAATTTCAGGTTACCATATCATTTCATATTTCGTATCAGGTCGGGTCATATGTTTTATATATAAAGATATCCGTGCAATATTTTGGGTAACTAAGAAAAATGTAATATCTGACCCCCCGTCATAAAATATAGGGTGTTACAGTGATCTGAAATTATAATTTCTCTATACGACCGTGCTAATTTTTTTTCGACAGATTCGAAATATACAAACATATTTTATTGTCTCCATCGGGAGACAAATCCAAAGGATATAAAATATACACCGGCATACTTTATTGTTTTTACTGAGACTCGAACCCGAAACCTCCGAATTAAGGGTCACAGTTATTATCACTAGGTCAATATCTTGTTTACCGAGCGCATCAATTACTTAAAACATATCTTATATCTATTAAGTGCTAAGACACTTTGCCCATAAGAGGCCACGTGGTAGTCTCTTGGGTTGACACGTGGCACCCAAATTTTTTTTTTTCCTTTCGATACGGTTCATTTTTAGTACCTCTAATCTAACAATACGGATTCAATTTTAAATTTCAATCAATCGAAAATTTTCGATTTCGACACAAGAATTGAATAAAACTGTGTGTAAATATTTTTATTATTTTGAACAACATAACGTCGGTGGAACCGACGGCCATTTGCAGTACGAACGTCACTAAAATTGAAGTTGGAATACCAAATCACTTTTTATATTCTTCAGCTTGTTTGACACGTGTTTTTTTCTACCAAATGAATGAACACGAGATCAATGATGTATTCATTAATGATAAGAAAGAGAAATGTCGTATAGAAAATGAGTGAATCTTATATCTATTAAGTGCTAAGGCACTTTGCCCACAAGAGGCCACGTGGCAGCCTCTTGGGCTGACACGTGGCACAAAAAAAAAAAAAAAATTTTTTTCTCTTCGTTAAAACCGGAATTTCGGTTATCTTTATATATAACCGAAGGAGGCTTTAAAATTCATTCAACCGAAAATTTTCGATTTCTCGATTCGATTTCGACATAACAATTGAATATTATACACAACAAAGTCTATATTTCGATACGGTTCATTTTTAGTACCTCCAACTGACAGTGCGGATTCAATTTTAAATTTTTCAATCCGAAAATTTTCAATTTCGACACAACAATTGAATAAAACCGCGTGGACACCACAATAAATATTTTTATTATTTTGAACAATATAACGTCGGTGGAACCGACGGCCATTTGCAGTACGAACGTCACTAAAATTGACGTTGGAATACCAAATCACTTTTTATATTCTTCAGCATGTTTGACACGTGTTTTTTTCTACCAAATGAATGAACACGAGATCAATGACGCATTCATTAATGATAAGAAAGAGAAATGTCGTATAGAAAATGAGTGAAATACATTTTCAAGCATATTAATGATCTGGAAGCTTAGACGTTCCGGAAGATTTGACCGTGTAGTTATGGTACGCTAATTGTTTTTAGATAATGTTTCATTGCGTAAATTCGAAGCTAAAGTGATCGACTTTATGACATTGTTCTCCGGTACATCATATTGTAGTTTATTTTGTAGATGGAAACTACTGATAGGGCTGGAAGAGAGGTGATTCACAATCTTCACGTCTCTAAGAAAGAGCTGCCTTTTGGAGAAAATGTGATATATTTCTCTTGCACTGTTTGTCTTGTTGCTTGAATTTGTTACGGTTTAAGCTTACGCAATTTATTTCACGTTGGGGATCTATTCTTTGATATTATCGCTGGTAACGATTTACGTTGGGCCCGCCGTGCCTTGCACGGCTCACGTTAACTAGTTCTATATATTACGATACTATCATCATTTTCTACATTTGACAAAACCTCTAGCCAAGGTAAATACATCAGAATCTCATTACACTACATGTGGTGTGACATTTACAGATTTTGTATTTTGATGATTTGAGTAGAGATGATTTTTTAGTAGATCTAAATGGTTTAAATTTATGTTATACATATTTAACCAATTTAATAGTATCTACTACAAGTGCTCTAAAGTCTTCATTAAATTGTTTAATTTATATTTCATCTCAATAAATAAACTTTTTTTATCATTCCATAATAGTCAATGAGGTTTGCTTTAGAACACTTGCATTAGAATCTGTAAAAGATGGTAAATTTTGTTTTACTTTATATGTTTGACCTCTCACATCCAACTAAAACGCACTTGTATTAGAATCTGTTAACATGATCGGTATTTAACAGGTTCTATAAATCATACTCTACAGTCTACATTCTACCGCAATCTGAAGATAAATCCAAGTATTCATTATTTTCAAACATTATTCCATATATATGTATGTATGTGTATATATATATATATATATATATATATATATGTGTGTGTGTACATACATACATACACACACACACACACACACATATATATATATATATATATATACACATACATAATATATATGAATAATGTTTGAAAATAATGAATAGATTTATCTTCCAAGTATTCATTATTTTCAAACATTATTCATATATTATATATATATATATATATATATATATGTATGTGTATATATATATATGTGTGTGTGTGTGTACATACATAACATACACACACACACACGTAGTTATACATATATAATCTCTCTCTTTATATATATTAAATAATAATTTGCATCATATTGGAGAAATTATTATATATTAAATTTTTCCTACTTAAAACCGGTACGAGACCTACTTCATATACATTTTTTCCATTAAATTTAATGACCCAACCAAAACGCTCCGGGTCACCGGTTGAACCGCTGGGTTTATCCGGTTTGAGCTGGTCGCTTCCTTAAACGAGTTTATACTTGAACCGGCCCGGTTGCATGACCGGCACTGGGTTGAACAGTTGAACCGCCGGGACGAGACGGGTTTTATAGCTATGGTCTTAACTTGTTGTTATAAGGTCATATCTTTGTTATAACTTGATCTAAGTCGTGTCAACTCATCTTTGAGCTATATACTTGATTCATAGTTGTTTATCCTTCAGTATTCCAACTCATCTCAACTCACAAAGTTGTTCATCCATCTAGAGCCCATGATTTAAGGGCTCCTAAAATTATATGTTATAACAATAGTGTAAACTAGTATAGTAGATAAGCAATGGTTGTATGCTCCTATTGATGCAACTTATTCTTGCTTTTGACATATATGATGTATGAATTTACCATTAAACTTTGTTAGTGCACTTATGCTGCCGATCGGTGTTTTAAATTTTTTTGTTTTTAGTTACATGTGCGCTATTTAGTAAATGTTTGTGCTGTTTTTTTTTATGCTATTGCTTTTTTTCTCATTACTGATTCAATATTTATTTTCCAACATTTACATATGTTGTTAGATACTAGTAGTCACCAGTACTATTAAAATAATTTGGCCTTAGTGTTTAATGAGCGTCTTATGTCACTTATGTATGAAAATTATTTCTGTTAGTTTAAAAATGGTCTTTTTTATTTTAAATTTGCCCCGAGCCCATTAAATGCTTAGAACGGCTTTGTCTAACGATATTGATCTCCACACCCTCAGAGCAAGAGTAGTGGGGGTGGTATAGCCAATATCTTTCTAGCAAATGTCAGAATGAAGAGAGGGATTTTCTAAAATGTAAAATAATGGTGTTGAAATATAGATGATTTTTGAGATATTATCTATCTCATTCTCTAAAATTGGACAAGCATATAGATAATCTTCCCTGACAAAAAGTGACAAAAGCCAACTCCACCCCTTCGTTTTAACAAAGAAAAAGCCGACTTCCCTTTTAATTTAATACTCCTATTTTAATAAATAACTTTAAAAAAAATTATTACCATTACAACATCTAATCACACATCATTCTTACCATCCTTCTACATTTTCCCTCCACTTATCTTCCGACACAGGAGCACGGAATCCACCAATCTCCTAATTACCACTACTCTTGCTCTTACATGCCAAATATTATGAAAAACTGAAGAAAAAGGAACAAAAACTGAAAAAAAAAAATAGGTATGAACTTCCTTTTTATTGAACTTGTATATATTTTTTCTTATGTTTACCGGTGCTCTGTACATCAATATATATAGTACAACTAAGCCTGTGCATCTAGATAAACTTGTGTTTAATTTGAAATAAATACACTAAACAGATAATCACTATGAAAGGAAGTAGACAACTTTAGGACTCTGATCACTTTGCATATCCAGCTCGACTTGATGTATATCCTGTGATTAAAGCAACCTTATCTCTCCATTTAACCTTATATCTCCTAAATCACAGGTATTTGATTTGATTCAAACGCAGTTCGCAACTTATCTTGAAGAATCTGGCCGAATACAAACTGTTTGACAAAATGCCTGAATGAAGATGAGTTTATCTTTATCTTTATCTGAGAATACTTGAATCTTTGTACGAATTTAATTCGAATTTTTCTTGAATTTCTCTGATCTTTATCTGAAATATGAGTTCATCATTATTTGAACTTATTTCATCATTATTTGAACTTGTTGTCCAGCTGTCTCTGTCCGAATCTTTGTCTGAATTTGTTTGAATTGCTTTGTCTTTGTACTGCACTGTATGATCATGTGTATGAGCTTTATTAAATATGTCATGACAACACCTCTACTCTTTTAAAGTTGAACTATGCCCCTTTGAGAGTTGCATTATATATGCAAAAACTACATCGTAAACCTCGTTCAAAGTATTCCATCTATAGAGTTTTTGTAATGCCCTAAAATTTGTGTCTGACGACGCTATTTGAGGCATAATGAATTCAATAACTACTTAGACCCATCGTCTTCGTTTGGCCTAAAATTGTTAACCCGGGTTACTAAGTCCGTAATGTCTCAACTTATATCTTAATATTTTTTCTCTCAAATTTTCAACGTGAATATTACAGTTCTTGTCATAGGTTTTGAGTTACAAAAGCGCAATGATATGGTTACAATCATTGTATCACAACGAGTGTGCTACATATCATGAGAAACATGAAAAACATCAGAAGGAGTATTCTCCAAACGAGAAGCTTGAGAAAAGTCATATATATTGATGTACGTAGCTTAGTCGCAAACAAATTAAAAATATATATAAAATAAAAGACAAAAAATGATTGCCAAACACTCTTTTACATCTTACTTTCCAGATCAACCATAAAACAAAGCATAACAAAGTAATTCGATCGAGAAGCTTATTAAACAAACAACGGCATAAACACTCTCTCCCTCCCAGATACAAGCTAGCGATGCCCAGCATCCCATCTGATGCCTACCGCTTTCTAAACATTTTTAGCAAAGGGGCACGATATATAAACAAATGATTAATAGATACAATATCCTCACCACAAAGGCACAAACTAAAAAAAGAAAAGAAAAGAAATTACTAAAATTTGCACTCAAAAAAAAAAAAAAGGGAGGGGGGGGTTAAAAAGAAGTTCGTCACTTTCAAAAAAAACAAAAGAAGTTTGTCTGGCGAAAAGACGAAAGTTGTGCTTTAAAGAATTAATTTTTCCCAATCCTAATGCTTTAAAATATGACAAGTGGCGCATAATCAAGGGCCTGAAAACAATTAAGCTTTCCCCGCCCATATTAAATCAAAAATATTAAATTAATTTCCCGAAAAAAACCCTCGACCTCAACAACGTCACCTGTCGTTTACCCCGCACTCCGCCGTTCTCCTCCCACCTCCACCACCACCGCCGCCATGGAAGACGACGACCAAAAAGTCGTAGATCTAGTCAAAGAGCTAGTCCAGCGTTTACTCCATGCCTCCACTCATTCAGTTCCCTCCTCCTCAAACCCTGATTCCAACTCCTCTTCTTCAGTTACTTCATTACAGTATCAGCAATCTCTCAAGTACGCTTTCCGCATTCTCTCCAGCCGCATGACGCCGTCAATTGCTTCAGATGAAGCTTCCATGGCAGAGTCTATTAAGCGCCAACTCGCCACCCAGGGTAAGTCCTCTGAAGCTCTTACTTTTTCCGAGCTTTACTCCAAATTATCGTCCAAAACTGGCCCTGGTAGTATTAAGAATAAATGGGCTTTGCTCTATCTGCTCAAGGCCATGTCTGAAGACCGAAAAGCCCCCAAAAATCTGCCCGGTTCTAGGATTTCCAATGGATTTTTCAACCCTGCGTTTTCTGGCGGATTGCCGGCCTTGTTTGATGATCAGTTGAATGGAAGATATGGTGCTCCTAATGAACAGTTAATGAGTTTGGGTTCAGGTTTTGGTGATCATTCGAAAGCTATGATGGGGAACGTGGAGAAGAACTCGAGGGAAGGAGGGTTGAGTAATGATTTCGAAAAATTGAGGGGTTTAGGGAAAAATTCTATGGATTTGAAGGGCCAGGAGGGTGTGGGAAAGGGATGGAGTGGAGGGGTGTTGATGGTGTCAAAGGATCCGGGGAATTTACGCGATGTAGCTTATAAGGAGTTTGCTAATTTGTTGAAAGAAGAGAATGAAGTGTCCGAGGAAGTTTTGGTTAGGGATGTGTTGTATGCTTGCCAAGGAATTGATGGAAAATTTGTCAAGTTTGATAAAGATGAGGATGGTTATATGTTGCCAGAGGCATATAAGGTTTCGAGAGCGACTAAGACTATGGTAAGGAAGCTTTGTGAGCTTGGATGGTTATTTAGGAAAGTTAAGGGTTATATCTCCGAAAGTATGGATAGGTTTCCAGATGAAGATGTAGGGACTGTTGGACAGGCATTTTGTGCTGCATTGCAGGACGAGTTGTCCGAGTATTATAAGTTGCTTGCAATCCTTGAAGCTCAGGCAATGAATCCTATTCCTCTGGTTTCAGAGAATGCAAGTTCTGGGAATTATCTTACTTTAAGGAGGCTTTCGGTTTGGTTCGCAGAGCCAATGGTGAAAATGAGACTAATGGCTGTATTAGTTGATAGTTGTAAACTGTTGAAAGGTGGGGCCATGGCTGGAGCAATTCACATGCATGCTCAACATGGTGACCCTCAAGTGAATGGTTTCTTGAAGAGATTGCTTCGACGGGTGTGCTCACCTCTTTTTGAAATGGTGAGGAGTTGGGTTCTTGAAGGGGAACTGGAAGACATATTCGCCGAATTTTTTGTCTTAAGTCAACCTGTCAAAGCAGAGTCTCTTTGGAGGGAAGGCTACAGGCTGCATGCTGCAATGCTTCCTTCTTTTATATCTCAAACCCTTGCTCAACGTATTCTACGGACTGGGAAGTCAATCAACTTCCTTAGAGTGTGTTGTGAGGACAGCGGTTGGGCTGCTGCTGCAGTGGAAGCTGCTGCTGCTGCTGGAACTACGACTCGGAGAGGTGGTCTTGGTTATGGTGAAACTGATGCTCTTGAATCTTTGGTGGCAGAAGCCGCAAAGAGGATAGACAAGCATTTGTTGGATGTCATGTATAAAAGGTACAAATTCAAGGAACATTGCCTTGCTATCAAACGTTATCTGCTTCTAGGACGAGGCGACTTTGTTCAGTATCTTATGGACAGTGTCGGTCCAGAGCTGTCTGAGCCGGCTAACACAATTAGCTCATTTAAGCTGGCTGGATTACTGGAAAGTGCAATCCGGTCATCCAATGCACAGTATGATGATTCTGATATACTGGACAGATTGAGAGTCAAGATGATGCCACATGTTTCTGGGGACAGAGGTTGGGATGTATTTTCATTGGAATATGATGCAAGAGTTCCACTTAATACCATATTTACAGAATCTGTTATGAGTAGGTATTTAAAAGTCTTCAACTTTTTGTGGAAACTAAAGAGGGTAGAACATGCTTTGATAGGAGCATGGAAGATAATGAAACCAAACTTTATTACCTCTCATTTCTTTGCTAAGCTGCCCAATGCTATTAAGGTGCAGTTGAATTTGACTTCAAGGAGATGCCAAGTTCTGTGGGACGAGATGAATCATTTCGTTACAAATTTGCAATGTTATATCATGTTTGAGGTATTGGAAGTTTCATGGGCTAACCTCTTGAAAGAGTTGGAACTAGCAAAAGACCTTGATGATTTACTTATGGCACACGAGAAGTATCTTTTCTCTATTCTTGAAAAGTCTCTCTTAGGAGAGCGGTCGCAGACTCTTAATAAGAACCTTCTCGTTCTTTTTGACCTTATTTTGCGGTTTCGTAGTCATGCAGATCGATTATATGAAGGCATTAATGAGCTGCAATCAAGGTACTCTCTTTTTCCATTACTTTCATATGATTATTTTTTAACTGGAAAGCTGTTTAAACATAGATGTTTGTCTAACTGTGCAGAAGTCCAGAAGCTTCAATGCCTTCACGGGATAAAGTCAAACCTCGTGCTTCAGAGCCCGTATCATGGCTTGGTGAAGGCAGAAAGGCTATAACACAGCGAGCTGGGGAATTTCTTCGCAATATTGGACTAGATATAGATGCAGTTGCAAAAGAATATTCCAAGATCTTTAACGGGTTCATCTCTCAGTTGCCTGTTCAGCAACACATAGATTTGAAGTTTCTTATGTTTCGACTTGATTTCACCGAGTTTTACAGCAGCACACTTCATAACAAGGAAGAGAAAGTGACAATAGCCTTTTAGTTGTATTATGCTCTTGGCCTTTTTCAGTTATTAAAGGGCGTGCAATTGTGCCTCACGTGTACAAGTTATCCTAGTTCAGCCCCCCTTGCCAATCTGTACAGAATTCCTTGCGTTTACATGATGAAGGTCATTGTCTCTAGCTTCTTTGACTGAGAATTCTTTTCCATTATTTTGCACGGGAAAAAAAAAGGTGAATTACGTATAAAGTGCCTGTCTGATCTGTTGTTTTCTCTTGTTTTGTTTCTCTTTCAGAGTGCATTTGCAAGTTTCTCTTTTGGACAAGAGCGTGGTAGATTTAGGGTTGAGCTGCTGCTAAGTGCTAACCAACAGGGCAACAGGGGGAATAGTCAGTCTAAGCAGTTGAATTGAATTCTGGTAATATATTCTGTTTGATCTGTTTGTGTGTGTCTATAGCGTTGTTAGTATGTAGGTTTACTTATTGGTGAAGTTTTGAGGTTGGTTTGTTGTATTCATTTTCTGGGTTTTTTTTTTTTTGTTCCCATTTGTTTACCACATACTTTGTTGTGCTAATTTCTTGCATATAACCATTGTGTTGACCACACCCGCCATTTCATTTCATTTATTTTTTGGGTTCCCAATTGTTTTACCACATACTTTGTTGTACTAATTCTTGCATATACACAATGCGTTGACAGCACCCATCATTCATTTTGCAGCAACAGAAAGTTAGTAAAGACTTACTAACTTTTAATTGAAAGTTAGTTCGAGAAATTAGAATTTGAAAATCATAGCAATTCATCCTATACTTTTAATCGATTCATTCGGATGTGATTAAATCGTGTATAATTCAGAAATTTACCAACTATAATACGGCTGGCGTGGCATGTATTCTTGTGGATTTTAAAAAGAAAAACGAAAACTTAATTCATCGATTACATGTAAAACATTAGAGTTGTAACACTTAAAAGCTTAAATCACTAAAATTATTAGATCATGTACGATAAGCGTATTTATCACAATGTTAAACGTATTTTTTGGTCAGAAGAGACAGTGGGATCTTTTATTGAAAGCTACAATAGCTCAAATATTCTCACCGTAATGAATGTGAATGTGAGTAGTATTGTGGCTCTACTCACTTCTCTTTCCACATTGTGCTTTTCAAAAAACCGATTAAACAAATTTCTCTCATTTCAATTATTTTTTTTCACCCTTGATAGTTGATATCAGAGCACTTGTAGTAGATACTGTAAATCATTTAAAAACTCTAACGTAGAGATTTCAACAAGAAAAATAATACTGCATCAGATACTCTATTTTTTACTGTAAACTACAGATTCTGTAAAATTTCCTTTACATCTACCGCATTCATCCAGAATCTGTAAAATTTCCTTTATATCTTCTGCATTATTTAAAATAAAGAGTCTGATGCATTTCATCTTAAATAAAGATTCTGTAAACTAGAAAATCGTGTTTTTAAAACTGTATAATTGAATATTCGTTAAGTGTATCTGATGTTAGTGCTCTTAGTCGGAAATATTTTTACTTCATTTCTGGTCACCATTGTTTCAAGTGATCTGCCGGAATAGCAATTTAGACTCTCTCCGACAATACTACTCTAAACATCACTTTAACTACCTCGTTTTTCGTTCAAGTTACACTTTTTTTAACACTCTTAAACAACATTCACTCCAATAAGCACCATTTATTTAACACTTATATTCATATTTTTTTTTATTTTTCTTAAAATGTTTATGTTGAAAAGTAGTATGTTATTCTAAAAAAAAATGTTGACGTTGTTATAGAAAATATATATGTCTTTTTCATGTAATGTTACATTATGTAATTTTATTTTTATTATTTTACCCGCCTACAAATTTAGGCAATATCACTATTGTCTTAAAAAACATATAGTTAACCTTTTACTATAAATTGGAACATTTTAATTGTTATCCTATAAAATAAATGTGTTTTTGACTGAAGAAATAAAGCTTTTTTTTAGGCACATAAATAAAGCTTTTAATATCTCATAAATGACATCCAAATAGAAAATTGACCCACATGACCTTAGAGTTCAACTTAATATGCCCTTGAGATTTGAAGGGAAAGGTAACAGATTTTAAAGCTAGAGGTTCTTCAAGTTAGACCACTGCAGGAGTAAGTTACTTTATATTTATCTAAAGTATGTTTTAAAGTGTTGTCTCAAGCCTCCATTGTGAACAACCTTAGATTGTCTTCAATGAAGACTTTATTTATACTCTAACTCTTGCATTTCCAGTACTTTACAACTGCAATGGATAACTTTATTAGTACTCTATCTGAAAAAAAACGTTACTTGCATCTCCATATATGGAGTATCCCCTCAAGGTGAATAATGTGCACTTTCCCTTCGTTTTGTGGCCCATGTGGTGGATGAAAATAAAAATAAAAATAAAAATAAAATAAATTGTGGTTAGGTATATAGTTGAAGGAAAAGGTGTTTGAAGGATCATGTAGAGGGTATTTGTTGTAATGAATGTTTTTATAAAGTGTTAAAAAATGTAACTGAAACAGAAAACGATGTGTTTGAAATGTTATTTAAAGATGTACTATTGGAGACAATCTTATGGGTTTCCTGATAGGGGTGTAATCGAGCCGAGTCGAGTCGATACTCTCTAGTGCTCGAGCTCGACTCGAAAAAAACTGAATCGAGTCAATCTCTTTTATAAGTCGAGTACGAATAGCTCACGAGTAGCCTAGCTCATTTACAGCTATAGTTTCCTCACTCAAAAATAACCTCGATTTTTGTTCTAAGAAAAATCTTAACTTTTCTTCTTTTATTATCATTTTTTATTGGAATGCAATCGCCAATTGTATAGCATATCCAAGAATTCACTTCAACCGGAAAAGATGTAATCGTGTAATTAAGATCTATCCACCGATTGAAGAAGAAATAGTTTATATATTTTTGCCATCTCTTTCTGGTTGATGTTCTGATATATCAGTAAAAATAATAAATTTAAGCATCGCATGGAGGAGAAACCCAGGTGAAGGTCTTCAGAATTATTCTGTATTATTAGTTGAGCAATTCATTTCATAAATGAGGATTAATTAAAAATTCAAGATCTAGTGATAATTATTTGGAAGTTTTGAATTTTAATCTTCTTCTTTGCTAAAAAAAATTTAATCTTCATTGCTAGAAAAGTGAGTTATTATTCTTTAATTTTATTTTTTTTGTTATTAAAGTATTTTAATATTATACGTAAGTGATATCCCATTTTTAACTATTGTAGCAAGTGGTTGATGATTAATGAAGGATTGATATCAACTAGGATGAAATTGGTGTTTTCAATTTAAATGGACAATGTAAACATGATTGATTATTGTACATGCTCTTAGGGCAAGTCCAACCTAGATCAAAATCAAATTTTGATACATTTGGACACTATTCACTTTTGTATCAAATATCCATCTTCAATGGGAGAGTTCAAATTCATAATATGAATATTTTTTTATTAAATCTTTTGATGATTTGATAGTAATATAAAATATTATTATTGTGCTACTTAATAATTTTTACGTAATTATAATTATTTTAAAAAATTATATACAATGTCTATTGTGTATAAAATTCATATTAATACATGGAAATGAATATTAACTTACAACAAGCTGTAGCTAATAAATTTTTTTAAAAATTATATACTTTTCAACCATCGGATCTGGGATTCGGCGTCATTTATCGAAAAAAATATGGAAACTTTTGACAGACAAAATGAGAATCAGATTTAAAAGAAAAATAGATATAAAGAAAAAAATATAGATATACAAAGTGTGATATGTGGTATTTATAGTATGTTGTAAAAGCATATAACCGTTACGTAATATTTCCATTGCAAAAATATATGTTGTGTCAATTTTTTTAACTCAACCAATTACAAAAAAAGAACAAAGAAGGGGACATGGGATGTGGGATGTGGGAGGGGGGTGACAAAAGGGAACAAGGCCATGTGTTTGGCAGACAACACTTTTTTGGCCAAAATTTTTCACTCAAGCGCGTGTTGGGATGGAAGGGTATTAGCCAAGGGTTTAATATGGTACATCTGCTGGTATCATACCTATTTTTTTAATACCTATTAATTCTTTACATTTTTAAAATGTTAATATCTTTCTATAGGGATAAAAAAAAAGGTCTTTACATAAGTCGGTTAATGGTAATTAATTAAATAAAATTGAAGCCTTGTTAAAGGGAGCTGAAAATGACTGCTTACCATCCACATCATCACTTCTGAGTCAATATTCAACACGGCTACCGGCTACCGCCAAAACAGCTAGCTATTGGGAAGAAAAGTAATGTAGGTTTTTTTTATTTTTTATTTTTTTATACTCTATAATATGTCTTTAACATCAATTGAACATTTAATATTTTTCACCTGATTTTGACTGTTCATCACCCTACCATATTTTATAACGGTGTAAATATTAATTTAATATTAGTTATTTTTTTACAACAAGTTTATTAATTAACGTCCACAAAACACGCGGATAAAACATCTCAGTGGGGAAAATTGTAGAAACGGCGAAGTATAAGGTTTAGAAGTTTAGGGTTGTGTGTGGGAGGTTTTTATAGTAAAGTCAAATTCGAGTATATATTTAAAAAAAGCACGACGTTGCATACCGGTTTTTATGGATAAAAGATGCGTATTTCCGGTACGGTTTTTCTTCAATGAAAAAACCGACGAAAAACAAAAGAGAAAGAAATGGAGTCAAAACTAACGGTGAGTTATTTTTTTACAACAAGTTTATTAATTAACGCAAAAACGCAATCCTCGATGGGGAAAATTGTCGAGAAAGTCACGTCGGGTAAAGACAAAGCACGAGCAAGAAGATAATGTCATCGCACGGCGAACAAAAGAGAAAGAAATGGACCGGGAAGAGCGCAATCCCTCGCACGTAATGTCATCCAGACCAAAGCCAAACAATCGCTTTCAACCTCACCCGCCGCAAACGTAATCGCAGCGCCTCTTCAAGTGCCAAGTAAATGCAATGAAGCTCCATATACTCTGGCCGACCGCGCTCATCAAAAGGATAGCCCACGGCGTCCAAGACAGTCCCTGCAGAATCGCGAATAACAAGCCCAATACCTGCTCGATCCTCTCTCACCGCAGCGTCAACATTACACTTTACTACCCCATGTGGCTGGCGGGCCCAAGAATCCACCAAATGTCGGAACGTCCCCTGCACCCGATAGGCCACCAGGGCCTACGTATACTCAGCTATCGTTGCCAAAGAACGCGCAGATACCGTCGAGACATAAACTGCCTGGCCATTAAACACCGCCGAACTGCGCACTTTCCATATCCCCCACATCAGCCCCACAACACGCCTTGTATTCGGTACCCCCCGCTCCACCAAGAGTCGCATAAAGAAATCCGCAAAAGAGGACGTGCGGAGATACCCTAAAACCTCATAGAAATGGAGGCCCGCCAGATCCTGTCCGCCATCTCACACTCAAGCAAGACATGCCGTAGGGTCTCAATTGTCTCCCCGCATGCCAAGCATGGACCTGTCCCTATATTGCATTGCATAAGGCCCTGGCCGATTGCCAAGCAATCGTGTAGGCACCTGCATAGAAAATGCTGAATACGAGGCTGGACCGGGAGGTGCCAACATCGCCGCCAGACCCGATCTGCCCCACCCGAAGTCCCTGCCCCTGCCACTAGTGATGGCCGGTAAAGCAAGAGTGCCAAAAAGTACCCGGACTTGACTGTGTATATGCCCGTGCGGTCATAATCCCAAATTTACCGGTCCGGATGAGTCCCTGAGGCAATAGAAGTGGCTAGGATAACATTTGAGTCCCATGAATGGAATAAATCCCGAATTCGAGGGGCATCCCAAGTACGCGTATGTGGGATAAATAAAGATGAAACCTTGGCATTAGTCGGGAGTGGGTGACCAGCATAAGGAATTCGGAAGGACAGTCACCGCTCTGTCCATGCATCATGAAACACAAAGACAGACTCCCCATCCCGCACTCTCCATCTCATCCCACTGAGTAATAAATCTCTGCCTCCAGAATACTACGCCACATAAACGACGGCCGGGAGCCCAACCTAGCCGACAAGATGGTGCCCTCCTCAAAATATTTTTCATGTAGTCCCTGGGCTACCAACGACCACGGAGTGGACATGATCCGTCAAGAATGTTTGGCCAGCAAGGCCAAATTAAAGCATTATAAATCCCTGAAGCCCAGACCGCCCAGATTCTTCGGCAGATAGCATGCCTCCAAACTTTTCCAATGAATCCGCCGTCTCGACTCCATGTCGCCCCATAAGAAACCCCGGATCACCTTTTCCAGTTCCCGGATCAAAGTAGTGGGAAGCTTGAAACAATGCATGATATATGTGGGAATGGCATGTGGGGCCGATTTAATGAAGACCTCATTCCCAGCCGGAGAAAGCAGTTTATCCTTCCAACCCGCCACCTGTTAGGAAATAAACTAGTCTATGCAACATAATTTAAAAATTGGTTTCCGATCCTAAGATCGACTTCGTTTAACACAATAAACACGTTAAATAGTTGACGGTGATTACCTTGTTTGATCTAATAGATCGACGCTTTGACCGTCAACGGAGAGCAGTAGTGCGCGCGAGCCGTCCACGTGTCCGGCCTC
This sequence comes from Gentiana straminea, assembly GCA_036785695.1. Taxonomy (NCBI): domain Eukaryota; kingdom Viridiplantae; phylum Streptophyta; class Magnoliopsida; order Gentianales; family Gentianaceae; genus Gentiana; species Gentiana straminea. Next base: position 150,606 of record JAVUPR010000480.1, read on the forward strand.
TGTCGATATCCACACGAACTCCTTGCTGGAATCCTCCTTGGATTGCTACCAGAAAAACCCGGTTGCTAGACCGGTCTTTTCTCTCTCTCTAAAACTCTCTAGAAGAAGCTCTCTATTTTTCACAAGAATTATGAACTCTTGGAATTGTGATGTATAAAAAAGCTAGCCAACCCCTTTCTTTTATAGGTGAAAGTGGCGCCCCTATTGTCCCAATCTGATTGGGGGAAGCTTCTTACTAGATTGATGAGAATGAAAACATTTTTCTAATAAAATAAGGAAAATCATTTTGATTGATTTATCTCTTTTAATTTAATATCTTATATTAAATAAATCTAAGATATTTCCAATATCTAATATTGAATATCTTTATCATATTACCATAAATCCATTTTTCCAATATCAATTAATATCCAATATTAATATATGATAATATCATTAAATAAATTACACAATCCAAGTGTATCTTATACACTATATCCTGCGCCCATGTGCCAAAAATTGGCATCCACAATATTCTTTAATTAATAAATATAATTAATATCTTGTATTTAATTTATTCATAATAAATAAATATCGTCATATTAATTTAATCACTATAACACTTTATAGTCAAGATAAAGTTTCCTTATTTGGTTATCACTATAACAGCATTTTAATCCGGCTAGATGTTCTTATGTGTGTGTGATGAGAGTCAACTTTACTATGCTTCGGTGCTTGTTTTAACCCCCATTTATGACACTTTTGGCTTGTATTGGGTGTTTTTAGACCATTTATAGGGCAAAATGTATTGTACACTCACTTTGAGGCATACCGTCAAATATATGGAAAACCTCACCATTTTACGGTATTTTGACCCAATATGCTTCCGAATATGTTGGCCGTAGACACAAAGTGCAAATTACGAAAATGCCCTTCATACACGATCACGGGATAGCGTCTAGCAACAAACCGTGACCCCCAATCATCGGAATAGTCAAAAGAAATGACTACTACCTTTCATGTGAAACAGTTACCGTGTAAATAGAATCCTATCGCTGCAATAATATCCATACGATTGTATCTCGAGTTTCAGTACATCAACGAACGTATCTTATAATCTGGATATCATTCTCTCTCGGAATAACTCATTTACTCCCACTTTGCAAAGATTCACGAGAGCTAGACATTCCTTATAAGAAGGCCATTTCGGATATTTACTCCTAATAATAGGATACACGATTTCCAGACGAACAAACATGTATCCTACGCATGCTTCAATATCACACCCGAGCACTACCGCATGATCGCCCCATGGCTAGGGGAAACCTCAATAGTGTCAAAGCATAACAATTCACACCGTGATGCCATGAAGACTCCGGTCTCATGATAATTACACAACTGCACATATTGCGACACTTAATAAAAGTGGGCCAGTCTAACGTACGTATTCTCTAATACACGTCCACGTACAGTCCAAGTGTCACAACACTTAGATAGACGAGATCTATCTCTATCTTCAATAAGACAGAAGACATCCAATACATGCTAGTCTAATAATACCATCAAAGTCCCGTTTGACAGTACATACGACTAGAGACATTTAAGTATCAAACTCATTGAAGTGAATAGAGATCTCATCAACCATGATTAGTATCACGGTTTCTCTATCACAGTTTAATACTAAGGACGTTACTATATATATATATTCAATAACATGAAGATAAACAAGATATATAATAACAAAAGTGCTTTTATTAATCATAACAAAGTTATTACATGTATTAAATAAACTGTAAACGACCCAACCCGGTCGGATCCGGTCCAACCCGATTAGGTTTAGAACACTATTTCAACAATCTCTAACTTGGCCTAAAGCAAATCACCCATATGCCTAAGCCCATGCATGTGAACATGTTTCTCATGCTTTGTTTGTGACAATACCTTGGTTGACGGATCATCTGTGTTATCATCCGTGTGGACTTTCTCTATCTTTACATCTCCTCTATCAACTATCTCGCTAATCAAGTGATAGCGCCGTAGCACATGTTTGGACTTCTGATGAGACCTTGGTTCCTTTGACTGAGCAATTGCTTCATTGTTATCACAGTATAGTGGGACTGGACCTTCAATAGAGGGAACCACACCAAGTTCAGTAATGAACTTCTTCATCCAAACGGCTTCCTTTGCCGCCTCCGAGTTTGCTATATACTCGGCTTCCGTTGTAGAGTCTGCAGTAGTCTCCTGCTTGGAACTCTTCCAGCTCACTGCTCTGCCGTTAAGCGTGAAAACAAATCCAGGCTGTGACTTCAAGTCATCATTGTCAGTTTGAAAACTGGCATCTATGTAACCCCGTAATACCAAATCATTATTCCCGAAAACTAGGATCATATCCCTACTACGTCTCATGTACTTAAGAATATTCTTGACCGCAATCCAGTGACCATCACCTGGATTTTCCTGGTACCTACTAGTCATACTTTGAGGGTACGAGACATCTAGTCTAGTGCACAACATGGCGTACATGATAGACCCGATAGCCGAAGCATAGGGGATCCTACTCACATGTGCCCTTTCCTCCTCTGTCTTAGGACACATTTCCTTTGACAGGTAGACCTCATGTGACATGGGCAGCAATCCTCTCTTGGATTGCTCCGTGCTAAATCTCTTCAGCATCTTGTCTTTGTAGGTGGATTGTGATAGACCAAGCAACTTTTTAGATCTATCTCTATAGATCTTGATTCCTAGAATATAGGCTGCTTCTCCCAAGTCCTTCATGGAGAAGTTCCTGGATAACCAAACTTTAACCGACTGTAACAAAGGGATATCATTCCCTATGAGCAATATGTCATCTACATAAAGCATTAAGAAAACGACGGCGCTCCCACTAACCTTCTTGTAAACACACGGCTCATCTTCATTCTTGATGAAATCAAACTGTTTGATTGTCTCATCAAAGCGAAGATTCCAACTCCGAGAAGCTTGCTTCAATCCATAAATGGATCTTTGCAACTTGCACACCATCCTAGCATCATCATTTGTGAAACCCTCAAGTTGTGTCATGTACACTTCCTCAGATAGATTCCCGTTAAGGAAAAATGTTTTCACATCCATCTGCCAGATCTCATAATCATGGTATGCCGCAATAGCAAGCAGAATTCTAATGGACTTTAGCATAGCCATTGGCGAAAAGGTTTCATCATAGTCAACTCCTTGTATTTGCTTATAACCTTTTGCCACTAACCTTGCCTTGTAGGTAGTCACATTACCATCCATGTCAGTCTTTCTCTTAAAGACCCATTTACACCCTATAGGAACTATTCCTTCAGGTGGATCAACCAAGTTCCAAACTTGGTTGTCTTTCATGGATTCCATTTCTGAACTCATGGCTTCTAGCCATTTCTCTTCATGCCTCATAACCACCTCCTCATAAGTTTTAGGGTCCTCATCTTCCATGAGATATACGCCAGTGTACTTTTTAGGTTCACGATGTTCCCTAGTGGATCTTTGAGGTGTCTGTGTTTCTAGAGCACTTGTTTGCACCTCATCTGTATGTGGTGTCTGCTCTACTCCATCAACTGATTATTGCATGTAACTGGTTCTTGAATTTCTTCAAGATCAATCTTACTCCCAATGACCATATCCAGAATAAACTCTTTCTCTAGAAAGTGGCCAGTCCTGGAGACAAATACCTTTTGCTCTCCTGGATGGTAAAATTGGTATCCTTTAGTTTCCCTAGGATATCCCACAAACAGACATTTGTCTGATCTAGCCTCTAATTTATCAGGCATCATCCGCTTCACATAAGTCGGACAACCCCAAGGTCTAAGATGACCCAGACCAGGTCTCTTCCCTTTGAACACTTTATAGGGCTTTGACTCCACGGTCTTCGATGCTCGGTTAAGTGTATAGGACGCTATTTCTAGAGCATACTCCCTGTCAGTAAAGTGACTTAAACTCTACATCTGGTGGAACCAACCTGAGGACTTAGCTGTGTGATGGACAGCTGAGAAGTATATCCAATTATGTGCATCAGTATGGTGGAGTCTCATCGAAGCACGTCGGCGAGTGAAGTCCGCCGAGTACCGGAATACGAGCGCAGGTCCCACGTCTGATAATTCTGTTATATGATAACTATACAGTGTAATTAAAAGGAGGACACGTGTAGGGGTATTTATGGCATATCAGACAAAGATTCCTTGACAACTAGGGTTTAGGGATTTGTGCCTATAAATACAGTTGTTATTGCTGTGTCCGTGTGTGTGAAATCTGTAACTTAGTGCATAATAATAAAGAACTCTTTTCTGGCCGTGGTTTTTTTCTCTCTCACTTTGAGAGGGGTTTTCCACGTTAAAATATGTGTTCTTCTTGTTTTCTGAGTACCTCATTTTTGATTATTTATGTTTGATTGCATCTGTTTCTACTTCTTGCATCTGAAGTTATCTCCGTCTGTCATAACAAGTGGTATCAGAGCAAGGTTCTGGAGAAAACAATCTGTACAATCAACTTCATCTTCACCAAACCTTCAGTAAGGTGCTAGGATCTGTGATAAAGTTGTGATCTTTAGCAATAAAAGATGTCAGCAGTAAACGTGAAAATTGATAAATTTACAGGAAGAAATAGTTTTGGTCAGTGGCAAATCAAGATGCATGCACTGTTGAAACAGCAGGGTTTGTGGAGTCCTTTATCTGACGAACCAAATACATGTGCAGCAGATTTTGCCAGTTTGGAAGAGAAAGCACATTCAACCATCATGTTGTGCTTATCTGATGATGTTATCACTGAGGTTCTTTGAGGAAGACACCGCGGCCAAGTTGTGGAAGAAGCTTGAAAGCTTGTATATGACCAAGTCACCGACCAACAAGTTGTTGTTGAAACGAGAGGTTGTTCGGTTTGAAGATGCATGAAGTTGTTGGCAAGGTGTCTAAACCCAATCGGGTTGGACCGGATCCGACCGGGTCGGGTCATTTACAGTCTATTTAGTTCATGTAATAACTTTATTATGATTAATAAAAGCACTTATGTTATTATATATATTGTTTATCTTCATATTATTTGTTGTATATATATAGTAACGTCCCTAGTATCAATCTGTGATAGAGAAACCATGATAGTGATTATGGTTGATGAGATCTCTAATCACTATAACAAGGTTGGTACTTAAATGTCTCTAGTCTTATGTATTATCAAATGGGACATTGATAGTATAATCAGACTAGCACGTATTGGATGTCTTCTATCTTTTAGAAGGTAGGGATAGATCTCGTCTATCGAAGTGTAGAGACACTTGGACATTTGTACGTGGACGTGTATTAGAGAATGCGTACGTTAGGCGACCCACTTACATTAAGTGTCACACTATGTGGCGGTTGTGTAATTATCCTTTTGACCGGAGTCTTCATGGCATCACGGTGTGGATTGTCATGCTTTGACACTATTGAGATTTCTCCTAACCACGGGGCGATCATGCGGTAGTGATTGGGTATGATATTGAAGCATGCGGAGTATACATGATTGGTCGTCCGGGAATCGCGTATCCTATGATTGGGATCGAATATCCGAAATGGCCTTCTTATAAGGAATGTCTAGCTCTCGAGAATCTTTGCAAAGTGGGAGTAAATGTGTTATTCCGAGAGAGCATGATATCAGATTATAAGATACGATCGTCAATGTATTGACACTCGAGATACGATCGTATGGATATTATTACGGCGATAGGATTGTAAGTTACACGGTAAGCTGCTTCACATGAAAGGTAGTAGTCATTGCTTTTGACTCTTCCGATAATTGGGGGTCACGGTGTGTTGCTAGACGCTATCCCGTGATCGTTAGGCATGAAGGGCATTTTAGTAAATTGCACTTTGTGTCTACGGCCAACATATTCGGAAGCCTATCGGGTCACACACATATGAACATCGAGTCGGATTAAAATGCGGTTATAGTTGATAACCAAATAAGGAAATTTTATCTCTAGACTATAAAGGTTATAGTGGTAAATTAATATGGTGGTATTTATTTATTATGAATAAATAAAATACAAGATATTAATTATATACAAATTATATTAATTAAAGAATATTCCGGAAGCCAATTTATTGGCATATGGGGCGCCACTTTTAAGTGTATAAGATACACTTGGATTGTGCACTTTAATTAATAAAGATTGCCATAATATTAATATAAGATATTAATTGATTTTGAAAAATAGATTTATGGTAATAAGATAATTATAATCAATATAAGATATTGGCAAAATAAATTATAATTAAAGAGATAAATCAATCTAGTTGATTTTTCTTATTTTATTGGAAAAAAGTTTTCTTCTCCTCCACACCATATGGGGCGCCCCAACCATTATATATAGGAGGTGGGTGTCAAGCTCTTTTGTACAACATAATTGCAAGAGTTCATAATTCTTGTGTAAAATAGAGAGCCTTCCATAGTGAGTTTGTGAGGGAAGAAAAGGTCCGATCTAGCGACCGGAGTTTTTCCGATAGCAATCCAAGGAGGATTCCGGCAAGGGGTTCGTGTGGATTAGCGATAGAGGCCGGACGCGTGGACGGCTTGCGCATTGAACTACTCTCCGTTGGCGGTCAAAGCGACGATCTTACGTAGATCATTTAAGGTATAACCGTCAAACTACTTAACGTGTTTATTGCATTAAACGAAGAACGATCTAGAAAAGGAAATCAAATTTTAAATTCATTGCGTTAAACTAGTGATTTCCTAACAGTGGTATCAGAGACAGACTTCGAGCTTAAGCAATAAGCATAATTTAATTGCGTAGTATTTAATCGATAGATGCAAGATTTAAATCACGAAACGTTGAAACAAAAAAAAAAGGGTTCATATGGGGGTCGGCCGGCGGCGGCGCCCCTCCCTCGGCGGCGGCGGCGGCGGTAACCCTAGGGTTGCAGTCCGTCGGCTCTCCTCTTCCAATGGGGGAGATCAACCCTTTTCGTTTTGTGATATTTTATTGTGCATAGATATCTCGTTTGTTTAGTTGTGTCACATGACCAACCAATGGCTCAAATAGTTTGGACCATTGGGAAACCATATGGCATATTGGCCTTTCCAAATTTTGATTTGGAATAGGCCTAGGCCCTTTTCAAATATTTGATTTGTAAAAGGCCTAGGCCTAGGCCACTTCAAAATTTTGATTTTGGAAAGTGGCAGGCCTAAACCAAAATTATTTGGCCTTTCCAAATATTTGATTTGGAATAGGCCTAGGCCCTTTTCAAATATTTGATTTGTAAAAGGCCTAGGCTAGGCCACTTCCAAAATTTTGATTTTGGAAAGTGGCGAGCCTAGACTAAAATAATTTGGCCTTTCCAAATATTTGATTTGGAATAGGCCTAGGCCCTTTTCAAATATTTGATTTGTAAAAGGCTAGGCTAGGCCACTTCCAAAATTTTGATTTTGGAAAGTGGCCAGGCCTAAGCTAAACTTAGTTTTGGAAAGGAAACAAATAGGAGACTTTATAATTTTAATTTTATATTTTGAATAGTTCAAATTTAATTAAAATTGAAATCGATTTAAAATTAAATGTTAATTTTAATTTTCGATTAAGTCATATAATTAATTAAAAGTTATTTAATTATTTGACATGATAAAATAAAGACGCATGAGTAGTTAAAATTAGAATTTAATCTTTTTCATAAGATAAAATTGTATGGATTAGATGTGTAGATATAATGTGATTATATGGACCCCGATTGATCATGGACTCGACCAATAGGATAGATGGGAATGTTTTCTTTATGTTGGTTTTTGAAAAATTGTCCTAGGCCGTTATGAAGAACGTGACCTAGTTTACTTTTTGTAATTATCCCATTCCCGTTAGCTCCCCCCCCCCCCCCGTGTGCGGCGGGTGTAATTATTTATTATGTAACAAGAATGGAGCAAGAAGTTGAAGACCAAGGAGAGATAAAGAACCCATTGGCGTACAGCAATAAAGATCCTATTGGCGGTTGCAGATACCCTTAGTTTGTGACCCGCGGTTTCGTCAGTTTGTATTCGAAACCGCACCTAGGAAAAGTCCATGATCATACCGGTTATTTTATGCGCGGAATGTTGTGTATGTTTTACTTTATATGATATCGTAGTAATATGCACATAGTAGATGAGACCATAATTAAACCAAATTAATTAAGTGAATTAATTTAAAATTATTCCCACGCCAAAAATCGAGCCAAAATTGTCTCCCGATATTATAATGACGGTGAAGAGCCTTTGTTCGGATCCAAGCGATCGACCACCGTCGGGAGTTGACCTACCACGGGTATATCGTTATTATCGAGATATGATCGTCACGAGATCTCATGAATATCGGGTTATGACTCGGACGAAGTCTTTCGGTGATTGGCCACCGTCGGGGCCGTCGACTTTAGAGACAAGGGGTTGAGCGCCACATAGAGATGCGGAGTTTGTCAAAGAGTTGACCGGTCAACCACCGGGAGTCGCATATGATGCGGCGGTAGGAGTACCTACCTTTCGAAATTGCCAAGATTGATCGACCACCGTCGGGGATTAAGGCGACTAGATTGGATCCCGGCCACTAAAGAATTAGTCAAATTCTTAAAGCCAATTGGGAATAGTTGGCTAGTGGGAGTAAAACCTTAGGAGATTTTTAAGTGCAAATTTAGGGTTTTACATACATGAATTTTACTTATTCTATCTTTATTTATTGTTGTAGAAAATGTCGAACAAATTGAACCTTCGTTTTATCATCGAAAACAAGCTTGACGAAACTAATTTTCTCGATTGGGAAAGAAACCTCAAAATCGTTTTAAGGCACGAGAAGATTGGCTATGTCTTGGACGAGGCCCTACCGGAAAAGCCCGGCGAGGGTTCGAGTTGCGGATGTTGTCGAGAAGTACAACAAGCAACTTTGTTCGACGATGCGATGCTACATGTATCATGCTTGCTTCTATGACACACGAGCTGCGAAACATCATGAGTCTATGGACGCCTACTCTATCATGGTCCACACGAAGGAACTTTATGCTTCTCGGTCTCGCCCGAGAGGTACGAGGTCTCGAAGGCCTGTTTAGTTGTAAGATGGCATGCGGGACTAACTTTGTTGGGTCGCACGTGCTTAAAATGATCGGGTACATAGAGAGGCTTGGGAAGTTTGGGCCACAAGTTGGAACGAGAGTTGAGTATTGACTTGATTACGCAATCTCTACACGATTCATTCTCGCAGTTCGTGATGAACTATCACATGAACAAGATAGATTGCTCCCTTGCGGAGTTATTGAACATGTTGAAGGCTGGCGAGGGCACCGTGGGGAAGGGAAAGCAAGTGTTGCTTGGTCACTTCAAGCAAGGGCAAGGCAAAAGCCCGAGAAAAAGTCCAAGAAGGCGAAGGCTGCACTAAGCCAACGCCTAAGATAGCAAAAGACAAATCCAAGGATGCTTGCTTCCATTGCGGTGAGACCGGACATTGGAGGAGAAGCGCAAGGGCTTCTTGAGTACCAAGAAGAAGCATTCGATGCTTCGACTTCGGTATATTTATGATTGAGATCAACATTACTTCTTCTAAGTCTAACCACTTGGGTATTAGATCTTGGTTGTGGTTCTCATATTTGTACGAATATGCGGGCACTAAGAAGAACTAGAGATGCGAGGAAAGGAGAGGTGGACCTACGCGTTGGAAATGGAGCAAGTGTTCTTTGCTTGGCCGTAGGAGTTTATTTTCTTTCATTACCCGGTGGGCTAGTACTAGAACTTAATAAGCTGTTATTTTGTTCCCGCTCTTACGAAGAGCATTATTTCTATTTACGCATTAGATGTTGATGGATTTTCTTTTACGTTTGAGAATAAATGTTGTTCTTTTTCACGTGATGGAATCTTTTATGGTCTTGGCATACTTAGCAATGGTCTATACATATTAGATATGAATGTTGACGTACTTAATATAAATAACAAGAAAGCCAAAACAAATGACTTGAATGAATCCTACTTATGGCATTGTAGACTTGGCCATATAAATAAGAATCGCATTTCCAAACTCCATAAAGATGGAATGTTGGATCAATTCGATTACGAATCGTTTGATACATGCGAAGCTTGTACTTGGCAAGATGACAAAGTCACCTTTTAGTGGCAAAGGGATAAGATCCAACGAATTGCTTGAGCTCATACATGCGATGTATGTGGCCCAATGTCAATTCAAGCCAAGGAGGATACTCTTATTTTATCACTTTCACTGAGATGACCGTTCTCGTTATGGTTATATATACTTAATGAAGTATAAGTCGAAGCCTTTGAAAAGTTCAAGGAATTCGAAGCGAAGTGGAGAAACAACTAGGTAAAGAAATCAAAACACTTCGATCCGATCGAGGTGGAGAATACCTAGATGGAGAGTTTCAAGATTATTTGAAGGAGAATGGGATTCTACTGAATGGACTCCTCCCGGGATGCCACAAATGAATGACGTGTACGAGAGGAGGAACCGCACCTTGTTAGACATGGTGCGATCCATGATGAGCTACGCGAGTTCTTCCAAAATCGTTTTGGGGGTATGCTCTTGAAACCGCATCCTATACACGAACCGAGTTCCATCAAAGACGGTTGAGTCCACTCCCCTATGAAGTGTTCAAAGGGAAGAAACCAACACTAGGTTACATGAAACCTTGGGGATGTCCGGTTTATGTGAAACGGACCATGCACGACAAGCTGGAACCTAGATCGACAAATGTACGTTTGTGGGTTATCTAGGGAAACCAAAGGGTACCAATTTTACCATCACGAGGAACAAAAGGTGTTTGTTGCCGGGGCCGGCCACTTTCTAGAGAAAGAGTTTATTACGGATAGGGTCGGTGGGAGTAAAATTGATCTTGAAGAAATTCGAGAACCACTTACGGATGACGAGTCCGTTGATGGAAGTAGAGGAGACACCACATACAAATGTGGCGCCACCCTCTACCGTAGACACACTAGCACCTCGAAGATCCACCGGGGAACGCCGTGAACCCGAAAGGTACAACGGCGTGTATCTCATGGAAGATGAGGACCACAGAACTTATGAGGAAGTGCTATTAAGGCATGACAAAGAGAAATGGCTGGAAGCCATGAATTCTGAAATGGAATCCATGAAAGACAACCAAGTTTGGAACTTAGTTGATCCACCTGAGGGAATAGTTCCCATAGGGTGTAAATGGGTCTTTAAGAGAAAGACCGACATGGACGGTAACGTGACTACCTACAAGGCTAGGTTAGTGGCAAAAGGTTATAAGCAAAGACAAGGAGTTGACTATGACGAAACCTTTTCGCCTGTTGCCATGTTAAAATCCATTAGAATTTTGCTCGCTATTGCAGCATACCATGATTACGAAATCTGGCAGATGGATGTGAAAACAGCTTTCCTTAACGGGAACTGTCTGAGGAAGTGTATATGACACAGCCTGAGGGTTTCACAACCAATGACGCCAGGATGGTGTGTAAACTGCAAAGATCCATTTATGGGTTAAAGCAAGCTTCTCGGAGTTGGAATCTTCGCTTTGATGAGATAATCAAACAGTTTGATTTCATCAAGAACGAAGATGAGCCCTGTGTTTACAAGAAGGTTAGTGGGAGTGCCATTGTGTTCTTAGTGCTTTATGTAGATGACATATTGCTCATAGGGAATGATGTGCCTATGTTACAATCGAGTCAAAGCTTGGTTATCCAAGAACTTCTCAATGAAGGACTTGGGTGATGCGGCCTATATTCTAGGAATAAAGATCTATAGAGATAGATCTAAAAGGTTGCTTGGTGCTGTCGCAATCCACCTACATAGACAAGATCTTTGAAAGATTTAGCATGGAGCGGTCAAGAAAGGTTTCTTGCCCATGTCACATGGGGTCTACTGTCAAAGGGAATGAGTCCCAAGACGAGAGGAGGAAAGGGCACAAATGAGTAAAGTCCCTTATGCTTCGGCAATCGGGTCTATCATGTATGCCATGTTATGCACGAGACCGGATGTCTCGTACCCTCTTAGTATGACTAGTAGGTACCGGTCAATCCAGGTGATGGTCACTGGATTCTTTGTCAAGAATATCCTTAAGTACTTGAGACGTACTAGGGATATGTTCCTGGTTTCGGGAATGATGATTTAGTATTACGAGGTTACACGGATGCCGGTTTCCAAGCGACAAGGATGACTTTAAGTCACAATCTGGATTTGTTTTCACGCTTAACGGCGGGGCGTGTGGTGGAAGAGTTCCAAGCGGGAGACTACGCGGACTACAACGGAAGCCGAATACATAGCGGCCTCGGAGGCGGCAAAGGAAGCGGTTTGGATGAAGAAGTTCATTGCGAACTTGGTGTGGTTCCCTCCATTGAAGGTCCGGTGCCTCTGCATCTTGTGATAATAATGGAGCGATATCTCGATCAAAGGAACCAAGGTCTCATCGAAGTCCAAACATGTGCTACGGCGCTATCACTTGATTAGAGAGATAGTAGATAGAGGAGATGTAAAGATAGAGAAAGTCCACACGGATGATAACATAGGCGATCCGTTAACCAAGGCATTGTCTCAAGCTAAGCATGAGAAACATGTTCACTTGCACGGGCTTAGGCATATGGGTGATTGGCTTTAGGCCAAGTGGGAGATTGTTGGCAAGGTGTCCTAAACCCAATCGGGTTGGACCGGGTCCGACCGGGTCGGATCATTTACAGTCTATTTAGTTCATGTAATAACTTTATTATGATTAATAAAAGCACTTATGTTATTATATATATTGTTTATCTTCATATTATTTGTTGTATATATATAGTAACGTCCCTAGTATCAATCTGTGATAGAGAAACCATGATAGTGATTATGGTTGATGAGATCTCTAATCACTATAACAAGGTTGGTACTTAAATGTCTCTAGTCTTATGTATTATCAAATGGGACATTGATAGTATAATCAGACTAGCACGTATTGGATGTCTTCTATCTTTTAGAAGGTAGGGATAGATCTCGTCTATCGAAGTGTAGAGACACTTGGACTGTACGTGGACGTGTATTAGAGAATGCGTACGTTAGGCGACCCACTTACATTAAGTGTCACACTATGTGGCGGTTGTGTAATTATCCTTTTGACCGGAGTCTTCATGGCATCACGGTGTGGATTGTCATGCTTTGACACTATTGAGATTTCTCCTAACCACGGGGCGATCATGCGGTAGTGATTGGGTATGATATTGAAGCATGCGGAGTATACATGATTGGTCGTCCGGGAATCGCGTATCCTATGATTGGGATCGAATATCCGAAATGGCCTTCTTATAAGGAATGTCTAGCTCTCGAGAATCTTTGCAAAGTGGGAGTAAATGTGTTATTCCGAGAGAGCATGATATCAGATTATAAGATACGATCGTCAATGTATTGACACTCGAGATACGATCGTATGGATATTATTACGGCGATAGGATTGTAAGTTACACGGTAATAGCTTGCTTCACATGAAAGGTAGTAGTCATTGCTTTTGACTCTTCCGATAATTGGGGGTCACGGTGTGTTGCTAGACGCTATCCCGTGATCGTTAGGCATGAAGGGCATTTTAGTAAATTGCACTTTGTGTCTACGGCCAACATATTCGGAAGCATCGGGTCACACACATATGAACATCGAGTCGGATTAAAATGCGGTTATAGTTGATAACCAAATAAGGAAATTTTATCTCTAGACTATAAAGGTTATAGTGGTAAATTAATATGGTGGTATTTATTTATTATGAATAAATAAAATACAAGATATTAATTATATACAAATTATATTAATTAAAGAATATTCCGGAAGCCAATTTATTGGCATATGGGGCGCCACTTTTAAGTGTATAAGATACACTTGGATTGTGCACTTTAATTAATAAAGATTGCCATAATATTAATATAAGATATTAATTGATTTTGAAAAATAGATTTATGGTAATAAGATAATTATAATCAATATAAGATATTGGCAAAATAAATTATAATTAAAGAGATAAATCAATCTAGTTGATTTTCCTTATTTTATTGGAAAAATGTTTTCTTCTCCTCCACACCATATGGGGCGCCACCAACCACTATATATAGGAGGTGGGTGTCAAGCTCTTTTGTACAACACAATTGCAAGAGTTCATAATTCTTGTGTAAAATAGAGAGCCTTCCATAGTGAGTTTGTGAGGGAAGAAAAGGTCCGGTCTAGCGACCGGAGTTTTTCCGATAGCAATCCAAGGAGGATTCCGGCAAGGGGTTCGTGTGGATTAGCGATAGAGGCCGGACGCGTGGACGGCTTGCGCATTGAACTACTCTCCGTTGGCGGTCAAAGCGACGATCTTACAGATCATCTAAGGTATAACCGTCAAACTACTTAACGTGTTTATTGCATTAAACGAAGAACGATCTAGAAAAGGAAATCAAATTTTAAATTCCGCTGCGTTAAACTAGTGATTTCCTCACAATTGTAAGGAGCAGGGACATTGGAAGTCCAATTGTCCAAGGAAGAAGAAACAACATGAAGGCAATTCTGGCACAGTAGCCCTAGCTACTGAGCAATCTGATGAGGATCAGGTTCTAGAGTCAGGGGATTCTACACACCATAATGATGCGTGGATACTTGATTCTGGGGCATCCTACCATATTTGTCCAAACATGGAGTGGTTTTATACTTATGAGCAGATGGATGGTGTTCAAATCTATATGGACAACAACATGAAGGTTTGCAAAGTTTGGAACATGTCTTATAAGGTCAAGAATCTGGACTTTTGTGAACATTGTGTGTTTGGGAAATTGCATAGAAGTAAGTTCTCAGCAGGGTTGCACAACACAAAGGCATCACTTGATTATATCCATTCAGACTGCTGGGGTCCATCAAAAGTTGAGTCATTGGGTGGTCACAGATATTTTGTGTCATTCATAGATGACTATTCAAGGATGACTTGGGTGGTGATGATGAAGAACAAAAGTGATGCATTCAGTAACTTCAAGCAGTGGAAGGCCCTAGTGGAGAATCAGTTAGGCAAGAAAATCAAGAAGCTTCGTACAGATAATGGTCTAGAATTCAGCTGGAATGATTTTGATTCATTTTGTTCAGCTGAGGGTATTGCCAGACATCATACTGTAAGGAATACACCTCAGCAGAATGGTGTAGGCCGAAAGGATGAATCAAACTCTACCTTGGAGAGGGCAAGATGTATGCTTTCTCAAGCTGGTTTATCAAGGGGATTTTGGGCAGAGGCTGTAAAAATAGCTTGCTACTTAATCAACAGGAATCCTCACACATGAATCAATCTCAAGACACCATTTGAGATGTGGTCAGGCAAGCCTGATGACTACTCAGTTCTAAGGGTTTTTGGAAGTACAACTTACTATCATGTTAGTGAAGGGAAGTTGGAGCCAAGAGCCAAGAAGGGAGTGTTTGTGGGGTATGGTGATGGAGTGAAGGGATATTTAATTTGGTCATCAGCAGAGTCCAGAGTAATCCTCAGCAGGGATGTTGTGTTTGATGAAAATTCTATGTTAAACTCATCAGTGAGGAGGTCTACTGAATCTGAAACCAGTGCTGAATCTTATAGTGTTGAGAAACAGGTGGAGCTTCAGGTGGAGTCTACTGATATGCAACAATCAGTGGATCCAAATCAACATTATACTGATCTAGATAATGAACCAGAATCTGATCCAAGTCAGCCTACTGAGACCTCAGTAGGGCAATATACAAACATTAATCAGCAGAATCTAGCTACCAGCAGGCCTAGAAGATCTAATGTTGGGATACATCCAAGGAGATATGGATTTGATGATTTGGCTGGATATGCACTCTAAGTTGCAGAAGAGGTAGAGGTTGCTGAACCTACTACTTACAGGGAAGCAGTGACATGTATTGAAGCGTCTCAGTGGCATGCTGCCATGAGAGATGAAATGGAGTCGTTGTTGAAAAATCAGACTTGGGAATTGGTCAAACAGCCTATTGACAAAGAAGTTGTGACTTGTAAATGGATTTTCAAGAAAAATGAAGGAATAACCAAGGCAGAAAGGGTCAAGCTTACGGACGTTTTCTAGGCTATACAATCCTTACCGGCAGTGTACCGGGTCAAATTGTAGTTCTAGTCTGGTGAGTCAGGTCGTATCCTCAGGGAAATGAAAATCTAATTCAAAGTGTGGTTAAACACCAAGAAGCTATTATTAACTCGATCTAAGTCGCAGTTTTTACCTTTTGTAGGGTTAGATTGTTAGAGTTAGATGTTAGTAAAACAGTAAGTAAATACTTATACAATATACAGATATATATATATAAATACTAATATAATATATAGAAACTAGCCAAGATAATGTTATTGAACCATGATCCCTTTTTAGTTAATAGATGAGACAGATCTTCCTTTTTCAAGGTGTAATTATTATGTGAAACGGTGCACTCCTCAGCTCAACAGTTCCCTCTCACACGAGCGTACGAAACCGTCATATGTCTCATCAACTGTCCAATGTCATCTTAATCATGGGTCACTCCCGTTTTGTCATACGGCCAGTATTTTAAGATCTGTCGATTAAATAGGTGATTTCAACGTGATAATATCTTGAGTCCAATTTTCAATAAGATTTGTTTTTCTAGGACAAATCTGCCCCCGGGTAGGAAATAGGATTCCGTTTGTCAGACGGCCATTTTTACCCTCCGGTCTTTCTATCCGCGATCTCGTATCCTAACTTCTCTGGTCAGTTCATCATTAGGTTACGCTTCCGTTATATTGATTAATTACGTCAATATTAACATGCCATTAAGTTCAAATAGAAAGAGATTCATAATAACTGATTTTAATCATTTTTAGCATAGTCAATCACCCATTTTACCAAAAGGATTAAAATAGTTCAATTACATATTTTGGCTAATATTACTAATACTAATATATATATATATATATATATATATAAATAGATAGAAATAATAAACATAATAACATTAGAATATATTGCGATTACAATTGTTGAGTTAAGGTCTTTTCCTCAGATATGAATTCAACAACGGCTTGCAAGCAACAATTGTTCGATAATTATTCTAACAATTACAACGATATTATAACTACGTTATTTATGGCTTAATGCCTACTAATACACATATAAGATAACATATATATATATATATCTTCAATTTGGGCTGCATCCTATTATTTGCGCATTGTCCCAAGGATTTGGTCGTCATTTTTGTCGTTTTGTGGTCTTCCATGTTTTGTTTTTTTAGTTTTTTTTTTTTCCATTGGGTCCTGTTAAACGACGTCGTTTGAGATGTTACCACATACGTTCTCCACTGCCGCCTCTCTTTGCCAGTAGGAGTGAAGAGAAATGCGCACTACATGCTGAGAGTTGCAGTGGTCGTACATATACTGTTAATTGAACATGCATTTGAATTTCTGCTCTCTCATTTTCATCTGCTCTCAATCGCTTAGTCGGTGGTTCATATGTTTGAAGAATAGAAGAAAGGTTCTGGTCAGGTAATTGCTCTTCTTGATGTTTTTATGTTTCCTTGCAGTTCATGATTATTGGTTTTGTTGGTTTATGTTCGGTATTCTTGGGTTTTTTGGGTTCTGAATTATTGTTCCATTCATCATTGATTATGTACTTTGCTATTTATCTCTTTGGGGTCTCCCTGTGCTTTTCCTCTGTCTTCAATTTCAGAAATGTGGCGTGTTAATTTGTGTTTCATTGTGTAGATGAGTTGGGCTTGTAATGGTTAATCCATTGTTTTTTTTTTTGAGATAGTTAATCCATTGTTACTAATGAAAAAGTTTAAGAAAAATGAAAAAGAAATGACAGAAAAAAAAGCGAAGGCTTAATTATATTTTTAGGGCCGGTTTTGCTTGTGCTCTATGTTTTGCTTCAGGTTATATACTATAGTATTGTTTGGCTATGTAAAGGAGTTAGTCCTGTACTGGTTAATCTACTGTTATGTGCATGTTTGTGGTGTTTTGTTTATTGCATGTTGGGTTTTGGCTTCCCGTCGGGTGAAAACAAGGTTGGAGAATAATAAACTGAATTGATAAGAGGGGATGTTCGTTATTTTGCGGGCTTACGTTATTTCTTTCTGTATCTACACTGGTGGTTGTTTGTGTGTTACAGCATTTTCAGGTTAGTTTGTTTAGAATGTTTATAGTTTTCATCTCTTTTGTCGTCGGTCTATTACTTTACTGTATATTGCCCGCGGTTTTAAGTCTTCTTGCTGTATTTAGTTTCGGGTTAGAGTTTATAGCGTTGTATAAATGAGTTAGTCCTGTAATGGTTGATTGACTGTTGTGTGCTTGGTTGTGGTGTTTGCAGGTTTACGAGATTTCTTTCTCTAGCTACGCCGGTGGTGGTTTGTGTGTTACAGGATTTTCAGGTTAGCTTGTCTAATACGTTTGAAGCTTTCCGCTGTTTTGTCATACTTTTATTACTTTACTGTATTTTGCCTGTGGTTTTAAGTCTTCTTATGGGTTATTTAGACTTGTGCTTGGTCACCGTGCATTTATGCCTAAGATTAGTATAAGGATGAAGGTGTTCGACTTGGCCGGGATAATGAGTTTCGATTTTTTGCGGTTTGTGTTTTGGGTGCCTGGCTTAGGAGTGTTGTAGGTGGCCTGTGCTGTTCAATACATCTTTTTACTGTACTTGGTTGGGGTAGACAAGATCGACTTTTTCCCTTTTTCGTGTGTTGGGTGCCTGGTCTAGGTGTGTCGGTGGATGTGCATTAGTTTGTTCCAATGTTATGCATGTTGTTGTAGTGCTTCCCTTATTGCATGCTAGGTTTTAGGGCCGTTTTTGCTTGTGGTCTGTGTTTTGCTTCAGTTTTAACTTATCCATGTAGTTATTATGAGGAATTGTTTTCCAAATTTTTGAAGTGCAGAGATACATTTGCTTTCTTTAGTGTGTACACATCTAAACGGTTTCAGTTACCTAGAATACAGGTATAGGCTTATGGTCCTGAATGGGAATCCCTCCAACTAATTGTTGGTTAGCAGAGAAATGGACTATTTAGTGTGTGCCCTCAAGACAAATTGGTTTTATGTGTGCTTCAATCATGAAGCATATAAATATGTGTTTGCTAGGTATTAACAAGATAAAGGAAGCATTTTTGTGTATTCCAACTAACGATGCATTTTTACTGGCTTTTGGGCTAGCATGTTTATAGAAATGATAGTATTTTCTCGTGCCTGCGAAGGGATGAGTGACTAAATTTTGTAGTGCATTACTTTTGCATATCGAATTCCAGATTTATTTTTTTTCCTTATATTGAGTTTTTTTTATTAGTGTGTGTGTGTGTGTGCTTGTGTGCTTGCTATGGTATACCTGAATAGAAACAGAGTTCTATATCTAATGGTTTTCTTAAATTTACTCCAGAGGGATCTATTGGAACTAAGAATAAACTGTGTCTTTTTCTTAAGCTGTGACTTTTAGTACGCATTAATGTGACTGCACATTGCTGATGTATGTTGCTTAAGCACTATACACAAACCTTCTTGGAGGTGGTACTTGAACTTCAAAGAGGAAAATAAATATACGGTAAGGAATCATTTAGGCAATCGACACGTTTTATCACAGTACATGTCCTGATTCTAATGTCTAAGATTATAGTGTCCATGAGCCTGTTTTTTTTTTTTTTTTTTTGGCCAACTTGGAGATGCTGGGTTGAAAAGTGTTGGTTGTTAGTTTTCTCGTATATCCTTGTTAGGTTTGGTGACTGTCTTCGCTAACAAAAAAATGTTCTGCAGGCTTACAGATCATATGACCGTCATAAAGAACATGGATTATTAGCATATTATTTTGCATACACATGATTGGATTATTAGCATATTATTTTTGATTGGGTTTCTCATACAGACTTCTATCCCATATTTATTATTTTGTCCGCTCCTAATGCTTATTCGTTGCAGGGTTGGTTTAGCGTATTTGAGGTTTCCAATGGCTGGTCTGGTGGTAATTTATTAACATTGTTGTTTTGTTCCCTTGGCTGGTTTTGTTTTACCCTTTTGTGCTTAACTCCTTCAACGGTATACCGAAGTAAATACTTCTTACGGGTGTCCCTGCAATATTTGCTTTCTAAAGGTTATTGGATCAAGAATCATTACCCTACTTCACCTTGGTGTCCTGCAAAAGCTGCTTCGTTTTTGTTTGTTTTGGGTCTAGAAAAGAAAATTCCTTGGAAATCAGATGAGTTGTGTGGTTGGTGGTGAAAAAATCAATGGAAAACTGGGGATGAGCAGGGAGGGGTTGGACATTTTAGAGTTTTTTTTTATTTTTACAGCAATTTTCTTTCATGACCTTCAAATTTCCAACATATTTTCATGTTCTGACAGCACTTCTTATAATTATTTCAAGTTTCTTAGAGTAATTTTCATGGGTTTGATTTTCTGGGAAAAGAAAGCAATATTCCAGGAAAAGGAATAGTTGATGTATCCTTGGTAATATTATTTCTGGGTTCATAAACTATTTCTTTCCCCTGTCATGTGGCTCTTTATTCTTTCTGAATTGATGTCTTACCCTATAATTGGAGGTGTTACTTGAGCATACACTTGACTATGATTTTTTTGGTTTTTTCATCAACAACTTTGCCCATGTCTTATCAATGAAACAATTAACTAATGCTTCAAATTCACTGGCAGAATCCATGGGTGAAAATACGGGTTACAGTGGACAGAACAAGACAAAACCTGACATACATAGCATGCCCGAAATGCCTGTACATGATCACCGCAGACCCTGGAGAGAAATATTTCTGCTTTACGTGCGGCTGCCACCAGATAGCTGAAGTCAGGTAATTACTTGCCAGCGTGAAATAACTACTCCAAAAAAATTATGCGTAATACATGGCCACAAATAACCATCCGCAGGTGCAAGTTGAATGCTACTGTGGCCGACGATTCAGACACAGCTAAAGTAACCCTGTTTGACGACATCGCTGAGGAATTGGTTGGGAAAACAAAGGTCGAGCTTCATGCCATGACTTCTGAGGTACAAAAAAAATACACAGCTGCAAAATCCTTCGTGACCATTGACTATCCAACATGCTAACACACCCATTCTCCAGGAAACACATCAGCTGCTGGAGCAGACAAACACAAGACTGCAGGATCATACATTCCACATGCAACTACGACCGCAAAAAAATAACGAAGGTCGCAAGACGACGAAATATACGGTTCAACAAATCCACTTCGGAAACCACAGTGATACAAAATATGGAAATAAGGAGAAATTTGTCAAGCACAGTCCTGTTTGTGGAGAAAAAGGTAACAAACGATTATCTAACCTAAAATTCCTTTTGATACACACTTGCCTTACATAAGGGAAGAATGAAAAACTAACAAATTAGAAAATGGGGTTCAACAAAGCAGGATTCACAGAGAATGCTGCACTCCAACGTGTTGCGCCAGGAACCGAAGGAACATTGCCGACCCAAAATCTGGGTACGAACGAGAAAGATGCCACAGCGGCCACAATGAAGGCAGCAACATTGGACCCCATCAGCCCTTTAAAGAAAATGAAAATGGGGGACATCTGAAAATGGGGAAGCAAGCAAGAAATTATCTACCAGAAGCCACAATGCACCTAAAACCAAGTTATCTTTTGTCTTCAAATCCTGTCAGTCTAAAAAAACAATTTATCTTTTGCTGTAGATCAATCTTGCATGACATATCCGGAATGCCGGCTATCGGTTTTGTAAGTCAGCTTCGCTTTTGTTGTAACCATTTTGCAAATGTACACTTTGAATTTGAATTCCATTTTGCGTTCCTGCAGTTGCTATTTTTTATTCGTTATCATGCCGACATGTAAATGTAAACTAGCTATTGCCCTATGCTTGGTTTTATTTCTAATGTCACTTTCTATTATCGTAATAGAACCGAAACACAACATGCTAACGCAGATTACCGAGAAACCCAAACCGTAGTATGAGGAGGAGAAGATATATATGTATAGATACGTATATATGGCGCAAATGTTGCCGTCAACTAGGGGTATATACACATCAAGTTGGAGCAAAAAAATCTGATTTTGAGCAAAATATCTGATTTCTTCCCGGCTTGCGCCGCGAAAGGGCCGGTTCGCGCCGGGAAAAGTCCACTATTGCGGCGTTTGTCGACAAAATACACATCTGTTCGGTAAAATGACCATAACTTGTGTTGTAGACCTCCGATTGACATGATTCAAAATGAGTTGGAAACCTCATTTGAAGATCTAAAACTCTCATGAAGAAGTCTTCCCCAGAAAATGCCTCTAAGTTGGGTCAAATGTCTGTCGAATATATTTTACGGTATAAGTACATAGGAAAATCGACCATTTAAACTCGTAAGCATGTGGCATCTTCTTCTTTCCCTCAAAATCCATCTTTTAGTGCTCAAAACATGTCGTTGCGTGGAATCTTGGTCAATGTATAATCCTGCAATGAACCACCAAAACACCAAACGTAAATCCGACACGACATTCCGGTTACTAAACCGGTACAAAATTTATAAAAACATAATAAAAACACGATAATTTATATAATAATTACTACTTATATATTTTGATAAAACTAAGTAATTATGACTTGAATTGATACAAAAATGCTCAAAGTGTTATCAATATTAGGGTAAAATGTCATAATAATGATTGACAATTTGTCGCTCATCACAAGTATTAGGCACGTTTGGTTGCAAGAGGATTCAGTCAAAAGGAAGGGGTTGACTTTGATGAAATATTTTCACCAGTGGTCAGACACACTTCAATCAGGGTGTTACTAGCAATGGTGGCACAGCAGGATCTGGAACTTTAGCAATTAGATGTGAAGATTGCTTTTCTACATGGTGAGGTGGATAAGGAGATATACATGACACAGCCATAGGGTTTTCAAGTTCCTGACAATGAAAATTATGTTTGCAAGTTGAAGAAGTCATTGTATGGCTTGAAGCAAGCTCCAAGGCAGTGGTATAAAAGGTTTGACAGTTTTATGCTTCAGCAGGGTTACAACAGAAGTCCTTATGACTGTTGTGTATACCACAGTCTACCGACAGATGGATCACATATCTATCTTGTCTTGTATGTGGATGACATGTTGGTTGCTGCTGCAAGGAAGTCTGATATTCAAAATCTGAAGAACCTTCTCAGTGCTGAATTTGAAATGAAGGATTTGGGTTCAGCCAAAAAATCTTGGGGATGGAGATCTGGAGAGATAGAAGTCAGAAGAAACTGTTTTTTTTCTCAGCAGGGCTAGGTGCAGAAGATATTGGCCAAGTTTGGGATGTCTGCTGCAAAACCAATAGATACTCCTATGGCATCAAATGTTCATTTGTCTGTTTATGCTTCACAATCAGCAGAGGAGAAGGAATATATGTCAAAGTTCCCTATGCTAGTGCAGTTGGCAGTCTAATGTATGCCATGGTTTGCACTAGGCTTGACCTGGCTCAGGCAGTCAGTGTTGTCAGTAGGTTTATGGCTCAACCTAGAAAAGAACACTGGAAAGCTGTTAAAAGGATATTCAGGTACCTGAGAGGTACAACTGATGTTGGTCTCATTTATGGAGGTGATACCGGTCTGGTCACAGGCTAATGTGATGCTGATTATGCAGGTGATGTTGACAGTAGAAAATCAATGACTGGTTATGTGTTTACATTGGGAAATGCAACGGCTAGCTGGAAAGCTAATCTTCAGGCTACAGTAGCCTTATCAACTACTGAAGCAGAATACATGGCTCTTACTGAAGCAGCTAAGGAGGGTATCTGGTTGAAGGGGCTAGTCAGTGATTTAGGGTTGCATCAGGATCAGGCTGAGATATATTGTGACAGTCTAAGTGCAATATGTTTAGCCAAGGATCAGGTTCATCATGAGAGAACCAAGCATATTGATGTCAGGGATCATTTCTTGAGGAATGAAAAGAGGGTGATGGTGAAGAAGATTGGCACGAAGGGGAATCCTACTGATATGTTCACTAAACCAGTTCAGCATAGTAAGTTTCAGCTTTGCCTGGACTTACTGAATATTCAAAGCTTGTAATATGTTTCTGGAAACTCTGCTGAGGGCAGATCAGTGGAGTGGACGCTGTGGAGATAGTCTAGTACAAGTACATCTGGCATTGACGAATGCATCTGGTACAAGTACATCTGGTTATGCAATCTGTTTGACTCTGGTGAGAGTTGAAATCAAGGTGGAGATTTGTCAGTAAAGTGACTTAAACTCTACATCTGGTGGAACCAATCTGAGGACTTAGCTATGTGATGGACAACTGAGAAGTATATCCAATTCTGTGCATCAGTAGGGTGGAGTCTACCGAAGCTTCTGTCCGCAGAGTGAAGTCTGCTGAGTACTGGAATACAGCAGGGTCCCACGTCTGTTAATTCTGTTATGTGATAGCTATACAGTGTCATTAAAAGGAGGACACGTGTTGGGGTATTTATGGCATATCAGACAAAGATTCCTTGATGGCTAGGGTTTAGGGATTTGTGCCTATAAATACAGTTGTTGTTGATTTGTCTGTGTGTGTGAAATCTGTAACTCAGTGCATAATAATAAAGATCTCTTTTCTTCCTGTGGTTTTTTATCTCTCTCACTTTGAGAAGGGCTTTCCACGTTAAAATCTGTGTTCTTCAAGTTTTCTGAGTACCTCCTTTTTTATTATTTACGTTTGATTGCATATGTTTCTACTTCTTGCATCTGAAGTTATCTCCGTCTGTCATAACACCCCCAAAACAATTTTGGAAGAAATGCGTAGCTAATCATGGATCTCACCATGTCTAACAAAGTGTAATTTCTCATCTCAGACAAGCCATTCATTTTAGGCTTTCCAGGGGGAGTCCATTCAGGTAGAATCCCATTCTCTTTCAAGTAATCTTGAAACTCTCCATATAGGTTTTCTCCACCTCGATCGGATCGAAGTGTTTTGATTCCTTTACCTAGTTGTTTCTCCACTTCACTTCTGAATTCCTTGAACTTTTCAAGGGCTTCAGACTTATACTTAATTAAGTATACATAACCATATCGAGAATGGTCATCAGTGAAGGTGATAAAATAAAAGTATCCTCCTTTGGATTGAATCGACATCGGGCCGCACACATCAGTATGTATGAGCTCAAGCAATTCGTTGGATCTTATCCTTTGCCACTAAATGGTGACTTTGTCATCTTGCCAAGTAAACAAGCTTTGCATGTATCAAACGATTCGTAATCGAAGTGATCCAACATTCCATCTTTATAGAGTTTGGAAAAGCGATTCTTATTTATATGGCCAAGTTTAGAATGCCACAAGTAGGATTCATTCAAGTCACTAGTTCTTGCTTTCTTATTGTTTATATTAAGCACATCAACATTCATTTCTAATATGTAGAGACCATTGTCAAGTTTTCCAGTACCATAAAATATTCCATCATGTGAAAAAGAACAACATTTATTCTTAAACGAAAATCCTAACATCCAATGCAGAAATAGAAATAATGCTCTTCGTAAGAGCGGGAACAAAATTAGAGTTATTTAATTCTAGTACTAGCCCACTGGGCAATGAAAGAAAATAAACTCATAATCTTAGGGCAGCAACACTTGCTCCATTTCCAACGCGCAGGTCCACTTCTCATTTCCTCAGATCTCTAGTCCTTCTTAGTCCCTGCATATCCGTACAAATATGAGAACCACATCCTATATCTAATACCAGTGGTTATACTTAGAAGAAGCAATATTGATCTCAATCATAAACATACCTGAAGTCGAAGCATCGTTATGCTTGTTCTTCTTGGTGCTCAAGAAAGCCTTGCAGTTTCTCCTCCAATGACCAGTATGGCCACAATGGAAGCAAGCATCCTTGGATTTGTCTTTGGCTGTCTTAGGCTTCGGCTTGGTAACCTTCTTAGCCTTCTTGGTATTCTTTTGGGCATTTTTCTTGCCTTTGGAAGAAGTCACGAGCAACACTTGCTTACCCTTGCCAACAGTGCCTTCCGCAGTTTTAAGCATGTTCAATAACTCCGCAAGGGAGCAATCAATCTTGTTCATGTGATAGTTCATCACAAACTGCGAGTAAGAGTCCGGTAGAGATTGCAGAATCAAGTCAATACTCAACTCACGTCCCATCTTATGGCCAAGCTTCTCAAGCCCCTCTATATAACCGATCATCTTAAGCACATGTGACCCAACTAGAGTACCCAGAGCCATTTTGCAACCAAACAACGCCTTCGAGACCTCGTACCTCTCAGTGTGAGACTGAGGTGCATAGAGCTCCTTCAGGTGAACCATAATGGTATGAGCATCCACGGACTCATGCTGTTTCTGAAGTTCCGGTGTCATAGAAGCTAGCTTAATGCAAGTAGCCTCTGTACTGTCAGAACAGTGTTTTGCATGCTTCTTAACCGATTCCTCATTCGTAGCATCTTCGGGATCCTTGGTTAAGGGTGTTTCTAAGACATAGCCAATGCCTTCATGTCTCAAAACGATTTTGAGGTTTATTTCCCAGTCGAGAAAGTTTGATTCGTCAAGTTTGTTTTCAATGATAAAACAAAGATTCAATTTGTTCGACATTTCTACAACAATAAAGTAAAGATAATATAAGTAAAAAATTCATGCATACAAAACAATAAAATTGCACTTTAAAACTTTAATTAGGTTTTGCTCCCACTAGCTAACTACTCCCAATTGACTTTCAAGAATTTTAATTCTTTAGTGGACAAGATCCTATCGAACTATCAAGATTCCCTGATATGGCTAGTGAACCGAAATAGCTTGATGAGTAGGTAACTCTTTAACAATCGTGTCTCATACGAATCTTGTTGATTGACTAGTCAACTCTTTGACGGTATGCATCACTATGCATTAGCCAATCCCTTGTCTCTAAAATCCAAACGACCCCTGCTGCGTGGCTGATGGCCGAAAAGATCTCAGTCAAGTCATAAACCAATATTCGCGAGATCACTTTCGTTCATATCTCAATAATAACGATATACCCAAGGTAGGTCAACCCCCAGCTGTGGCTGATGAATTGGATCCGAACAAGGGCTCTTCACCATCATTATAATATTAGGAGACAATTTTCGACTTGATTTTTATATGTGGGAGTAATTTTATATTAATTCACTTAATTAATTTTAATTAAATTACGGTCTCATCTAAACGTGCATATTTCTACGTTATCAGTATAAAGTAAAACATACACTATTCCGCACACAAAATAACCAGTATGATCATTGATTTTTCCTAGGTGTGGTTTCGAATACAAAGCGACGAAACCGCGGGTAACAATCTAAGGATAGCTGCAACTGCCAATAGGATCTTTAATGCGCCATCACCAATAGAATCTTTATCTTTCTTTGGCCATCCCCTGGATATGGCCTAGTGGTGAAGAGCGGGGTGTTATAATGACAGCCGGACCCTAAGCTGGAGGTCAGCGGTTCGATTCCCGTAAAAGGGGTTGATTTCCGATTGAGAACACCCTTCAGTGATGGGGAACCAGCAAGCCCCCGACTCTAAGCTCTAGGTTACCTGATTAACCTCTCCCCACATTCCTGTGGGATCAGGGGTTGGGGGGCCCTCACGGTTAGTGTTTAACCGTTTTTTTTATCTTTCTTTGGCTTCCATCTTATGCTCTATTCTTGTTACATAATAATTTATCTAATAAATAATTACACCCACCGCACACAGGGGGAGCTAACGGGAATGGGATAAATGCAGAAAGTAAACTAGGTCACGTTCTTCATAACTATCTAAGACAATTTAAAAAACCCAACATAAAGTAAATCATACACATCTATCCTATTGGTCGAGTCCAAGATCAATCGGGGTGTATATAATCATATTATATCTACAACATTTAATCCATACAATATCTTATGGAAAAGATAAATTAAAATGTAACTACTTGCGTCTTATTTTATCAAATCAAATAATCAATCAACATTTAATTAATTAAATGATTTCAATCGAAATAAAATTAACTATTAATTTTAAACGATTTCAATTTTAATTTTAATTAATAAGAACTATTCAAATTTAAATCAAAATTATAATTAGGTCTCTTCTAGTTTCTTTCCTTTTGATTCTTAATCAAAAGGGATGTCTAAGGTTTCCAAAACCAAAAGACATCTCCTTGCCCTTTCCAAAATTAAAATTTAGAAAAGGGCCTAGGCCTAGGCCTATTCCAAAATCAAATATTTTGAAAAGGGTCTAGGCCTATTCCAAACAAAGTTTGGAGATGTTAAATATTATTTAATGCCATGTGGCATCCCAATGGCCAAACTATTAGAACCATTAATTAGCCATATGACACAACTAAACAAAAGAGATATCAATGCACAATAAATATCACAAAATGAAACACGAAATCAGGATCCACCATGCACCACCAGCCGCTGGCAACACCCTAGGGTGCCGCCGGCTAACGGTGGGGAGCCGCCGCCGTCGGTCGAGCTCCTTATCCGATTTTTTTTGTTTCTTTCATTTCGCGAATCTAGATCTTGCATCTATCGATTAATTACTACGAAATTTAATTAGTGCTTTTTGCTTAAATTTGAAGTTCGCTCTGATACCACTATCAGGAAATCAACTAGTCTATGCAGTGGAATTTAAAAATTGATTTCCGATCTCAAAATCGACTTCGTTTAACACAATAAACACGTTAAGTAGTTGACGGTGATTACCTTGCTTGAGCTAATAGATCGACGCTTTGACCGTCAACGGAGAGTAGTAGTGCGCGCGAGCCGTCCACGTGTCCGGCATCTATCGATATCCACACGAACTCCTTGCCGGAATCTTCATTGGATTGCTACCAGAAAAACCCGGTTGCTAGACCGGCCTTTTCTCTCTCTAAAACTCTCTAGAAGAAGCTCTTTATTTTTCACAAGAATTACGAACTTTTGGAATTGTGATGTATAAAAGAGCTAGCCAACCCCTTTATTTTATAGGTGAAAGTGGTGCCCCTATTGTTCCAATCTAATTGAGAGAAACTTCCTAGTAAATTGATGAGAAAGAAAACATTTCCTAATAAAATAAGGAAAATCACTTTGATTGATTTATCTCTTTTAATTTAATATCTTATGTTAAATAAATCTAAGATATTCCCAATATCTAATATTGAATATCTTTATCATATTACCATAAATCTATTTTTCCTAAATCAATTAATATCCAATATTAATATATGATAATATCATTAATTAAATTGCACAATCCAAGTGTATCTTATACACTATGTCCTGCGCCCCATGTGCCAAAAATTGGCATCCAGAATATTATTTAATTAATCAATATAATTAATATCTTGTATTTAATTTATTTATATAAATAAATACCATCATATTAATTTAATCACTATAACACTTTATAGTCGATATAAACTTTCCTTATTTGGTTATCACTATAACCGCATTTTAATCCGGCTAGATGTTCTTAAGTGTGTGACCCAATAGGCTTCCGAATATGTTGGCCGTAGACACAAAGTGCAAATTACGAAAATGCCTTTCATACCTAACGATCACGGGATAGCGTCTAGCAACACACCGTGACCCCTAATCATTGGAAGAGTCAAAAGCAATGACTAGTACCTTTCATGTGAAATAGTTACCGTGTAAATAGAATCCTATCACTGTAATAATAAACGATCGTATCTCGAGTGTCAGTACATCAACGAACGTATCTTATAATCTGGATATCATTGCTTTCTCGGAATAACTCATTACTCCCACTTTGTGAAGATTCACGAGAGCTAGACATTCGTTATAAGAAGGCCATTTCGGATATTTACTCCTAATCATAGGATACGCGATTTCCGGACGAACAAACATGTATCCTACGCATGCTTCAATATCACACCCGAGCACTGCCGCATGATCGTCCCATGTCTACGGGAAACCTCAATAGTGTCAAAGCATGACAATCCACACCGTGATGCCATGAAGACTCCAGTCTCAGGATAATTACACAACTGCCACATACTGCGACACTTAATGTAAGTGGGCTAGTCTAACGTACGTATTCTCTAATACACGTCCACGTACAGTCCAAGTGTTACTACACTTAGATAGACGAGATCTATCCCTATCTTCAATAAGACAGAGGACATCCAATACGTGCTAGTCTAATCATACCATCAAAGTCCCGTTTGACAGTATATACGACTAGAGACATTTAAGTATAAAACTCGTTGAAGTGAATAGAGATCTCATCAACCATGATCAGTATCACAGTTTAATACTAAGGACGTTACTATATATATATATATTCAATAACATGAAGATAAACAAGATATATAATAACAAAAGTGTTTTTATTAATCATAACAAAGTTATTACATGAACTAAATAGATTGTAAACGACCTGACCCGGTCGGATCCGGTCCAACCCGATTAGGTTTAGGACACTTTTTCAACACCACCTTCTTGCATAGCCCATCCCTCAGAAACTCAAACACCTGGCGCTTGTTTCGACCAAACACAAATGGCAACCCCAAATATTTTCCGGACCCATCGCCCAAGGGAATCTGAAGTGTATCAGAAACCGCTTCCCGCTGCTCTAACGAAACCACCTCCAAGAAGTACAAGCAAGATTTATGGAAATTGATGGCCTGTCCGGAGAGGGCCCCATACCTGGCAAACAAATCCACCAACGTCTCTGTCGCCCCGTCCAACAACTCAAAGAAGAGCATACAATCATTAAAGAAAAGCAGATGAGAGACAGTGACCCCGGCCTCTCTCTTAAATTGAATACCTTGGAGAGCACCCCTACGCACGTAATCATCTAACATTGCTGCAAACCCCTCTACACAGTTAATAAAAAAAGAAAGGCGATAGCAGATCACCCTGTCGGATGCCCCGGGTAGGCATAATTCTCTGGCTAGGCTTCCCATTAATGAGGACCCAAAAGGAAACACTCATGACACACATGCGGACCAATTCGATAAATGGTAAGGGGAAGCGCATACGTTCCATAACACTCCAAAGGTACTGCCACTCGACCCGATCAAAGGCCTTGTCCATATCCAACTTCAGCGCTGCATGGTTATAACAATCCTGCATGCCAGTCCTAAGAGAGTGGAAGCTTTCAAAAGCTATAATCGCGTTATTCGTGATGAGATGGCCATACACAAACGCACTCTGATTGCCCAAAATAACATCCCCAATCACCCCATTTAACCGATTAATGACTATATGAGAGATGAGTTTATAAATGGAATTACACAGCGCAGTCGGTCGAAACTCAGGCATAATTGTAAGAGTAGCTACCTTAGGTATCAGAGCAATAAAAGTTTCGTTAATCATACCTAACGGAGCCCCATTGTTCAGAACATCCAACACTACAATGACGGCGTCATCACCCATAATTCCCCAAAATTTCTGCAAAAAAATCACATGCATACCATCTGGCCCTAGCGATTTCCTGCCTAGCAGTTGTTTCAAAGTAACACAAATCTCCTCCTGCGTAAAAGGCGCAGCCAATCCCTACTGTTGGCCCAAATCAAGCTCAACAAATCGCAACCCTTCCAGATCTATATTATCCTCATTAAAAGAATAAATGCCTCGAAAATAATCCCCTACCATATGCTCCATGTCCTTTGGTTCCTCCCATAGCACCCCATTGGCATCATGCAACATATGTATGGTGTTACGTTTCCGCCTCGAGGTTGTCTTATGATGGAAGTAGCGAGTATTCCTATCTGCCATAGCCAACCACTCACTACGACCCTACTGACGCCCATATTCCTCCTCCATAGTATGCCACTAATCAATTTGTTGCATCAAGACCCGTTGTTGAAAGGTATATCCCGGAGACTCTAGCAACTTGCGTAATTCCTTCTCCTTCTCCCCAATACGTTTCTCCAACTGTCCATGCCTATGGAAACTCCACTGATCATTCAATCCGTGCTTGCCCGAAGCTCACCCATGAAATTTCGGTTGAGCAGCAACGACGCCTTCCGTATGGGACATGGCTGAATTCTAACAGTCATACGCAGTTACTTGAAACGTTGAGTGGTGTGGAGGGTGAAGTTGGGGATGGACGGCAAGGAGGATATGGGGCTGGAGGTGGAGACATGCAAGAGGTCTTGCACCTTGAAGCGTCCGGTGGTGATGAGATGTCTCGGGCAACAGTTCCCTTTGTAGCCGCCGTTGATCCTGAAATTGGTAGGGCTGTGAATGATGAGGACATGAGAGACGCATTAGGGACGGTTGCCCCAGTTTCTGGTGGATTGGTGGTGATGCCGGAATTGGTCTTTCGGGGAGAGATGCCAATATCGAGGGAAGAGCAAGTGGTTCATCAGTTGAGAGTGTCGACTATTCGCCGTCTGGCACGTGCTAGGGGTGGTTCGTCTACCCCTACTTCGGGGCCGATAGTTATGGGTAAGTGCAAGGCTGTTGTGGAGGTTGATGGGGGGATTGAGATGAAGAGGCTTTGTCCAGCTAATAGGACAATACTGTTATCTGCCATTGGTGGAGTCTGCCGAGGAGCAGGCCCAACCGGCGCAATGAATATTTTATGTTGGAACTTCCGGGGGCTCGGCCAACCCCGTGCAGTCAATGCTTTGATGGGCCTTGTAAATAAATATTCACCGTCTCTTTTATTTTTGTCTGAAACCAAGTTAAATAAAAATCGATTTGAGTATGTTCGTTGTGCATTGGGTTATAGTAGTGCCCTTGTTGAGGGTAGTACGTGGGCGAGTGGTGGGCTTACTTTATTATGGAACCCTGATACAAATGTTTCTATATCTACCATAATTCGGGTCATATCGATGCAACTATCCGTAGTGCTTATGGAACTGTCTAGTGATTTACAGGGTTTTATGGCAATCCAGTGATGAGTGAGAAGGAGCATTCTTGGGACCTGTTACGGCGTCTGCGTGATCGGCGTCAGCCTTGTAGTTAAATTATACGTTAGACAATTTTTTTAATACATCACATTTGATAATTTTCTGGATTTGTATAAAACCTTTAAAAAGATCGACCTATTATTTGTGATCTAGTGAGTACTTAAACTGACAATGTCCTCTCATGAACCATCATTTCGTCAGGTCTAAAGTAAACCAACTATAAGGGTGGTTGTAATTGCTTACTTTTTGGGGGTCATTAATAACAAGTCCAAAAAGTAGAAGCTCTTTAGTTAATTTTTTTTGGGTAATTGCTTTCCGTCTCTACATTTCACATTTCAAGCCGTCACCCTACCCCTCCTTTTCTGGAAGTACCAAAGGACGCCCCCAACACTCCCCTTTCTAGGGTTGTACAACGATTTTTTTTGCAGAACAATAAGTGTGGAAATAAGATAGAAATGAATGTGTTTTGCAATTTCTTAAGTTTGCAATACCATGAATTTATAGAAAGTTTCATACATGAAATCTGATCGTAATCGCCTAGACGACTCGTGATTTTCCACGTGTTACAGAGGGTAGATAATATTATCGTGATAAAATAAAATGATATTTGCAATCTACATGGAGAATCAATGTATGCCACATGTCTACTTATGGTTTTCAAACATGTCATATCCTTAATAATATATTTTGTATTGTTTTTAACTAAGCCAAACCACTTTATAATTATCAATTTAGTTGGAAACTTTATTTAGTTTTACTTTTTTAATATTGAGTTTATAAAATATATTATAAATGAAACCTATAGTTTCTAACTAATATTCTCGTATAATTATTTGCATTTGGTAATTATTAATTATTTGAAAATTTAATGTACCTTGATTTGTCATCACATTTTATTTTAATCATATATACAAATAATTTCTTATTTTAACTTAATTTATAAAAAATTTAAAGGTATGAATAATTATTAAGATAATTTCTTAGTTTTAATTAATTTTACCAATTTACTTTATTAATAAAAATAGAAAACAAATTCAAACATTTCCCAATGAAGCAATTACAAGATAAAAACATGTTCCCTTCCGTTTCCTCCACTCAAAGCATCTCCAGTCATGAACCTATTAAAAGATTCATATTATGCCACATCATCTAGTTTATAAACCTTTTCTACATAAACATTTTCTCTATAGTTATAAAACTTTTTACAGTGCCACGTCATTACTTTATAAATCTTTTATTCATTATACATAAATATTTATAACTTTATTATAACATTGACCCACTACATAAATATTTAATTATTTCATACCATATAATTAGAAAATATTTTTTTATTAAAACCTTATGTTATTGGTTGTGTCAATTTATTTGTAATTGTATTTTTTATAACATATGTACGAAAGAAAGAATAAACAAATAAAACAAAAGACAAAAGGAAAACTTGTAACTATACATATTTCAGTTAACACGTTATTAAAGATGTGTTACCCATTCTACACATTTATTAAATCTGTTTTCGGGTAATTAAAGGTCAGGTAATAAACCCTAAGGTTAAGGAATAAGAATGATAATAATAGTGACTCACATCAATTAGTAATAAGGCTAATGACACGTCGCTAACAATCTGCAATATTACAGGCTCGTTTGCAAGCTTGTTCTCCTAAATACCCGTGATGGACTCTGAATTTCATGACTAGACCATTGTCAAGATTTGGTTCACCAATGGTGGAGGGTCTTTTGATCGTACATACTAGCCATCCAATTAAGTCCTTGAGAGGGTTAATGCTCTTCATGTGCTTGCTAACTAATTTAGCATCTCTTTCTAGACCATAGGTAGGTTTCAGACTCGTCTACAACTTGGAATCTGCTTTGAATTGTACCTTAAGGCCATAAATATATCTTTGGTAAAGGGTATACAATTTCTCTCTTTGGATTGTACCTTAAGGCCATAACCATGTCTTTGGTAAAGGGTAGACAGTTACTCTACTATTGACTTAACCCTTGCACACATTGGCTTGGTTGCATATGTAGTATATTTTGTTGTTAGTAGTGTTATGACTACAATAAAATAGTTATCACAAGTAATATAATACGGTTTTACAACGACGGATGTCGGACCAACACCTCGTCACGTGTCATCCCCATAATAGCACAACAATAAATGAAGACCGAAAAAGTCCACCTTAAGGGCCAGAAGCCCCAAGAATCCGAGCTGAGCCCAGCTCGGCCATCCCCCTGACCTCAGCAGGTCGGCTAAAGTACAAAAGATCAGCCTACTCAGCTCGTGCCTCACGGGTCGGCCCGAGCCCATCTTGAGCCAAATTTCCTGCGTGCATAATTAATCAGATAAACATGGAAAGAATCCTCAGCCATAAAGGCAGTTATCCGATATTCAAATCTTCGAGATCATCTCCTATAATAAAGGGGATCAAATCATAATTATACACTTCCTTAGGGAACACGAAATCACAGTCCAACAAAGACACGGCCCATTCAGGCCTAGGGCACAAGTCCCTCTATATAAACAATCCTTAAAGAACTACGAGTGACTTGATTCCTGACGAATTAACAGGATACATAGGCAGCTTGAGATACAACATCATCTAGTCTAAATCACACCCAAACAACCCCCCTCTTTCATCGTTCTTTAGTGTTCTCGAAGCTTGAATAGATCGTCACTAGAAAACAGGCCCCATATTTTTTACCCAACAATTTCCAGTATCGTCATACACTATTGATCCATGTTATAAAATCGATTAGTTTATGTTAATGTTTGTGGGCCAAAGCCCAAAATTGTGTAATTTCGTATTCCCACATCGGTAGTAAAGTTGGCTTCAGCCTACTTAGTTAAGTTTATAATAGGTTTAGCCTATTATTTTAAGATGTACCAGAGTTCTATTAAGATGTACCAATTAAAATAGACTCTCAATTGCTTTAGCTATTTTATCTTTTGTATTTAGGTCCAGTAGGGTTGTATCTTTTGTATTTCTCCACTATAGTAATATTTTTTCTTTCGCCTGCGGACTAGTCGACACATTGCATGAAACCACGTGAATTTTGTGTTTTGTCTTTTTTCTTATATTTGTTATTTTGTGTTACCGTCGTTAAGGACTATCGGTTTGTTTGCTAGTTATTTATATTAATCTTGTTGGGGAAAATAGACATAAAGTGGACTTAATGCCATGGTTTAATGTGATAATGTCATTTTAGTGGCATTAAGGTTGGGTGTTTCAATTTTTTGTGCCCATAACTCTTGGTTAGTGGCTTTATGTGCTTGTTAGTGGGAATAATGGCTAAGTAGTGGTTATAATGGCTAAGTAGTGATTACAATTCCTAAGGTAGGGGTCATAAACAGGGGCGGCTGCATGATTTTTGTAATACGGGTCAAGGTTCGTGAATAACACATCTTATTACAAGTTTTTAATACATTAACTTTAAATTTCTAAGTGTAGATACGGGTCAAGGGTCAATATTTTAAAATTTTAGCGGGTCAGTTAATATATATTAGTGATAAAATTTTCAAACGATAACAAAAATTACACATAATATTTTTTGTTTTGGTTTGGGGTCAGTTGACCCAACCCCACCCGTAGTTCCGCCGCCCCTGGTCATAAATGTCCTTAAGGTTAGGAGTTACATCTCCACCTATATAAACCCTTTTGGTGGAAATGTTTGAAGATAGATGTTCCAACCTTTGAATACTATATTGTTATCTCCTATAGAGTGTTAGGTTGCGTCATGTCGAAGAGAAAGTCGGAACACCGGAAGAGTTCGCCGTTAGTCAAAGTTTGAAGTACTGCCACTACATTGAACATGTATAACCGCGCGTTGTATCTTGGAAGACGCTTGATAGTATTGTGAGCACTATACCGTGGTAAATTGTCTTAAGGACAGAGTGATATCACTCGTCTCTCGTCTTTCATTTTCGTTTTAATTTTTGGCATTATATTGTAATTGCAATATCTATGAGGTTACATGAATAAATTTGGGGGGATAATTCACATAAATAAAATCCATTTCACAATTTCCCAATAGAAACCGAAATCAAAAATAGTAGTGATCTATTTTTTATGCTTGTTCCTGAAGTATAAAACGCTCAATTTGTTCCTGAATAACTTCTTTCAAAAGGATTTGTACCTCCTCGGTAAATGTCTTGGTAGAAGAAATGATTTTTTAGAACTCAGGTTTATTTATTTTACATAAGCACGTAACTCAATCAGAAATTTCCTTACCTGCCCTATTTCTAAGGTGTTATCTTTTGGTATATTTATTTAGCACATGTTCTAACAAATCTGTTGGTGGAGACATATTTTTCCTAATGCAAAGCAACCTGAATAAAATTGGGATGTTTGTTATTTACTCTCGTTTAATACCAATGAGCTAACTAACACTCTGTATTGGAATTGCGCTATGAAAAGGAAAGTAGTAGGAAAGTTCATAGGGAGACCCACGTGAAATGGAAAGTGTCCCTATTTGTTAAAGGAAAAATCACCGACCGTCCTCTACTACTAATACAGTAAGTCGTACCGTACTGAGTTGTACACTTGTGCCATATCCTTACACTCGTGGACTCTCATTGTAACGTAGCCTCGCTTCCCGCATACCGAGTCGCTTATCCAGGAACGAAATATTTCGCACGTATAATATTAAATAAATCTAATATTACACGTAAGCCTCTACTACGTCGTATCGAGTTTAGCAAAACGGAAGCTCAAAAGACTCGGCGAAACATCATAAATGCTACTAAGAATAGAAATCGACATACTAAAGATAGAAATGTAACATTTATTACATTGGAATACCAAACGAAAACTAAAACGTACGATAATCTCCAAAAGAGAAAAACTAGAAAGTCAATATAAGTTCACAAACGAAACTTCAAGTCTAAAGAATAAACAAAACATAAATAATTAAAGTCTTCAACTTTGGTGTCTTTAAGCGTCGTCATCAAAGCCCTCTTCGAACTCCAGGATTACCTGTTTGTCTTATCTCCCCCAAACACATAAATAAACATGCATTTGAGGTAAGTACATTGTACATAGTAAGAAGTAGAAGCTACAATTTAATTAAGGCTCTTTAACAAGTTTATTATTTTAATTATCTTTATGGGACCGACTCAATCTAGGGTTCACTTCATGTCCATCGACATGTCATGACTAACTGTTTCTAACTTAGCTTATCTTTGTTACATCCGCATTCAAGGACACTACGCATGGTGCTGCCCACCATGAGACATCTGGGTGCAACCTATTGGTGTGTCTCACCAATAGCCACGGGCTAGTCCCTATAGTATACGCGTTCGGTGAAGTCCCTCTACTCCTGGTGCCCTCTAATGGCCAGCAAAGTTATCCACAACGAGTACCCTCTACTCCTGGTGCCTCTAGAAAGGCCAGCAAGTTTACTCGCTCTATCCGAAAGCCTACACATTGCGATATAGTCTTGTGCCTTACCAATGATGACATGATGTTTAATCTTATTACTATGCAAATATGTAATTATCAATGGTTATTAACTAGCCACCTAAGTGTTTTCAAGTAAGCTCCCTCACAAACTCAACTCTCTTTCTTAGACCACTAGACACAGACAAGGCCTAGCAATTACACAGACATTGATGAATACTAACTCATCAAAGCACAAGCCCTTTCATGCCCTTCTGACGGATCCGAACTTCAACTCCCTTTAAGAGTACATTCAGTGTTTTAACTGAACGAATCAGAAGTTCAATCGAAGCTTGTTTATGTTTAATTAACGTTAACATATTATGATTAAGGGTTTAAAACAATAATAACATGATTATGAAGTAAAAACCAAACTAAGGTGCTAGAATAGTGAAAACAAGGTAAAACATGCCAGACGCCCGTTTGGACCCTTATGGACACCCGTCCAAAATCAGACACCCGTCCACTAACCTCGGACGCCCGTCCGTCAAATACAGCTACATCCTGAATCAAAAATCTGACCTCAGACGCCCGTCTGCCTATTGCAAACGCCGTCTGGGCTACTAGGGTTTCGAACGCCCGTCTGCTTAATTCAGACGTCCGTCCGGCTGGGTTTTTCCTAAAACGCTAAATCTTCTAAACACGATTTCAAATCTGTTTCTGACCTAATTGGCATCGAATTAAACTCAGAAAAACATAGAAAACATATCTAAACGTCTATGATCCTTTGATCAACGAAAAAGCACAACTTTCTTGCATCTAAGAGCCATAGATCTTAATATAAACCTCAATAACAATAATTAGAATTGTAGGAAGAGCCTCTTACCTTAAGCAAGCTATTCCAAGACCAAAACTCAGAAAACACAGCAGCTAAAACGGTCTGTTTTCTGCAACAAACTTTGAGAAAAGCTCCAACTTTCTGATACTGAAACGATACCCTTCTCACGACGATTCCGCAGCTTCTCTCGAAACTGAAAACGATTAAGAATCGACTCAGAATTCTGAAAAAGTCTCTCAGCCCTTTTTCTCCAAGCCTTGCACGCATAAACAAGAATTTGGGGAAGAAAAATCGATTAAAAAGGTTTAAAGCGATTGGGTTTATTCTTCCTTAAATATGAAAAATCCCAACAATTAACCTAAATCCTTGTTTTTCCATAAATACCCTTACTAATCAGATTTCCTTTTCTTTACCGTATACATATATAATCTCGAAATATATATATATATATATATAATTAACAAATACTTAAACTCCGAATAAAAGGAACCGAACCCAATATTTCGTTTTCGCAAAATGACACGTCTGCCCTTTCCCGAAAATGGAATATTACACTCATTCTCCTACTCAAACCTCAATTATGCTATCTTGAGTCAGGGACGGCTTCAGGAATTGTGTTACACAGGTTAGGGATTTAGAACGACACACCGTATTACAAATTTTTAATACATTACATAAACAATATATGTATAACCATGGGTCAAGGGCAAATATTTATAAAATTTAGCGGGTCAATAGGTAGATATTAGTATATAAAAATTTTAAATTCTGTATCATATATATATTTTTTTTTTTTTTTTTTTTTGCTTTTGAGGGTCAAGTGTCCATTTTCTTCCAAGGTGGCGCCGCCCCTGTCTTGAGTACCCCACTCCCCCATTTACCACATGTTGAATCACCGTCCTGAAGGTATTATTGAGAGTATGACTCGGTGGTTAAAAAGCTTAGGTTTTGGGTTTTACAATGACAGTCTAGAGGTTAATTAAGGAACTATAAATATGATAACAACGATCATCTTCAATACTTAATGTAAGTGATTTCTCAAGATTAACAACAAAACAATGTAGTTTTGAAAAATAAAATAAAATATACGGTTAAAACATTTTACATTTTGGGTGTTTGATTAGATCACAAGTAACTCTGACACTTGTCTAGAAACTGAGGTAGTAAATGTATAGTGTATCCACGTGTGAGACACCGCACAAAAATCTCCCGGCCCTCCGTCTCTAAAACAAACAAACAAAAATGCCCTAACCTCCTTTTTAATTACCATTCTCTCACTCATGATATACCGAACCCGAACAGGGCCCGTCCGACCAGCATCTGACCCGTACCTACGGTCACATCTCAGCCTCTGACCTCCATCGCCACCAGCCTGACTGGTAATAAGCCGATCAAGTCATCGAGTCCGCACGACCATGATGGCGGTTATACTGAGAGCCAAGCACGTCTCTACCAGCCCGCCACATCAGTCAGCCGGATCATGCCCTCTACCTGTAGGCGGACACACTCTACATTTAGCATTAACAAGGACAAGGCTGCATCAGCAGGAAGACATCAGAGCGACCAACGGTCCCCTCAGTGCGACCCTCCACCGCTACTTATCTTCTTAATTGTACTTAATTATGTCTTGTCACTGTTATTCTAATCAACATTAAAGCTTTGCCTATAAATAGAGGCCTCATGTAACCCTTCAAGGGATCCAAAATTGAATAGAAGCAGATATACTCTGCCAATTTGTCGACCACGTGTCTCTTTCCTTATCGCATTGAGTCCACCGGCTGAGCACCGCCCTGTATTCATCACAACCACCACCTCCTCACCCTAAAGATCATCTCTTCAGCTAGATAACCACCGTATAAACAACTAATTCATCACCGTGATATTCCCGGTAATATCAGTTGGCTCTGTTACCGGGAACAAGCTTTCAAAATCATATTTGCGGAATCTCTGGCGACATACGCTGCTACCTTCAAGTCTCGAAATCATTAAAAGCTTTGATTTTTGGGTTGTACAGCCTAAAGATCATAGCTTTTGTGGTCATAACAGCATCACAGGTGAAAAAGCTTCTGATTTCACGAATCACAGTCTCTTTCTTGGACCAGCTTATCGAGGAAGGAAAGAGCATCATCGCCGACACCTCTTCAAAATTGGAATGGGATCATCACCACCTTCGGATTAGCACATGCATGTTCCCAGGTTCAGTTTTATAAAGCAATATTGTTACGCCTGTTGGTCAACTTGGAGATAGATCAGTTGAGTTTTTCGCTGGATTCTGGGTAAGCCTGCGTTTGTTACATCCAGCTTGCTTAGAAAGCGTATCTTGCAAGTTTCCTTTCAAATCAAATGACTGGAGAGAAAATAACAGAGCCTGAGACGCCGAATAAAGGTCTGAATCAAGACCCTCCATGTGGCACGTCACATCATAGTGGACGTAGTAAGGGGTCACGCACCGCTGGGGGAAGTGGCGGACACAACAATAACGCCGACATGCGGAGCGTGTTAAACGAAAAAATGAAGACTCGTGAGCTAGAGGATGCTGCCATCAGGGAAGGCCGTTGCAAGCGCACCGGGAATACACCACGGCAAAACTTATAACAAGGAGCGAATCCGACTCCGAAAGCAAGCTCATACGCTCTAGCCCTCAAATCCCACATGGCCTATGTGGAGGATATGCAGGTCTACAACCAGCACCTCATAGCTGAGGGGCACCTCCCTCAGCCAGTTAGTAAATTCTCCCCGCCTATTCCAGCTCCGACCGAGGTACAGCCAACTCAAAATCCGCCCAAGGCTAATCGACCTTATCGTTCAGAGGCAAGACAGAGTAGTCATGTGAGCTCAGTCCCCGAAAAGAGCAAGGGATCGGCACTCTAACGCCTCGGGCCCGTGGATAATGTCCGTGGTGCAGCCCCTGCACGTAGTCATCCGAAGCGAGCAGAAGACACTCGTCAGGTACGACCTCGGACAGAGGTATGCTACGACTCAAATTATGCAGAGAGCACAGTCAGGTCAACTCTCCCCCCGGAAGTAGCGGATGAGCTTAAGCTTATGAGGAGGAAAATTGAGAATCTAGAGAAGGGAAAAGTAGTATTCCGGGAAACACCCACTTGGGGGACATGTATTCTTCACGAGAGAATTCTGAAAGCGGCCCGAAGGGAGGAATACATTATCCAACAGCAACAAGTTACAATGGAACTACGGATCCCCTCGACTGGTTGTCGGCCTTCCAGAGCAAGTTTAGCCTGGCCACATCCAATGAAGAGGCATGGTGCATAGCGTTCGTGGGAGCCATGCAGGATAGAGCGGCCACCTGGGTCCACAACTTACCTCCCCGGTCAGTCACGTCAAGGGATGACCTAGTGAACAAGTTTACAACCGAGTTCAAGTCTGTGGGTTAGCCAAAAAAGATTTCTGTAGTTAAAATGTTTTACTCATCTCAAAAAATAAGGGTGTAATATGTGTGTGTATATTATTATATACCGGTTCTTACTTAAGATTTTGTAAGGAAGTTGAATGCTTAAGGCAGTCGGGGGACCTTAAGCTGAGGGTGGAGGTTCAAGCCCGTAAAGGGGACTTTTTTTTTCAGTTATTTGGTATAAAAGACAAACCTATGACTCTGAGTCACTGATAACTTGATTAACATCTCCACTCATTCTTTAGTATAAAAGGCAAGCCCATGACTCTAAGTCAAATTTAACCTGATTAATATCTCCATTCATCCTGGTAACCCGATTAACTTTGTATAAAAGACAAGCCCATTACTCTGAGCCACCGATAACCTGCTTAATATCTCCACTAATATTTTTGGTATAAAAGGCAAGCCTATGACTTTGAGCCAATAGTAATCTGATTAACATCTCCACCCATCTTTGTAACCTGATTAATATCAGCACTCATTCTTTGGTATAAAAGCAAGCCCATGACTCTGACTCTGAGCCAATGGTAACCTGATTA
Source organism: Gentiana straminea (assembly GCA_036785695.1). Classification (NCBI taxonomy): domain Eukaryota; kingdom Viridiplantae; phylum Streptophyta; class Magnoliopsida; order Gentianales; family Gentianaceae; genus Gentiana; species Gentiana straminea. The sequence continues at coordinate 193,476 of JAVUPR010000480.1, forward strand.
ACATGTCCTCTAATCTTGGTAATCTGATTAACATCTCTACTCATTTTTTGTATTAAAAGGCAAGCCCATGACTTTGAGTCACTGATAACTTGATTAACATCTCCATGTATTCCGTTGGATAGGGGATGTAGGGATTTTAATATTGGGGTTCAACATTTGAAAATATGCACACATATTCTTGTCGGTTATGGTAATTAATTAAAGGAAAATGATATGTGCACTACACGTATTATGTAGTACACATACCCTACATAGGATGACCAATGATTGAAGTGTATCTATAGAGTATAATGTGCAATGGATGTCTTACCACCCTTTGTTAAATTGAAGCCTTGTTGAAGGGAGCTGAAAATGACAGCTAACCATCCACGTCATCACTTCTGAGTCAACACTCAACACGGCTTCAACCGTCAAAACAGCTAGCCTATTGGAAGAGTAATGTAGGTTATTTTTTATTTTATTATTTTAATACTTTATAATACTACCTCCGTCTTTAACATCAATTGAACATTTAATATTTTTTCAGCCGATTTTGATTGTTCATCACTCCTACCATATTTTTACAGCGTTGTAACTATTACATTAATATTAGTCAAATACTAATATTTTACACAATTTTTTTTTAAATACATCACGTTTGATAATTTTATTGATTTGTATAAAACCTCTAAAAAGACCTATTATTTGTGATCTAGCGAGTACTTAAACCTACAATATCCTCTCATGAACCATCATTTTGTCGGGTCTAAACCATAACCGGAGGTTAATGTGTTGAGTTGATTTTTTTATATTAATGGTTTAACCACAGAATAAGCGGTTCATTAATTGAACCGTTGGTTTTTTTTTTTTTTTTTTTTTTTTTTTTTTTTTTTAACCTTGTAATTTTATTAATAGGAGAAAAAGGTTTACAAGGTTTTGGGCCCTCCCGGCCTCTTCCAAAAATACATGTGTCCTCAATGTGCTTCTCCCACCTCCTTAAAACCCTAGTCCGGAAAACCCATTGTGGGGAAAACCGGGTGCTAGGGAAAGAGTGTGAGCCTCCACACATTGGATTGAACCGTTGGTTTGTGTACAGTTAAACTTGTTTAAATCATGGTTCAATCTATGTGATACATGTCGCTATTTATTGCTCCATCTTGTGGATATTTTATCCGGATTTTGAAGGTTTTGACGACTCGAATTTATTATTACTATCTAGATATTTGAACTCTTCTAAAGAGGTGATGGTTAGAAGTGTGTCTTCGGTCTTCCTGCACCTAGAGCCCTTTACAATGTTGGTTCTCATTACTCCCATAAGATACTAAACCTTTAAGGCTTTAGCTAAATAACCACCAACTCTTTTTATAAAGGTCAGGTCAGGTAATAAACCCTCAGGTTAAGGAAGATTAATGACTCACACCAATTAGTAATAAGGCCGATGATAGATTTATTGAATAACAATATATTTTGTCATTAAGTAAAATGAATCATTACAGGAGTTTATATAGCTAACCACAAGGCTATAAACGTAAATACAAAGATAATTAAATATAACTATCGTCTAATACGCTCCCTCAAGCTGACGGCGCTGTGCGAAGGCCAAGCTTGGAAATGAAAGCAGAAAAAGACAAACGGGGCAGTGGCTTGGTGAGGACATCGGCCAACTGATCAGCAGTAGCTACACGAGCAACACGAAAAAGTCCTCTCTCAACATGCTCACGAATAAAGTGATAATCTATAGCAACATGCTTCATGCGCGAATGAAACACTGGATTGGCGCTTAGGCGAAGAGCACCTAAATTATCACAAAAGATCACTGGTGTGGTCTGAACCGAAAAACCGAGATCTGCAAGCAGATAGGTCGCCGGAGTAATCTCCGCCGCGTATCGACAACGCATCCGTATTCGGCTTCGGTGGACGAACGAGCGGCGAGGTCCGCTTCTTGGAGCTCCAGGAAATTGCATTTACGCCAAGAAGACTATATACGCGAGAGGTAGAAGTATAACTCGCTTCCCTATTCCCCCCCCCCCCCGGTCGAATCGAGAAAGCATGCGGAGCCAACGGCGAATCCCGATATAAGCTGCGAGACCCGTAGTGGCGGTGCCAGACAAGTAACGCAACACACGTTTGACTAACATCCAATGGTACTCAGTCGGAGCATGCATAAACTGAGTGAGATTATTAACGGAAAACTGAATGTCAACCCATGTAAAGCATAAATACTGTAAAGCCCCCAAGATTTGGCGATACTGAGTAGGGTTTGAGAAAGCTGGAGATGCAGCAGGATCACCAGAAAAGGCATAAGCAGGCATAGGCGTGGAGACGGGTTTGGATTCCTCCATATGAACCTGAGATAATAACTCACGAGTGTACCTGGTTTGCGTGAGGAGCATGCCTAGAGGAGAATGTGTGACCTCAACCCCCAAGAAATACGATAAGAGACCCAGATCCTTAATAGAGAACCTAAAAGCAAGATGATCAATAGTACCCTGAACCTGCTCAGCCGAGCTACCTGTAACAATAATGTCATCGACATATACCAAGAGCATAGTAATACTGGTGGACGTGCGACAAACAAACAGCGACGAATCAGCAACCGAATTAACAAAACCCGTAGTAAGAAGAAAATTTTTAAGCTCGTGGTACCAGGCACGAGGTGCATGCTTAAGGCCATAAATTGCCTTACGAAGCTTACACACAAATGTGGGTTTAGTAGCATCCTCAAACCCAGGCGGCTGACTCATATAGACATCTTCAGCCAGTGTCCCCTGCAGGAAGGCATTGTTGACATCAAGCTGGCGAAGGCACCAACCCATGGAAACCGCAATACTAAGAACAAGTCGAATCGTAATGGGCTTAACGACAGGACTAAAGGTCTCAAAGTAATCTAAACCAGGCCGTTGCGTAAACCCTTTGGCAACCAGCCGAGCCTTGTACTTGTCAATTGAGCCATCCGGTTTCCGCTTAATTCTGAACACCCACTTACAGCCAACAATGTTTAAATCAGACGACGGGGGAACTAAGGACCACGTATCATTGCGAAGAAGCGCACTATACTCGTCGGACATCGCAACACACCACTTGCGGACACTTTGCGAGGCCTCGCTAAGGGGTAGAGGGCTCGGTTTCAAGGTAGCGGTTTTGTAAGCGAGCTTGGAGGTTGAAGATGGTACGAGGTTTGTATATTTGGTTTCTAGAGCGAGTTGTCATAGAATGTGTTGGTGGTGGGGGAGGAGGTGGAGGAGCGGAGGTGGAATCACTGCTGGAGGCATTGGATGAGGGAACAGGAGAAGAAGACAAAAGAAGGCTATGGGATGGAGGGCCAGTGCTCTCGGGTTGGGGCACGGTGTTCTCGGTTGGGGGGGTTGCCGTGGGGGGAGGTGACGGACTGGAACCGCAGCAGGCTCAGAATACTCAGGTGGTAATAAGGCTGATAGAGAAGGTACAGAAGGGTCTATAGGAATGGTAGCAAAAGGAAATATATCCTCCACAAAGCGAACATCGCGGGATGTGTACAGACGGGATGCAGATAGATCATAGCAAAGGTAGGCACTTTGAGTGAGGGAGTAGCCAAGGAAGACGCAAGGTTTAGAATGGGACTCAAGTTTGCGATTATTGTATGGTTTAAGCCATGGATAACACAGACACCTGTTAAGGCCATATTTATATGATTATTAAGGGTTTATTTCATTATTATTTTCCCCTCATTTGCGTAATTTACATGATTATTAAGGGTTTAAGTGTAATTATTAGGTAAATGTCATTTTAATATGGTTATTTGCAAAATTGGTTATTTTAAGTGTTTAATTGATTTAATTATGATTATTTGGATTTCATTACATTTTGCAATGTTCATTTATCTTTTAGGAGACTTAATTTCGAGATGATCAATCAAAGATATGGGAAAATAGAAGAGATAAGGAAAGAAATCAATCAAGATAAAGATGGAAATATCAAGGAATCCGTTCGCATCAATCCGGACGAGCGTCCATGCGGCGTCCAATATGGACGGGCGTCTTGTAATTCGGACGAGCGTCTAGAGAAGAAAAGTTGAACAGAGAGTTTGGACGGAATGCGGACGAGCGTCTTGATAGCGTCTAAGGCATCTTGAACGGGCGTCCATATAAGCGAACGAGCGTCCGGTGCCGACTTAACCCTAACCGACTTAGAGCTCTATAAATACAAAGCGGCAGCCCCAACCCTAAGAACATACTTTTTTACGCAACATTGAGATCGCAAATTCACCAAAAGCGCGGCCGAGAGAACCCTAATTTCACAGAGATGCAAATCTCCCAACCAACAATCATCTTCAACATGATTGTTGGCTAGAAACCTTGCAGTGAGTCGACGGAGGAAGCCTATCAACAACCAAACCAACTAGAGAGTTCGATGCTTTATGTTAGTGAGTTTAATTTATAGTTTTTCATCACTTTGGATGCTGTTTTGTATTGATCATGTTTTGTTGGAATTAACGATTTGATGAAACGATTTATCTATATCTATATGCTTGGATCTATGTATGAAAATATATTGGTTTAAGTTTTATTTCGTTCAAGTGATGCAATTATTCGTGTTATAAGAGATTAAGCATGTTTAGTTGAGTAAGAGTTTGGAAACAACCTCGTGATTTCGGTTTGATTGCATGTTTAGTTTACTTGAAAAGATAAACGAAACCCTAGAATTTGGTTGAAGGAATTTAATTGAATTCGTGAATAGATCACTACTAAAAACTACATCTTAGATCACCATCTAGTTGGGGATTGTTGGTTGATAGGTGGAATCTAGTCGCCTTGCTGTGTTTTCCCTTTATTGTTTCTTAATCGAATCATTAGTTAAGTTTTAGAACCCTAGTTTCTTGCTGATTTTCTGCATATTTTCTGTCCCAGTTCGTAGTTGGACGCTCGTCCGCAATAGCAGACGCTCGTCCATCAGATTTAGTTTCCAGACGCTCGTTCACTTTAGTGAACGCTCGTCCGCCTTTCTGTTTTCTTATTTTTCTTGCTTGTTTTTACTCTTGTTTTAGTTTTAATTCTTAGGTTTAGGTTTTAGTTAGTTTCAGCTTTAGTTTAGATAGATAATTGTGACATAATTGATATAGATTTATATTTGAATCCGATAAACATTCCACTCCTTAGGACGACCCGTAAACATCCTATACTACGATCCTTATACTTGGGGTGTTTCGGTTATAAATTGTAAAACTCGTTTTTACCGAACAAGTTTTTGGCGCCGTTGCCGGGGAGTCGGTAACGGTTGTCGGATTCTATTTAGGATAATTTTCTGAGTCAAAAGGGTCGTTTTTAGCACGCAGTAGTATTTTGGCCGTAACTTTCGGCTCGAGTGTCCGTTTGGAACGCAGGACCCCAATTCGGAAAGCTCGTTCCGACGCCGACGACGTGGTGAACGGCCATAGGCCGTTCAGTGCGTTTTCGAGGTCAAAATCCACTGTTTTCCCCTCCATTTTGACCCTAGAAGGTTTCAACACGTTTTTTTTCCCCGTCTTAGTGTTTTTCTAGTTTTTTAGGTTTTCGTAGCTGAACGAGCGTTCGATAACTTGAACGCCCGTCCACCTAAATTCTGTCTTCTGAACGAACGTTCATTCATCTGAACGAGCGTTCAGTTCTGAACGAACGTCCATTCATACTGGACGCCGATTCGATCTCTCAAATCATCACTTCTTTTCTATCTTCTTCTCCTCTCTCTTTTCTTTTCTCCCTCTAAACCATCAAACCTTTTCTAAACCTGTTCTAATCAACCCTAGGGTTGATTTCTTCCTTCTCCTTTCTTCTGGTTTATGCAAACGAGAAGTAAGAAGGGACTTCTGATCTTTGATCCTGAGCCTGAACGATCCATCCTTAGAAGAAGGCTTCTCCCTGATTTGGGCAAAATGGCGGATCAAGATCCACCAATTCCAAATCCTGACCCCCAAGCTCAGTTAAATTTACTCCTTCAACAAATGCAAGCTCGCAAAGAATAAAGCGAGAATCGGCAAGTCGGCATAAATCAACAACTTCAACAATTCCGCCAAAACCAAACTTAATCGGTTGAACCGGGACCCCTACACTCCATATCTTAATCAAGATTTTCTCGAGGGACATAGACCTATTCGTCCACCACGATATGGGGGAGTAAATTTCGACCTTAAAAATGGAGTAGTTGCACTAGTCCAAAATAGCTCTTTCCATGGCGCTCAAGAAGACCCGCACGACTTCTTGTCCACGTTCGTACAAATCCGTGAAGCGAGGCCATTATCCCGGTGTTGATTACGAGATCGTAAAGTTAAAGCTATTTCCTTTTGCTTTGAAAGGTGAAGCAAGTCGGTGGTTTAAATCGTTGGCACATCATTCCCTCCATACATGGAATGATGTCAAAAGAGCCTTCGCTCTTAAGTGGGTTTCACCAGGCAAGATTATGGAGATGAAACGGGAAATAGCTACGTTCGAGCAGTTGGAGGATGAAACTGTTGGCAAAGCTTGGGAAAGATTGAATCTTTTGATGAGGAAATGCCCCAATCACGGATATGACGGACATGAGTTGTTGGAAGCTGTTTTACGAGAGGAGTCTCTCAACCTAATAGAGACTATCTTGACTCCACGACTCATGGATCCTTCTTGGGGGAGGTGATGAGGCCCTTACTGAGTAGCCGAGACAATTGCCAAGAACAACATGTGGTCGACTCTAAGAAGACCAATATTGTTAAGAAAGAAGGTACGCAAGCAATCCACGATACACAGTGTTGGTTGCTCGGATGGAATCGATAAGCAAGCGGTGGCCAATCTTCGGATGCACCTTCGAGGTGAATTATCTTAGAACACGGGCGGGGACCGAGATGACGGAGGAGGTAAACTTAATGGATAATCAAAACCAACCCTTCCGAAACTTCAACGAGAACCGAACTATTCGGGATTTCAAAGGCAAAACTTCAATCAAGCCAAGTTACCACCGGCCCTTCAAATTCAAATTCTTTCAACTCGAACTATCAAAGGCCGATTCGAACTCCCAAAGGCCTCAAGGTGGTGGAATCAAACTCGAACAACAATCATACCACCTCATGTGTCCCTCAACACAAATTCGATGAGTGGTAGACATGGTGAAGACTCGTCTACTAGTGTTAAAGCAATTGAGAGACAAGTTGGTCAAATGGCAGACCGGCAAGCAAGCGAGACCTCACGGTAAACTCCCGAGTTATACCGAGAAAAACCCAAAAGCGATGTGAATGTTTGCCGCCATTACACCACAATAGGAGTATGGGCAAGAAGAGGAGTTGAACGAAGTAACTTTGAGAAGTGGTAAGAAAGGCTGGACCCGGCAAGATGTCGGGAAACGAGTAGCCCCTCCCGACGCCATGAGTTCGGGAGGGGAAATCGAAACCACATGCCGAAGAAAGCAACGATGAGGAGCTTAGTGACAATTCTTCGGAGGATGAAAATAATTCGATGACGAGGAAAGAAAGGAAAGTCAAGGGGCGGTACCCACGACTAAGAAAAAGGAAGAAAAGTTTGTGAGATGGAAGGATAAGGAGGATGAGGCGATAAAGAATCGGGCCACGAAGAATGATAAAGCCCTTCCTTATCCACCAAAAAGGAAAGAGAAAGCCCTCGCCAAAGACAAGCGGTATGATGGGGTGAGGAGGATACTTAGGGACACTAAAGTGAGTATGCCCTTAGCCGAGGTATTGTCGAAATGCCTAAATGTACTAAGTATCTTAAAGAATTACGTGGGAGTAAGAGAAAGCTTCGGGGGATGGTGAAGAAGTGCTTCGCGAGGATTGCGCGATGGTTTCACGAGAAAATTCTTTGTTAAGCGAGGTGACCACAGCGGACCTTCAATCTCTGTGAGATCGAAGGCCATTTATTCGAAAATGTATTATGCGACTCGGGGGCCTCTATTAATGTGATGCCATTAAACGTATGCAAAAAGCTCGGGTTAGATAAAAGGATGCGGGAACGCCCGATTTCTCTTCGGATGGTAGATAAATCTAGCCGGTTGCGGCCGGTTGTGTAGCTAATGTGCTCCTTCAAGTTGAACATTTAGTCTTCCCTACCGACCGGGTTATTCTAGACTATCCACGATAAGGAGATGCCTCTAATTCTAGGCCGAACCTTTTTAGACACTTCTAACGCTCTCATCGACTTCACGCAAAGGACGATTACTCTTAGAGTCGGTGACACATCGTCACCTTCACACGAGGGACACATCCCGAAAGAGCCGTAATTGATGAAATATCGTTTGTCGAAGCCATCTATGAGGACGAAAAAGATGCCTACTTTGAAGAAGCGAGAGGAGTTGACGAGAGATAGGTGTTTTTGAAGTCTTGGACATTGAGGATCCGGGCCGATCGCGGACCACCTTCTAATTCATTTCAAGCCGTAGGCATTGACGAGTCATCTTCACTCGCTCACACTTTGGGCTCGTTATTGAGTTAGAAGCATGGAGATGCCCAGCAACAAACGATGATTTCAAAGAGCTGAGTCAGGAAGACTTCATCCCTGGTGAAGAAGAAGCTCTGATGGGTAGTTGGGACGAGGTAGAGTTTTGGAGAGAAGCTACTCATTGGGAAGTAGATGATTGGGAAGAGTGGCGAGAAGAGCTTAAAGATGAAGAGTTAAGAAAAATGATCGATCACAAGAAAAAGGAAGCAAGTGTTGACCGGAGGATTCCGATGGATGATTTGATCCAGTACCTTTCTGGGGTTGAGCCTCGGGAAGATGAGGTGTTCTACTGTCAACCACTTCAAGCTCATAAAGAGAAAGGTGGCCCGTAAAAGTCTAGTATTGAGCAACCACCTACTGATTTAGAGCTCAAACCGCTTCCCAAACACCTTAAGTATATCTTTCTTAAGGATGGAGATAAATTGCCTTTGATCATTTCTTCGAAACTCGACCAAGAGCAAGAAGCACGGTGATAGAAGTGCTTAAGAAAAACATCCTCGCGTTCGGTTGGCAAGTGGGTGATATCCGAGGATCGGCCCGGACATATGCATGCATAAAATCCGAACGGAGGAAGGAGCTAAAAAGGTAAGACAACCTCAGCGAAGGCTGAATCCGCATATGCAGGAGGTTGTCAAGAAAGAAGTGATAAAGTGGCTCGACATGGGAATCATCTATGCAATCGCCGACGGCGAGTGGGTCGGCCCCTACTCAAGTTGTGCCAAAGAAGGGCGGAATCACGGTCGAAAAGAATGAAAAAGGGGAGGAAGTTGCCTTGCGTCTCGTGACGGGCTACGAGTACGTATAGACTATCGTAGGCGAATGAAGTCACCGCAAAAGATCACTTCCCCTTACCCTTCATTGACCAACTAATTGAAAGGCGAGTGGTCACAAGTATTATTGTTTTCTCGATGGATACTCGGTTACTTCCGGATAGCCATCGACCCCAATGACCAAGAGAAGACAACGTTTACGTGTCCATCCGGTACTTTTGCTTTTCGTAGAATGCCATTCGGTCTATGCAATGCACCCGCGACTTTTCAACGGTGTATGTTGGCCATTTTCGATGGACTTGTTGAGAAATGCATGGAGGTCTTCATGGATGACTTCTCGTCTACGGCGATAGTTTTGATGAAATTTTAGAGAACCTAGATATGGTACTCCAACGTTGCGTTGAGAAGAATGCGGTGCTTAAGCGGGAGAAATGCCATTTTCTAGTAGACGAAGGAATCGTTTTGGGACATAAGGTGTCCAATCTTTGGTATTCAAGTTGATAAGGCTAAGGTCGAAGCCATTGAACGGATGACGTACCCAAAAACAGTGAAAGAGGTACGAGGTTTTCTAGGACATGTTGGCTTCTACAGGCGTTTCATTAGAGACTTTTCTACGATTGCCAAGCCTTTATCAAATCTCTTGAAGGAAGATGTCGATTTCTTGTTCGACGCAAAGTGCAAAGAAGCTTTCAATTGTTTGAAAGATAAGCTTATCAGTGCCCCTATTTTAGTTGCACCTGACTGGACCAAGCCTTTCGAGTTGATGTGCGATGCCTCTAATTACGCCGTAGGCGCAGTCTTAGGTCAAAGAGTTGATAAAAGGTTCAGGCCCATTTATTATGCGAGTCGCACCTTGAACCCGGCTCAATGCAATTATACTACGGCGAGAAGGAATTCTTAGCCGTCGTCTTTGCCATTGACAAGTTTAGAAGTTATCTTCTAGGATCTCAAGTGATTGTATGGACGGATCATGCGGCTTTACGCTACCTTATGGATAAAGCGAGATGCCAAACCAAGGTTACTTAGATGGATTTTAATTCTACAAGAGTTTGACCTTGTGATTAAAGATAAGAAAGGTAGTGAGAATATTGTGGTGATCATTTATCTCGCTTAGTAAATGAGGGTGCGAGAGAATCACAATGATATAGGCATTGATTTTCCGGCGAGCAATTGATGAAGCTTGAAACGGTTAGGCCGTGGTATGCGACTACGTCAACTATTTAGCGAGTGGTCATTTAGAGGATATGACGTATCGGGGAGAAGAAAAAGTTCTTTTCGATCTTAAATATCTCGTATGGGAAGATCCTTATTTGTTCGAGTACGTAAAGACGGGTTGCTTCGACGGTGTGTTCCCGAGCATGATCGGTGGGATATCCTAGAACAATGCCATAAGCGGTCCTACCGGAGGTCACTATGGAACACCAAAGACGGTTGCAAAGATCCTTCAATTTGGATTCTGCGGCCGACCATTGTTTAAGGATGCAGAAGCCTTTTGTAAAGGTTGTGATAGGTGCCGAGAACTGGACGGCAGAGTAGTAGGATGGAAATGCCACTTAAGCCCATTCTTGAATGTGAAGTTTTCGACGTATGGGGCATAGATTTTATGGGACCCTTTCCATCCTCATGTGGTAATAAGTATATCCTCGTCTGTGTGGACTATGTTTCCAAGTGGGTCGAGGCCATAGCTACTCAAACTAATGATCATAAAGTCGTGAAGAAATTCTTGCAAAAGAATATCTTCACCGAGTTTGGTACGTCTAGAGCCCTCATTAGTGATGAAGGTACTCACTTTTGCAATGCGCCGCTTGACAAGATCCTTGAGAAGTATGGTGTCAAACACAAAGTTGGTACACCATATCATCCTCAGACCAGTGGCCAAGTCGAGGTAAGCAACCAAAGCTTGAAAAGAATTTTAGAGAAGACCGTGAACAATAATCGATCTAATTGGAGTCTTAAGTTGGATGACGCGTTGTGGGCTTATCGTACCGCATTCAAGACCCCGATGGGCACATCACCCTTCCAAATGGTTTATGGCAAAGCTTGTCATTTACCTGTCGAACTTGAACACAGAGCTTTACGGGCAATTAAATTCTTAAATTTTGATAGCCAACTCGTGGGGAGAAAAGATTGTTACGGTTGAACGAGCTCGACGAATTCGGACTCCGTGCATACGAGAATGCTAAGCTCGGCAAGGAGAGAACTAAGATACTCCATGACGCTAAGATCAAGGACCGAGAATTCAAAGTTGGTGAAATGGCTTTACTCTATAATACCGGACTTCATTTGTTTCTGGTAAACTCAAGTCTAGATGGTACGGTCCCTTTGAGATTCTCGAGGTTAATCCCGGTGGAGTAATTACTTTGAACGGGTATGGTAATCAAGCTTTTAAAGTGAATGGTCATCGACTTAAGAAATATTTTGGGCAACCAAAGGAAAAGCACGAGACTCTTTATTTCCAAAGAAGAGATGAGAGTACGGATGTCCCGATTTGTGAGGAGATTCCATCTTATTTCTTTGAGTCGGATGATGATGACGTTCCTATATCCACCCGTAAGGTACCTTACATTGAGACTTCTGATCATACCACTATGTCTATGCCTATCGTGCGCAAGAACAAGAAGAAGAGAGTCAGTGTAGTTTGGAGAGAAAGGTTTAATGATCTTATAGCACACTTGACTTGTTGTTGTGGTGAAAATCATTTCCGCCCCAATACTCCTGATTCCGATGCGAGGTGGCGTACATTTGTTAAACCAAAGTGGCCCGATCCGGGTTGATCTTTTGGAATCTGTGTCAAGCTATTGACATTAAAAGAGCGCTCCTAGGAGGCAACCTAGTTTTCTTTGTTCGTTTCCTTTTCTTAGGTTGTTTTGTTTTATTGTTTTAGAAATAATACTTTAGTTGATTTTGTGTTGATGGTTATTCCTCCTACATTCATTGTAAGTGTTTTGTGTTATGTGTTGCTTATATACCCCGTGTACCCCGAGATTCTATGGTATGTCGAGTGTTGCGGATACTTTTGAGCGAGGGTTTTCGAGTTACTACCGTCCGGTGTTGTCTATTCGAGTTGTCGCGGTATGTTCATGCTCCGGCCCGACCTCGCCAACTTTCATCCGACAACCACCTTTGTTGAAACCGACTAAGTTTTCTTTTTATTTTATTACGCACATTCGAGGACATAATGTGATTTAAGTGTGGGGGGGGGTAAATTGGGTATGTTTTTATGCTATATCCTTTGAAATATGAGTGAATGTTACATTTCGCGAAATTTAAAATTTTTTGTGAGTCTCAAGCATATAATTGAAACTAAATGCTTCTTTGGTTGTAGTTTTTCGACGATGATAGTATGCGACTTAGTGAGATAATTATAGCATGTTTTACTTTTATGGAGATAGTTTCGTTTTTCACTCACGAAAGCCTTTGATTTTGAAGCATGACTTTTGAATTATATCCTTTCATTGTTTTAATGATTTATCTTAGGAAGGTCAGTATAGTTACACCTAAGTTAGACCGTGTGCTGTGAATATCATAAAGTTTGAATGTGATAAGTGAGATGTAACTTATGACTTGTGAAAAGTGAATGAATAAAGTGAGTGAGCAATTATTAATAAACACGGTTGTCGGAAAATTTGGTTTATGATTGGAGTGAGGTAGGGCATTATCTCGAAATGTCCTATACCACTATGATGACCGAAGCTCACGACGAGTTAGAAGAAGCTACCTTATGATTTGAGTAAGGTAGGGTGTTATCACGAAACATCCTATTCTACTATGATGGGTAAAAGCTTATTCGATATGCGTCAAATTTGAAAATTTTGGAAATGATGAGTAAAAATAAAGTGAAGTCTTTGTTATCATGGATCTTGTACCCGGTAGAACCGCATGATATTTGTAGGGATTATCCTGCGAGTGCGTGGGAAGGCTTTGAGTGGAGCTATTACTGTTTGTACCTAGGATAGTCATTGGAATTTTTGAGAGGATATTTCTTTGAAAGGCTTGTTAGATTGAGAATGGCTTGTCACACTTACACCGAATCTATCTCTGTGATGGTATCATTTGCTATAGTTGTTGTATCTTTTGTTACGTGAGTTAGAGACCTATGTGGATTATTTATAAAGTTGAGCTATAGTTTTGATTGTTTTGTCCGAGGACGTACAAAAAGTTAAGTGTGGGGGAGTTGTTAAGGCCATATTTATATGATTATTAAGGGTTTATTTCATTATTATTTTCCCCTCATTTGCGTAATTTACATGATTATTAAGGGTTTAAGTGTAATTATTAGGTAAATGTCATTTTAATATGGTTATTTGCAAAATTGGTTATTTTAAGTGTTTAATTGATTTAATTATGATTATTTGGATTTCATTACATTTTGCAATGTTCATTTATCTTTTAGGAGACTTAATTTCGAGATGATCAATCAAAGATATGGGAAAATAGAAGAGATAAGGAAAGAAATCAATCAAGATAAAGATGGAAATATCAAGGAATCCGTTCGCATCAATCCGGACGAGCGTCCATGCGGCGTCCAATATGGACGGGCGTCTTGTAATTCGGACGAGCGTCTAGAGAAGAAAAGTTGAACGAGAGAGTTTGGACGGAATGCGAACGAGCGTCTTGATAGCGTCTAAGGCATCTTGAACGGGCGTCCATATAAGCGAACGAGCGTCCGCCGCCGACCTAAGGCTAACCGACTTAGAGCTCTATAAATACGGCAAGCGAGCCCCAACCCTAAGAACATACTTTTTTACGCAACATTGAGATCGCAAATTCACCAAAAGTTTGCGGCCGAGAGAACCCTAATTTCACGAGAGATGCAAATCTCCCAACCAACAATCATCTTCAACATGATTGTTGGCTAGAAACCTTGCAGTGAGTCGACGGAGGAAGCCTATCAACAACCAAACCAACTAGAGAGTTCGATGCTTTATGTTAGTGAGTTTAATTTATAGTTTTTCATCACTTTGGATGCTGTTTTGTATTGATCATGTTTTGTTGGAATTAACGATTTGATGAAACGATTTATCTATATCTATATGCTTGGATCTATGTATGAAAATATATTGGTTTAAGTTTTATTTCGTTCAAGTGATGCAATTATTCGTGTTATAAGAGATTAAGCATGTTTAGTTGAGTAAGAGCTTGGAAACGATCTCGTGATTTCGTGTTGATTGCATGTTTAGTTTGTTTGAAAAGATAAACGAAACCCTAGAATTTGGTTGAAGATATTTAATTGAATTCGTGAATAGATCACTACTAAAAACTATGTCTTTTTAATCACCGTCTAGTTGGGATTGTTGGTTGATAGGTGGAATCTAGTCGCCTTGCTGTGTTTTCCCTTTATTGTTTATTAATCAAATCGTTTAGATTAAGTTTAGTTTAAGTTTTAGTTTTTAAACCTTTAGATTTCCTGCAAGTTTTCTGCACGTTTCTGTTTCAGTTCGTAGTTAGACGCTCGTCCGCAATAGCAGACGCCCGTCCATTAGGTTTAGTTTTCAGACGCTCGTTCACTTTAGTGAACGCTCGTCCGTCTTTCTGTTTTCTTATTTTTCTGCTTGTTTTATTTCTGTTTTTTTAGTTTTAATTCTTAGGTTTAGGTTTTAGTTAGTTTGGAATAATTAGGAGGGTCCGATAAGTGCTTAAGATGAGGGGAGAGCATGTCAAGATTTTTTGTAGGCATACGATTGATGAGATAGACAGCTGCACTGACAGCATATGACCAATAGGTGATCGGCATGGAGGCATGAGAAAGAAGAGCTAAGGCAGTTTCGGTGATGTGCAGATGGCGTTGTTCAGAGATACCATTGTGCTGAGGTGTGTAGGTGGGAGACGTGAAGTGGGAGATGCCGTGGGCAGCAAGAAAGGGGCGCAGTTTTATATACTCAGTGCCATTGTCAGAGTAAAGAGTTTTGATAGGAGTATCTAACAATTTTTCGACATATGTTTTGAATTTGACAAAGGTGGAATAAACATCAGATTTACAAGCTAACGGATATATCCAAATGAAGCGAGTAAAATGATCAACAAATAAAACGTAATACTTGAAACCATCAAGCGAATAAAGCGGGGATGTCCAAACATACGAATAAATGACTTCCAAAGGTTTAACGGTACATAATGTTGAATCGAAAAAGGGAGCCGGTGGCTCTTATTACAAAGACGGGAATCACAATAAGTAGAAGAAACCAGAAGATAATTCTAAAAAATTATTTTTTGCAAGATTTTGAATGATAGGAAAAGTTGGATGGCCGCAGCGACAATGCCAGGTAGCAGCTGAGGCTTTGGACGCAGAGAAGGCGAAGAGAGCTTTTGAAGACCACAGATAGGCCCCATCACTGACTTGTCCCTGATGGAGGCATGTGCCCGTCTTCAAATCCTTCACCAAAAACGAGTCAGGTAAGAATTCAATAGTTACAGAATTGTCAGTACAAAATTTTTGAACCGAAAGTAGATTTCGAGAAAGAGAGGGAACACAGAGGACGTGATTTAATTTAAAGGAAGAGAGGGAGGTAGAGCCAATGTGAGTGATAGCCAAGGAGCTACCATCACCAATGACTATACTAGCCGTACCTTGATAAGGGGAATGCAAAGAGAGCAGGCTGAGCTCCTGTGTCATGTGGTGAGAGGCACCACTGTCAAGCATCCAGGGAGCAGAAGGATCAGAGTATGGCACAGGATAACTGGAAGCAGTATGCTGAGCAACATGAGCATGGGGAGGTGGGAGAGGCCGAGAGCTGCCTTGGTTGCGAGGTGGGCGGGGGAGATTGTTGTAGAGGGGATAAGCTGTGCAGCGGGTAGCAACGTGACCTTGGACACCACAGAGTTGGCAGAAGCCTTGATAGCCTTTGGAATTACGAGCAGTGGGATTTTTGGAGGAGTGATTGGGGGAGGGGGAAGGCTGTTGTGGTCTCGGGTTGGGGATTGGGGCTTGCGGCATGATGGGTGGGGGGCGGGGTGGTTGGGGAGAGGGATAATAGGATGTATTGGGAGAAACATGCATAGGACGGGGTTGATGGTAGGCAGGGAAAGCAGTGTACGCGGGGGTGTGACGGATCGACTTTGTGCAATCGACGCCTCATGCATTAACAATTTCTCATGTAACAAAGGCATAGCAATAGTATCATCACGAGCCTGAATGGCGCTCACAAGATCCTTATATTCACTACCGAGATTTTTTAAAACAATTTCAACTAATTCATCGTCAGGTACTTTAGCATCTAAAGACGCCAGATCATCCGCAATAGTTTTAATGGCGGTGAAATATGAGAGAGAGATGGACATTGTACCTTTAGTAATAGAATTCAAACGCAATCGTAGATAGCGAGTACGGACCTTACTTTGTTTCCCAATGATTGGTGAACCTACTAAGTATGTGTCTTTTTGATTTAGTGCACTCAATCGTAGATAGCGAGTACGGCCCTTACTTTGTTTCCCGTAGAGGAGGGTATCCCAAGCTTGCTTCGAATTAGTCGTGTCTTGAATAGAAGCAACATAATTTTTGTCAACCGAGCCGATAATGAGATGGTGAATGAGAGCATCTGTTGAACCCGAGTAAATGCGCGGATTGGACACGGCCGCACCGGCGGGCCCGGTTGGGACGGCGGCCGGCTTGGGTATATCACCGGTGATATATCCTATAAGACCATGACCGGTGAGGAGGGTGGTCATCTGCGGCTTCCAAGCGGAGAAATTTTTGTCATCGAGTTTAATCGGTGCATTGACGAGCAGGATTTAGGGAAACAACGGAGGGGGCTGCGCAGAAGGCGGAGCGATTTGCGGCGGTGGAAGAAGCCGAATCGGCGGTTGAAGAAGGAGTGGCCATGGCAGCAGCGGCGGCCTAGCGGCGAAGGTGGCTGCGGCAACTAGGGCTTGATTAACAGAAAAGAAATTTTGGTGGATCGAGAAGCTCTGATACCATGATAGATTTATTGAATAACAATATATTTTGTCATTAAGTAAAATGAATCATTACAGGAGTTTATATAGCTAGCCACAAGGCTATAAACGTAAATACAAAGATAATTAAATATAACTATCGTCTAATAGCCGATGATACATCGCTAACAATTGGCAATATTATAGGCTCGGTTGCAAGCACGTTCTTCCTAAATACCCTTGATGGGCTAGGATATCACGACTTGGTTCACCAATGGTGGAGGGTCTCTTGATCGTACTCGTACATACTAGCCAGCCATCCAAGTCCTTGAGAGAGTTCATGCTCTTCATGTGCTCGCTAACTTATTTATATAACGTCTCATTCGAGACCCCATAGGTAGGTTTCAAACTCGTCTCATTCGAGACCGTTGCAAATTGTCTTAAAGACATAGTGATTTCACTCGTCTGGTCTTTCATTTTCGTTTTAATTTTTTGGATTATATCGTAATTGCAATATCTATGAGGTTACATGAATGGATTTTGTTGTAATCTTTTGGTATATTTATTTATTTAGCACATGGATGTCGGTTCTAACAAATCTGTACGTGTGACACATATTTTCCCTAGTGCAGCAACCTGAATAAATTTGGGTTTAATAGTAATATCAATGAGCTAACTAACACTCTGTATTGTAGGGAGTTATTGGGGACACCCGTCATATGCAGAGTACACATATGTGATAAACTATACATATTTATTTTTAAACTAAATTCAAACTGTATGGTTCATATTTGTTTACCGGTCAATTCGATACATGTAAAGATACCACATAAAAACCTCCCTGTATTAAATAGTAGGAAAGTTAATGGGGGGAGAGGGGGAGACAACGTGAAGTTCATGGGGGGGGGAGACAACGTGAAGTGGAAAGTTAGCTGTGTCCCTATTTGTTAAATCACCGTCCTCTACAACTAATAAGTCGTACCGTACTGAGTTGTACACTTGTACCGTACCCATTATCCTCACCCTCGGGGACTCTCATTCTCGGGAAGTTCTTGTGTGGTATATCCACATATATTTAATTAACCGGTAAACAAATCTGAACCATACAATTTTTTAGTTCTGTTTAAAAATAAACGGTACATAGTTTGCCACATGGGTGCATTCCGCATATGGCATATATATACGGAGTGCACCCAAAAACTTTCCCTCATTCTCCTACTCAAACCTCAGTTATGCTATCTTGAGTACCCCACTCCCTCATTTACCACATGTTGAATCACCGTCCTGAAGGTATTATTTGGGCAATACGTCTATAACTCGGTGGTTAAAAAGCTCAGGTTTTCGGTTTTACGGTGACAGTCTAAAGGTTAAGGAACTATAAATATGATAACAATGATCATCTCCGATACTTAGTGTAAGTGTTTTCTCAGGATTATCAACAAAACAATGTAGTTTTGAAAAGAAAAAAAATTCAATATATGGTTAAATCATTTTTATATTTTGGGTGTTTTATTAGATCACATGTACCTCTGACTCTTGTCTAGAGACAGAGATAGTAAATGTATAGTTTATCCACGTGTGAGACACCATACAAAAATCTCTCGCCCCTACGTCTCTAAAACAAAACAAAAAAAAAGTGCCCTTAACCAATTACCACCCTCACTCATAACACTTTTATTTCACCTTGTTAAAAAGATTACATTTTTTTTTAGTGTCCGGTCATGTTAGCATTTAATTTGAAAGGCTTTTGACAGAGTCGTCTTTGTTTTCATGAAGAGCACAAGTTTTCCATTCAATGTTCAAAGTTTTGAAAGACGACAAGACTAGCTTAACAAAAAGACTTTGACAATTTAGGTTAGAAGAAAATATGGGCAAAACTTTGTCACTCCATTGAACATCCACAGAGTCCAAAAAAAAAAAAAAAAAAAAAAAAAAAAAAAAAAAAACTTACTCCCTTCGTTCCAATTTATTTGAGGCAGTTGTCAAAATCACGCATGTTAAGGATGTAAGTTAATGCATTAACTTTTACAATGAAATGACTAGAATGTCCTTAGATATAATTAATGTGACCTTGTTTTTTACATCTCCCAGTGTAATAAATAAGGGTAATTCAAGTAAAAACTCAATAAATATTGCATTGAAAATTGTACTGCCTCATATAAAATGAAACAAAATATTTTGACAACTGCCTCAGTTATTGTGGAACGGAGGAAGTAACAAAAAAGCCACTTCTCTAACTTCAATGCATGCCCCCGCTCTATTCCAATTTCCAACCACCGCGGACCCATATAGGAAAAGATATTGTGCAGAGACTCCGTTTTATAGAGTATATAACACATAAAAGAGTTAGGGAATCCATAGAATTTCCATAGTTTTTGTAGTAATATGTTTTTCTAGAAATTCGTAGCAACCGTTATGTAGTTTTGAATAATTATGAGAAGTAGTTGATGTTTGGTTTTGGAGTTCAGTTGTTGATCATGGATCCGTTATTTGCCCACTTAGTTTTAGAGGTATGAAATTGAACTTGAAACCATATGCTACTTTTGTGTTTGTGATTGTGTGTCTGTGATAACGGTTAATCATGATTATGCACTAACATTACTCGTAATTTAGTGTTAGAATTACCTTTGAAGACATTTCTCATGTTGCGCTATGGCCTCATAGTTGGGGTTTCAAAATTTAGGGCTGAGCAGGAAAACCGAGAAACCGAAAACCAAACCGATCCAAACCGATCCAAACCAATTTGACCCAAACCGATACAAACCGAATTTTTCGGTTTGGTTTCAAACCGAACCAAAATGTATTGGTTTGGTTTCGGTTTTTTTTATTTTAAACCAATCCAAACCGAACCCGAACCGATATATATATATATATATATATATATATATATATATATATATATATATATATATATATATATATATATATATCATATATTATATATATATATATATATATATATATATATATATATTATATTATATTTTAAACCAATCCAAACCGATCTTATTTTTTGGGTTTTATGATATATGCAAACCGAACCGAACCCCAAACCAAACAACCATTTAATAGATAAAGCTGGTTCAAACCGAACCCAAACCGAACCCAAACCGAAATTGGTTCAAACCGAACCATTGGTTTTCCAAGTGATTCGGTTCGGTTTGGGGGATGAAATTCCTGACCCAAACCGACCAGCTATAGGCAAAAACCGAACCGAACCGACCCAAACCAGACCAAGCTCAGCCCTAGGTTTCATCATGGCGTTGTACCTTAATGACGATCCAAAAATCGTCAAGGTAAACTTCTAGGCTACTTCCCTTAGTGATAACCTGAGGATGCTCCAGAAACACAGAAAAACAGTAAAGAGGGGATGATTTGGGATGTTTGAGACTGCACTTGGGATGTTGTTTCTCAAGCTGCCTACGTATCCAATGCTGGGATTGGAATCAAGTCTCCGCAGTTCCTTATGGATTGTTTATATAGAGGGGCTTGTGCCCTAGAGTTATCGTGTGGCGTGTCCGTGATGGACACTGATTAATGTGTTCCCTAAGGAAAAGGATTATGATTAGTTAATCCCCTTGATTATATGAGATAATTATGGTATTCAAATATTCATGTTTAAGGGATAAAGATTGGAGTCTTTATGACTCGGGATTCATTCATGATTATCTGTTTATTATACACGTGGGAAATAAGATTAAGAACAGACTCTGACTGACCTAGACGACGTGATCTGAACTGACCTGAGCTCCTCGGCCGATTTACGGGAGTCGGGAAACATAACTAGGCTAGTACCGACTATGACTCGAATTTGTAGACTGATAAGCTTGAGGAACTTAAGCCGACCGGTGAGGTGGGTCGCCGATTGACCAGGATACAAGTAGTGACCGACCTTAGAAGGTCGAGCACCGAAACCAGAGCTACTCGTAAATATTGGAGGTCGATCAAAGCCAGGTTGACCTGGAAGGGGTGGGGCGAGTAGCCGAACTACTCCGACCCGACTACCGGGATACCTGGCAGTGCCTTTCCACACTTGGTGTTGAGCTACTATGTAGGGTGGTACCATTCTTAGCATCGTCTCTTAATTTGAAGAGTCGTTTAACCAAATAGTTAAGATTATGTGTACGTCGATCCAAGAGTGTTACATGTAGGTTTGTGTGTTTGTGTGCAAGAATGCTTTGTAAAATATGCAAAGTGACAAATATGTAACATGAAAATGAACATGAACACGCGAATGATCAAGTGACACACAGTAATGACAGATTTGAAACTAATTTGTTTTAAGTACTTTGATAAGTTTCCATTTGCTTTTAAACTTTACGCATTTTCAAAAGGGTGGAAGAATTCATGCCATGTCTTTCAACTACCGACAAACATAACTTCATATTTTTTTATCATTTTTTATTTCTTACCGAGAACGTCGTTAACGCTCACTCCTTTATTTTTGGTTGAGAATCACAGACATGAACACATATACATCGCACAACATTACACGAGCATAACGACAAGGTCATTTTAAACATTAAGGATAAGTCACATCAGCGACATGTATTAAAAATATAAGATATAATTTAACATTAGCGGTATACATAATACATCAATTCTTTAAAATACAAAACTAAGCATCCGACTTCTAGATGATTATAGTCGAAATGTCGAATATACACTCTAGGTGTCTAAAAGATTACAATTTACAAAAGATAATAACTAATGATCATTCAATAGATAACATAAATAAGATACACAATATTTATCAAAATATAATGATGAAAATAATATTCATTTGTCAAATTGTATTTGGAGCACTTTAAAGGGGGAAAAAAAATGAAAAGTTGTGCTTGTGAGTGTCGATAACATGTCATGGCGTATTAGATATAAAAAATTCAAAATAACAACATTTTCATCAGTCGCTATTTGTCGAACATGTAACGCCCGAGAAATCAAGGGTTAGCGGTGCTACTTAAGTCATAATGGATCCAATAACTACTTATGTCCATCCCCATCGTTTGGCTTAAAATGGTTAACATGAGTTATCAAATTCATTATGCCTCAACATTATATGTAGATAATATTTGTTCTCGTTTGACCTAAAATTATTAAACCAAACTACCAAGTCCGTTATCTCTCAACCTACAATATCTGCTTGGACCGCTTCTTAAGGAACTGCATCATCGTCAAGACCCTACCAGAAAATTCTAGATGTGACCCTCACAGTCCTTTCACGGGTGACATTTAGTTTCGTCTAACAGCCTGCTATATACCACCTATAACACAACACCTCAAAACGAAGGTTTAGTGGCATTACTTGGGTCATAATTGACTCATCGTCCTCGCACGACCTAATTTATTATCCAAACTACATATTCCATCATGTCTCAACAATATTTATTGATAATGTCATTCTAATTTTTTGAATGTGATACATTACAGAACATGCGTCGTATACATGTCAAAGGCATGACACAACGTACGATACTCAGATTAAAGTGTTAGGTGTTTATAATTAATAATTACTCTAGCATCTATAGCAAAAATGGTGGTGATATTACGCAAACGAGGGATGCTACCGTAACGGCGATTGTACCAAAATAAGTGACACAAACACACTTTTGCATTTTTTATTAAAGGGGGCTTACATCACAATTAATAAAGAGTAATGATATTGCCACAACAAAGTACCACTACACACATGTGTACTATGATTTTGATGTGAGACCTATTAATTTTTTGAGGTAATGAGGGAGAAAGACACGGACATTTCATCAATTAATTAAGAAGAATGACAGGTTTTTGAAACTTTTGCATAAATGACAAAACTTTTTTTTATTATTATTATTTTTCCGGCGCCATTTTCCCAACAAAAAAAAATCCCAACACTTTCTCTCTTATCCATCTTTTTTAAACACTCATATCTTTCAATCTACAACTCCAAATTTGAATTTTTTTTCACCAAATATTTTATTTTTTTCATGCTCTTTATTTTGAGACCACATTCAACATATTCCGAGGTGGTTTCAGAAAATCCGATGTCGAAATTCACTATTGTTCGAAATTCACTGTCGATATTCACTGATTTTCAGGATTCACTGAGGAGATTCACTGAGTGAATTTCGAATGTGAATCTCACGAAAAACGATGTAATTATGTCGAACCAAGTCTCAAAACGAAGAGCATCAAAAAATAAAAAATTCAGTAAATTTTTATCGCATTTGGATCTTTAGATCAAAAGATATAAGCGTTTGAAAATGTAGGAGAAAAAAAAAAACCGGAGCAGGTAGACGCGTCGGATTTTATTTATTTAATTTTTTCTTCAAGCTATAAAAAATATATAAATTGTAATTCTCACTATAAAAAATGTGTGGCTGTCATGTTACTTAAAAATATTCCAAAAGAGTTCCTTATCCCCAATTCTCCATAAATTTTTTTGGTACCAAAAAGATCAAATGATCAATAATGTAAAATTGAGTTGTGGTATTTTGTTGTGACCGTTTTGTTGTAGCACAAACGTTTCTCATCAATAAATACACATAATAATCAAAGGTAAAAATGTATGTTGTGTCATTCGTGGTGGCACAACCGTTATGCTCGTAGCATTTTCTAAGCAAAATATGCTTTAACCATCATCTTAGAAAGTGAAATTTTAGGGTGGTCCAGGTGCAAGTTTTGGACCACCAAGTCAGCACTTTTAAAGGGATACATTGGTGGAAAGTTTTTACAGGTTGGGGCTTATTTTAGAATGTTGGATTCCTATTGGTTTTGGTGCCCAATTAGGATTTGCACCGTAACTAACATAAAATTTGTGTCTCAGTAAAGCCTTCTAGTGGAATAATGGTCTTTAAACTACAGTTTAAAAGGGATGGATTGAAAAAGTAAAAGGAGGTGGATATAATCACTCCCTGTGTGGTACTAGTTTAACTCTAATGACACGGTCATCCAGCCAATTAGAAGCCCCAAAGGAAAGGTACTATATCCAAAGGTACTTCTTCTGCCACATGCCCGTGTCTGCGCGCATCCGGCCATATATCGATCTATACGCGACGTTGATCGGTGTTAGATCTATATTATAATATAGATCTAACACCGATCAACGCGTGTGATCACCGACAATGGATAATGGGATGTATATGTACACGCGTATGCACTATCATTTCCGATATCCAAAAGCCAACCTAGTACATACATTAATATGTATAAGCTATAAATAGTGGAGGGTGGGATATAGAGTTTTCCTTGAATTTGGATCAGACAAATAAACAAACACAAGGAAAGCAAACGTAAGCTTTGCCGTTTGACAAATCATATTCCCATTTAACTGAACCTCCTCAGTCAGCCAAAAGCCTTCTTCCATTCTCTTCTTTATGGTCCCCCATTTTCTACGCTCTCTCTTCCCCTTTTTTTCTCACATTCTTTGCTGCATTTTCCCCACACGTTTGTTTTGCTAGTATAACATACTTTTAGCATTGTGGGACTTTGTTTTAATACAGGGAATTGGTGGAAGGTAATTCCAAGAACACTTCTTAGTTGTTCTTTTGTTTTTGGTTGTTATTGTGCATGAACAATGTTATCTGGTTAATGGCCACTGCAAAAATTCTTGCTTTCTTGTTGTTAGCATTTGGATTATATGATTTGAATTTGTGGCTTTGAACCATTGATTTGTGTAAGATTCATATCTAACCATCCTTTTTTTCTTCCCGACATGATTGTCATTCCAGATTCATACACTCTGCATTTTTCTTTAAACAAATTAGATTGGTTGGAAGTGGGGTACCAATTGATACTCTTATGATTGTGGTGGACACAAAAGAAATCATTTTATCCAACCACTTTTTCCATCTTAAGTTGCAATTCAAACATCTTCATTTAACAAAAATGTGATTTTTTTTTTTTTTTTTTTTTGGCATCTTTGGCCTGTTCTTGTCACCCTTGTGATTATTTCTTCTTCTTGTTTGCCCAGCTTATGTGGTATTGACTAATTTCATGCAAACAGCTTAGCTACATTGATGGTTTCTGGCTAAATTTCTGTTTTTTTTGTTTTTGTAGGAAAAATCGGTTCCTAGGTTTAGATCAGACATTCCCACTCTTCAGAACGAAATGGGGATGTCCTTTTCATGTCCATTTTCAATTCTTGATGATTTAGAAGCTCAACTTGATTCCCTATCATTAGAAAAACAAACTAGTTTTGGTGGTGGTGATGCTAAAATTGCTATACGTTCTCTAAGTTTCAAAGGTCAAGATTCTAAGCTTACAATAGTGAAATCATTTGGTTCTGGAAAAATGATCCTTAGTGGATCTTTGAGCTTTGATGGTAAACAAGTTGAGACTCAGATTGCCTTAGAGACTCCTTCGACCTGTGATCTTGATAACAACACAGGAATGGCTAGATCAAAGAAAAGTTGTCCAATACCTTTGCCAGAATCTGCTGATCCAAGACATCATGCTGCTGTTAAGTTGCAGAAAACATATAAAAGTTTCCGAACTAGAAGACGCCTTGCAGATTGTGCTGTTTTAGTTGAGCAAAGATGGTAGGTACTCACTCTTTTACTATTACATTTGCACAATATTTCGCAAGTAGACATGGATTATGATAAAGAAACCGGTAAAGAAACAAAGGATTGATTGTGCTATCCCAGTATTTTGAGTTAGAGGTTCAAAAACAAATTATTGATGCAAGAGGGAATCTTTTTTGTTCAAAGTTTTGTTTTTGCACATCCTCCATCAATAACTTATTTTGAATTCATTTTAATGATACCAAGATGTCATTTCAGGTGGAAGCTATTAGATTTTGCTGAACTCAAGCAAACTTCTGTGTCATTCTTTGACATAGAAAAACAAGAAACTGCTGTTTCACGTTGGTCAAGAGCAAGAAAGAAAGCAGCCAAGGTAAAATCGGTTTTAGTAGTAGTACGAAAATGATGTACATATTTTTGAATTCTTGAATCTTATGATACGTGTTTTCAATATCAGGTGGGGAAAGGTTTATCAAAGGCTGAAAAAGCACGCAAACTTGCTCTGCAACATTGGCTTGAAGCTGTAAGTTGTATTAAATAACTTTTTAAGAACATACTGATAATTCTTTTGCTATGTTTCGTGCTGAATTCTTTGCATTTTATACCAGATTGATCCTAGGCATAGATATGGTCATAATCTTCAGTTTTATTATGTCAAGTGGCTCCACTGTGAGAGCAGACAACCCTTCTTTTATTGGTAAGTAATTCTCTAAATAGCAAGATAACTCTTTGTTTTCATGCTTGTTTAGTTATGGTTTTTTCTGCACACTGTATCTTTGGTTATTCCAGCTAAAATATTTATGTATCAGGCTTGACGTCGGGGAAGGGAAAGAAGTAAACGTTGAAAAATGTCCTCGACCAAAACTTCAACAACAATGCATCAAATATCTTGGTCCGGTAAGCTTCATCTCCTGTTTTGCTGGCTAATTTCCTAGATTAGTGATACCTATCTAGTAACATCTGCACAGATGCATACCAGATCTATGTGTTTTGACAGATCTGATATATGATTTATATACATATATGTATATTTATGTATGTAAATCTTATGGTCATGGCAAAGCAAGCCTTGAAGACAAATAGAAATTGTATTTCCATTGATGAAAGTTCACTGAAGGAAAATTTAACGTTGACACAGAGAGAAAGGACTGCATACGAAGTGGTTATAGAAGATGGTAGATTTCTATACAAGCAAAGTGGGGAGCTACTCGATACAAGACAAGGTCCTGAGGATTGCAAGTGGATCTTTGTACTCAGTGTATCAAAAATCTTGTATGTGGGGCAGAAAAAGAAAGGGACTTTTCAGCATTCAAGTTTCTTGGCTGGAGGGGCTACATTATCTGCAGGCAGATTAGTAGTGGAAGATGGTATTCTTAAGGTGAAAACATTACTTATAGATTATCTATACGAATTTGTTTTGTGAGAAAAAGCTTTCGAGTTTGTAACTTAATGTTTTTGAATGTATTAGGCTATCTGGCCTCATAGTGGACATTATCTTCCAACTGAAGAAAATATCGAGGAATTCATGGCATTCCTTGAGGAACACAATGTTGATCTCAATGTTATCCAGGTAGAATCACTTAACCTTATAATCATCAAAACATTGGTAGAACTTGATCGCCATGTAGTTAAACATTCCCTTTTTTTTTTTTTTACAGAGAGAGCCAACTGGTGAAGATGAGGTGCCTATTCCTAAAGAGGAAAACAACGTTGGCCTTCGTAGCAGTACATCAGAACCAAATTTGATCAGTGCTGGTTCAAAGACTGATACGAATGCCTCTGATGGGTGGGAAGATAATGTTGGCAAGAAAAGGGGCAAGGACTTGGAAACTGCACAACCAAATGTTCCAAGGTTGTCTCGAGGCGTGTATCTAAAGATTTCTGCTATTGAAATACCAAAAAGAGACAGAATTATTGAGTTATTTAAGGAAGGAAAAGAACAATCTCTTTCAAATGCTTTTGACAGCAATGACTTTGATAGTGGTTTTGATGGATATGAAACTGCAGAAGAAAATCTATCAGACTCTGAGTTTTCTATCTCTAAGAAGAATTTATTTGATCCTTGTGAAGAAGAATACGAAGATCCTATTCCGAAAGAAAAGATTATGAAAAGAATTGATTCACATAGAAGGACGAAATCATACCAACTAGCTTATCAGTTATCTTGTAAATGGACAACTGGAGCTGGACCACGAATTGGATGCATGAGGGATTACCCTTCAGAACTTCAAACTCTTGCTTTGGAGGATATGCATTTGTCTCCAAGAGCTGCATTTTCTGATACCCCTGTATTCCGCCATAGAGAACCAACTGGGAAAAGTCTATTTGCTCCTTCACAAGAGAAGATGCTGTAAGATTTTCTTTTTTTGGACAAAACGTTGGTACGTAGTTTTTCAGATCAAAGGAAGCAAAAACCAGATACTTCCGGTTCCAATATGAAGCCATGGTAGGATGATATTCTTAAGTGTAATAATTGGTTTACACAATTCTTTTGAAGATAGGTAGACTGGTAGGAATATTCTTTGATATCTTTTGCATTTAATCATTGTTTTACACTATTCTTTTGGTGACAGAGGGATCATATAATTAGTTGGATCCTTCATTTTGGAATACTGTCTACCTCTGATGGTTTGTAGTGAATACTGAATAGAAAGAAAGAATCTGTCCTAATTATATTCTTTTTCCCCCTTTTGTGGTGTTCTTGTTGTTTAAACACTATTATTATCCTTCATTTGAAACTAATAGAGAAATGTACCCTAGCTTCATCCCTCAATATCTGTTGTTTTTTATAAATAAATAAAAAAAATTAGGTCAACATGGCCAGACTACACGGATCCCAAGGACTGAATCATTTAGACCGATCTTACAGTGTCTTTCTTATCTCATATATTTGCTGCAACACTCTTGGTGAAGAGCTAACTAGGAAATCGCGCATAGACTAAAGTTAGAATACAGAGTACCAGCTGCTTTTTAAGGGCACAAGGGCTTGCCTAGTTGTTTCTTAGCTACTATCTGCATTATTATCCTTGAAATACAAGTAACATGTTGCATGCCCTTTGTCAAGTCTCACTCTTCATGATCTCCGTGACATTATAGTGTAGCCGCCACTTTCAAACTCTTAGATCATCGTCTTCATGCTAAATAGTCTCCTGTTTATATGAAAGGAAACACCAAATACTCCGTATAAAAGAGATTCCATATGAATCGATAATATGTTGAGATTGCTTCCTGCAACAACATTTTTGTTAGAATCCAAACATGTATGAATCACAGTTATGCATAATAACTTAAGGTTTAAGGGGTGATGATAATTTATCATGGTATCAATGCAGCAGCTCATAGGATCATTGTCACCCTATTTGTTTAGAGGGCGAATCTTGTTCAGTGAAACCGGTGCCGTGATCTGTCAAGTGACATCGCAAAATGAGCTTAATTTGCGTAAAGTAAACTCACTTGACAGATCAAAACATTGGCCTCACTAAAGAAAGTGGGCTTACTTAATGCAAAATAAACTCCCTGGACATACACAGCACCGACCTCGGTGGAGAGG
This sequence comes from Gentiana straminea, assembly GCA_036785695.1. Taxonomy (NCBI): domain Eukaryota; kingdom Viridiplantae; phylum Streptophyta; class Magnoliopsida; order Gentianales; family Gentianaceae; genus Gentiana; species Gentiana straminea. The sequence continues at coordinate 222,586 of JAVUPR010000480.1, forward strand.
ATCCAGGTTGATTTGTTTGTTTTTTTAGTTGAGGGGTCAGGTTGATTTGTAGGTACAGAGAAGAAGGGGGAAACTAACAGAAAAAAAGAGCACAATATATCACCTTTGTGTAGTTTGCTTTTTCCAATAACCATGCCTGAATAGAGTAAGAAAATATTTTTGTAAGTACAGAAGCAATGAGAGATAAAAGTCATTTTCTGTTCCTGACAAACCATATATTTTGCATAATGCAACTATGAAGATTTATAATACCACCTGGAAGATTAAACCTGCTGCCAATAGAAGGTGTATTGGAATCATCAAGTTGCCCTTGAAAGCCTGAATATAATCCATTAAAACGGGAATTTCATTCAGCTGGTCAGAAAAATTGAAGTCTTTGGTTTTCTTTCAGAGTAATTCATATGAAATTATCACATTCAAGAAGATTTTCCCGTTCACCTGAGGCATGTAACTTGCTGCTAGGACAGCACCAATGTAATTTGTTACTAAAAGGCCAGTACCAAGAAATGCAATATTTCTCACTCCAAGCTTTGTTGCCAAAGTAGATATCTGAAACCTAAAAGGTCATAGTAAAGTATATTAAGTTCAGACACTAACAAAAAGGAACAGATAGCTACTTCTTAATTGATGAAGCACCAGGTAACAGAGTAACTTTTGAAGATACTGATACTAGTTGCACCAGCACAATCGAAACAGTTGAATTATCATCTCTCTTAAAAGCTTAAGTTGATATGGGGAGTTGAGTAATTTACATATTTAAACACAACACACTTCAACATAAACATCTAGTAGTGACTAGTGAACAAAATGAACACAAATTCATACCAAAAAGACAACACACAGATAGGCACACAAACAAAATCCCCGAATGTATGAAAATAAAAACAATAGAGAAAAAGATTTAACAGAAGTGAGATTATGCAGAGAAGACTTACTTGCGATCACCCTCAACATCTGGAAGATCTTTAGTAATGGCAATAACCAGAGCAAATACGGTTACAAAAGTTGTTATGAAAGCTACAGGGGAGCTGCAGAGGAGAAGTTCCATAAACAAAAATAGGACAAGTTAATAGAAGTATAGGAAAATGACTCAAGACGAAAAAGACTACAGGTGATGTTAACATGAATGATGCCCATATGTGTTCAAGATGATCCAAGATTTCGAAACTTTTTAAGGTTCTACGGTTGATTACATTTTTTTTATGACACCAAGATTGCATTTGGTGTCAGAAAAATTCCTGAAAGTCTTTGTATCTAAGATGGGCATAAAGCAACAAAAGGGCTTTGTCATACATCATAATGTTCTTTTACTTGCAGACACAGAGCAAAACAATGTCCAAACTCACCTCCACTCAAAGGTTAACCCAAGAGCAGCTCTTGTTGCGTAATAAACACCATAATTGAGAAGGAAACCACGAACCTGCAGTAATAACTTTTTTAGTAGTCCCCAGGCACGTAAAATAGATCACCAATAGTAATCTAAAACCTCTTTTTTACTAGGAACATATTTCACGTGTCAAATATGTCAAGATTATTGGGCTTTTGTTAGACAAACACAGAAATCTTACATTCAACTTGAGGTGCTAATTACTATGCTGATCTAATCCCAAAGTTTACTGTCGAGTTGTTAATTTAGAATAAAGACTTTTAGAAGAATGCTCTGAATGCAGCAAATTATTTTTCATTCTACTCAAAAGCCATTTTTGAGCTCGAGAAGCTGTCCAGAAACTCCAAGTTGAAAATTAACAGGGAAGTAATGTTAGTAAATAAAGATGTCAATCATACCGTGGCAATTATAAGAAAAGCCACCACTGGATGTTTCTTCAAACGAAATGGGGGAACAGAGTAAATTGTGCCAAGAAAAAGGCCAAGGCTGTAAAGTGCGGTAATGAAAGGACCAAAGTTCAGCCCTACAATCAAAAGGCCAGCAACAGCAAGCAGTGACACCAACAACCAAGCAGATTGAACCGACAGATCTCCAGCAGCAATTGGCAAATACGGTTTGTTCACCCTGCGGTGTAAAGACATTGACAAACCATGTAATGAATCAAACTGGAAATCAAGTGCTTCCAAACACTATTTTCGTTGTTTTTAAGTTAATGCTTGGGAATACTTACACCTAATTTTGACACTAAAGCTAGGATTTGTGACGAGCATATTATAATACTCATGTACAGAACTGAAACACAATCATAAAGAAAGCTCATAATTTGGGAAAGCTTCCAGAACTGGTTGCTCCACTCTCTGGTTTTCAACAACCAAAGACAAAGCTACATCAATATACATGGGAATGAGCACAATTTGCTTGAACATGTAACAATGGACTGATACCAAAATTTTGAAAGTTAGCATTAGAAATTGATGCTTACTTGTCAATGCCAATATCATATATTTGATTAATGCCCACGATATACCCATTTCCACATATAAGAGCAACAAGGCCAGAAAACGCCTTCAAGAGCAGTGACCACCTTATCAAATTTGGGTTCTCAATCAAAGCTCTTGTCACTAATGAGCTGCCAACAAAAGAATCACTCAATTAATAATGTGAACCAGAACACATATGCCATTACAGAATAGGTACTCACACTGATCCTAATGCCGTTCCACGAATGGTGTGAGGCCTCAGAAATCTCCAAAAGGCATCTTTGAACTGCAAAACTTTATTCAGCAAGGGTTCGGAGGATCCGGCAGCCCCGACTTGAGAGCTAGCCTGGCAGGACAGTCTTCCACTATAAACTATGAATAAAATCATTCACAGTTTTGGCCATGTGTAAAAGGACTAAGAATTTCATTTCCTCTATGAGACAAGAGCATGAACATGAATGTTCTATTCAAAACAAAACATTTTAAGATACCCCAATTTGAAGTTATTGGATACTTAACCAATAAAAAAGTTATAGCTTATCAGAAATGCAACCAGCAGCAAAATTAGACTTTTTTAATGCCCAGACAAACTATAGTACTAACACAAGTTAGCCCCATCATGATCAAGCAAAAAGCCAAGTAAATTACTAGAAAACAACGTAAATACTCATAAGAAGCTGCGGCAATTCAAACAAGAAACAAGCTAGCGCTGTAGTCACTACATGGTAAAGTAAATCAAAAGAATTTGCAGGACTTTAAAAATGCAGAATGAAACATACCCAGATTGATATGGGCCTATTTTGTCTAGTTAAAACAGCTGCAGGAAACGAATCCCGAATGCGGAAGAAGAACCCATTTGAAAAAGATGAAGTCTTGGAAGATAAGAGAGCTGATTTGGCGAATTGGGCAGTCGGTCTATGAGCCAATGCTCCACAGTGAGGAGAATGAGGATTATGGTGAGCGTAAAGAACTGGAATTTGAAAGGAAGAAGGGCAAGATGAAACTACAAGCTCCATCACACAAGAGGGAAGCTCCCTCAGTTCTGAATAATAGTAATAATAATAACAGTAATGGGATATGAATTGAGAAGGCCTTGTATTGACACAACTATAGTCTATAGTAAAACCTTACATTGACAGAACTACTTACCCAACCACCAAATTGTTTTGGATTTATTTTTTTTTAACGAAACAGATTACCGAACAGATTGCATTCAGGGACCAGTGATAGTAGATAGTAAAAATGAAAAGGTTCCAAAGAAACTTCATCAATAAGGATGATGATAGAGGTGAAAAAGATGTTCCATAACAATACATTTACAACTTTACAAGCACAGAATTTTACTACTATCATCTACAAAGTATTTGTAGTTTGACTCGCTTTACTGAACAAAGAATTTTTTAACGGTATTCGCACCATTGCACCAAAGTAGTGTAAATTTACATATTAATCTCTTTTTTTAAACCATTCTTCTCCAACCATTCTACACCAAATTTTATACCAAAAAACATATTCTAAAAATATTTCATATTAATCTCTTTTTTTAAAAATAAAAATAAGTATATGTCTTTCATCAAATAACAAAATAGACATTTAAAAATTAATGTATGATGTATGAATAATATATTAGATTAATAATACATTTATTTTAAAATAAAAAAACTGTCCTAAATTTATTTTTATTCAAAACGTGATTAAAATACAAAACTGTCCTAAATTTATTTTTATTCACTTCTAAATTAAATAAGTGTTATTTGTTTATAAGGACGTGTTTTGAGACTTAATTAGGCACTTAGAACACATTTAAAAGATCATTAGTTATAAGGACAAAATAACACTTGTTGGACAAAATTAACCCCAACCTCTTCAAGTCAAACAAAGTATTGTTACTTACACTACTGCTACTGCTTCATGTTCGGGTTGAAAGCCCACACATGAGAGAGCATGTTAGGCTATATACATGTAAACGGTGGCTGCTTTCTGACAAAATTAATTTGCATTTTTATGGGCAGAAATGGGTTATCCGTAGATACCAAGAAGCTTTCATTTGCTGAAAGGAATGACCGATGATGCTCAAACTTCCAGGGAAGAAATATGCTTCCGTTTATGGATTAACAGTCTTGGAATAGATTTTTATGCTAATAATGTATTTGAGGATATCAGAACTGGGTGAGATTTCTGCTGCTTTTTGAATTTTGTTATGGACGTTTTAATCTTATTTAATTTCGCTGTCCTTTCTTATAGATGGGTTTTCTTAGAAGTCCTTGATAAAATTGCTCCTGGATCTGTTAATTGGAAGCAAGCCACGAAACCACCCATTAAGATGCCCTTCAAAAAGGTTGAGAACTGTAACCAAGCCATACGCATTTAATGTTATTTCTGCTGTACATGTTACTGAAATGTTACGATCCTAATAGTTTACGGGCCTTCGGTGTCATTTGCCCATTACGTTGGTAAACATTTCTTTGATCCCTCTTTTGTTTTTTCATCGATATCATGATTTACGTGTATATATAGTGAAGATTTGTTTTGCTGTATAATTTTCTAGCCGAGTGAAGAATATGAATTGGGGCATAAATATCATTGGCCGATTGAAGGTGATTTTTCCAATGGCGATGTTCCTAGCTGTGTTGTATACCAGATCAAAAAAGTTAGCATTTCAAGTAAAATCGACACCTATGCTTTTCTCAACAATTCTAAATCTAAGGCAATGCGTTTGGTGGAGTATTTTATGAATCATTCCCAGAGCTTGGAGATGCTTGAACTGAATGAGTTGTCGAAAGATTTATCTCCGGCGTGGGTCATGAAAAAGATAGAAAGACAGTACCCTCGATATTCAGAGCTTAAAAACTTTTCATGTTCCATTAATGTTGAGTGAGCTAATTAATCTCTGTTGTAAACTTGTAATAGATTTGAAAAGCTAGCTATTAATTTCTTGGATCTTTATGGATTTTATGGATTTGCAACAGGCATTAGATATGTATTTCAATAGATTTGAAGATTTCATAATTGAATTTCACCCGACTTTGTTCATTTTTTCCTTATACGTACATGGATGTGTGTGGAATTGTAACTTTTGAAATGATGCAAGTGATTTCGATCTGCAGTATGATTTTTGGTTTATGGAAATGATTTATTCATGCAGCTAGTATATATATATATTGAATTTAGGCTTTTAGGGTGATAACAGACTTCTGCAGATCTTTCCTAGTCTGATTTCAGTCATACAAACACATGCACAGAAACCACACTTTAGAAACCTGATATATCATTGCACCACACTAAAAGTCCTTATTTTTTATATTCTTTATTTGCACCCCAACTATAAATTATAATTTTGCTATTTCTACTAATACACCACACTTACATATATACTATACATTAGATGTTGATTTTCATGTTGATGTCACTGCATATCTGATTGTCGATGTCACTGCATAAAATGTTGATATCACTACATATATGATTGCTGATGTCACTGCATAAAAATATGAAATAAGGTGAAAGATTAATGATGATCGTAGTTTTATATCAAAAGTTATAGCCGTTTGAAGTCGATTTTATGAAGAAAAGAAATCGATTTTATGAAATTAAGTCGGAAAAATATCAAATGTCATCACGGTGTTGCTTCATCAAATGTCACTGTATCCCGGTGATCACTGCATCCCGATGGTCTCTGGCAACGCGGTGTCGTCTCGCATCGGGGGTGGCCACTTCATCGCGGTGTCTCGCATATAAGATTGCCGATGTCACTACATAAATTGTTGATGTCATTCATATATGATTGATGATGTCACTGCATAAAATATTGATGTCACTGCATATCTGATTGCCGATGTCACTGCATAAATTGTTGATGTCACGCATATATGATTGCCGATGTCACTGCATAAAATGTTGATATCACTGCATATAAGATTGTCGATTTCACTGCATAAAAATATGAATTAAGGTGAAAGATTTATGTTGATCCTAGTTTCATATCAAAAGATATAGCCATTTGAAGTCGATTTTATGAAGAAAAGAAATCGATTTTATGAAAAAAAAGTCAGAAAAATATCAAATGTCATCACGGTGTTGCTTCATCAAATGTCATTGCATTCCGGTGATCACTGCATCCCGATGGTCTCTGCATCGCGGTGTCTCTACATCGGGGATGGCCATTTCATCGCGGTGTCTTTGCATCGGGGGTGGCCATTGCATCGCGGTGTCACTTCATTGCGATGTCTCTGCATATATGATTGCCGATATCACTACATAAATTGTTGATGTCATTCATATATGATTGATGATGTCACTGCATAAAATATTGATGTCATTGCATATCTGATTGCCGATGTCACTGCATAAATTGTTGATGTCACGCATATATGATTGCCGATGTTACTGCATAAAATGTTGATATCATTGCATATATGATTGTCGATGTCACTGCATAAAAATATGAATTAAGGTGCAAATTTTATGTTGATCGTAGTTTTATATCAAAAGATATAGCCATCGAAGTCGATTTTATGAAGAAACGAAATTTGGCCATTGCATCGCGATGTCTCGCATATATAATTGCCGATGTCACTACATAAATTTTTGATGTTATTCATATATGATTGCGATGTCACCGCATAAAATGTTGATGTCACTGCATATCTGATTGCCGATGTCACTGCATAAATTGTTGATGTCACTGCATATCTGATTGGCGATGTCACTGCATATATGATTGCCGATGTCACTGCATAAAAATATGAATGAAGGTGAAAGATTTATGTTGATCGTAGTTTTATATCAAAAGATATAGCCATTTGAAGTCGATTTTATGAAGAAAAGAAATTGATTTTATGAAATTAAGTCGGAAAATATCAAATGTAATCACGGTGTTGCTTCATCAAATGTCACTGCCTATCTGATTGCCGATGTCGCTGCATAAATTGTCGATGTCACTGCATAAATTTCCGATGTCACTGCATAAATTGTCGATGTCACTGCATAAATTGCCCATGTCACTGCATAAAATGTTGATATCACTGCATATATGATTGCCGATGTCACTGCATAAAAATATGAATTAAGGTGACAGATTTATGTTGATCGTAGTTTTATATCAAAAGATATAGACATTTGAAGTCGATTTTATGAAGAAAAGAAATTGATTTTATGAAATTAAGTCGGAAAAATATCAAATGTCATATTAAATAAAACCAAAAAAAAAAAAAAGGCAAAGGACTTACATTTAGCTTGGGGACTTGAACACTATTAACCTCCTTGTTTGTTGATTGCTTGTGTTTGTGATTTTCGGTTTAAATATGATGTAATGTCATGTTGGGGCTTTTCCCACCCGTTTTAAAAAATAATATTAAAAAAAAAGGGTGAAATGGGTTTTGCCCGACACCATTTTGGTGTAAAAGATGGGGCAATGGTGAAATGGGGAAAAAGTGATGTTGTTGGAGTATTCCCATTTACCTATTTTGGGTGAATGATGCCGGGTCACCAATGGTTGGAGTTGCCTAAAGTAGTTGGAAAAAAAAATGGTTAAACCCTAACCGGAAATGTCCCCACTTCTCCTGTCCCACGGAATGAGTGGAGAGATAAATCAGGTAACCTAGTGGATCCGTTTACATGGGCTGCCTAAAGTAGTTGATGTATCATTTGACATGGATTCCATTGTCAAAACTTAACATTATGGGTTTGAATTTCATTTCATATGAAATTGTTTAGTTCATTTTTAGTTGTAGGTAAAAAGAGACTCATCTTTTATAAAACCATGTGTAAAGAACTAAAAGCCCACAACAATAAAAATATAGACGACGAGCTAAATAGCTTTTTATTACCACTTAATATCTTCACATCTTTTCTTCTCACCACCATCATCTATAATGAACTTTATATTTATACAACTTTAAAGATGACCCATGACTTCACAACTTCATAACCATCTTTAATATACGACTCATTTTAAAATTTGTAAATCTTGCACTAAACATGCATGGATAAACATTCATAAAGCCTATTAATACATAGCATCCCCCCCCCCCGCCGTTGAATGTCTATAGACGATGCCAAGTATAATGTGATTGGGCCTATGAAGCATGATTCAAGTAGCTTTTGTGGTCCTTTTTTTTTTGTATGCCCGTGAAACACACAAGATGTTAAAGGTCCCGGAGCTTGCTTCCGGGGAGACATCTGACACTCAAGTCCTTATTTCATAGAGAAATTTCTATCTAAGACAATAAGCAAGAGTGAATTGCAAGTGTATATTGGGCGTACCTCATAATGACCAGGATGATGATTTATAGTCCTCCTTCGTGGGGGGTGAGTTATGGTGCATTGAAGTCGTGGTCAAGGGTGTTTACCACATTCATGATTGAGGAATCTGTTATGGAACAATTATAGCTCACGTCATGATGGAGCGTTTATCTCGGAGCCAACACTATACCAGTTAATAGGGGTGAACAAAAAAACCAGAAACCAAACCAACCGGCCGAACCAAATCGAACCAAACCGGAAAGGTATAAACCGTGGTTTTTTGGTCGGTTTTTGTATTGTAAGAAACCAAACTGTAAAAAACAATTCGGTTCCAATTTAAAAAAATGAAAACCGTTTAAAACCGGACCAAACCGGATTTTATATGTATATATACATACATACATACATACATACATACATATATATATACACACACACACACACACACACACACACACACATATACCTACATCTATTAATACTATAAAACATCAATGTGCTTTTTTCGGTCCAACTCAACTTGTTTAAACTTTGTAATTGTAATGCATTAATGACAATTACTAATCTCATATCCTAAAGATTCATATTTTGTTGATCATTTCACAGACTTGTCTTTAATTTCCAATCATTTAAGAGATTTCCAAGTACATGTATGTTCACAACTCACCACCGCTAACTCTTTCTTCTCTTTCTACTTCCTCAGCACCAATATTTGAATTATGTGAATGCTTATTTGTATGACTTACTTCTTCTAATGATGTTGATGAACTTAATCATGGACATTTTCCGATTTGTTCATTTGTTAGGTTTGATATCTTATATAAATAAATGCATTTATATACATTAGTTTTATATAAGTTTGTCTTTTATTTGCGTATAATTAGATTATGTTGGACGATAACATTGTTGAGATAATCAAAATACGAGTTGGTGTTTTGGAGAAAATAAAATGACGAATATGTTCTAACTAAATAAAGTCAAAAACTATATCACATGTTTTTTTTCCGTTTGAAATGCGTAAAAGTTAGCTATCTTTAATTTATCTCTCGCTTACTTATGGAACAAACGCATTCCTCTTTCTTCCTTGACCATACTCAAAATATTATTTTCTTAAATGGATTTTGAGATTTATAAATGATATTCAATAATGTAACGATTAGTTCATTGTTAATATTTTTTGAAATCGATGATTCATTGATGAATTAAAATGAGTAAGAGATGACTCTTTCATTATCTTGTTTGTCCCAAACTTTGGAATTCAATTGTAGGTGTCGATTTTGTGTTGGATGGTGTTGAAATATGATTGGTTTTTGGATCTTTAAGATTCGTATGGGTAGATGTTAGTTAAATATAAAACATTTGTTAAATCATCTCATTGGATTTACTAGCATAATAGTACTAATGTATTACATATATTATCATTTGTTGTTACGAGGCAATTTGTGATTTCCTATCAATAATTTTAATTGTTAAAGAAAAACCGTAAAAAAACCGGAACCAAGCTGAACCAAACCGGACCGAACAAATGGTTTACGTCTGAAAACCGTTCTAGTTTGGTTTCGAAAATTGAAAACCGTATAAAATGGTTTGGTTTTAAAAAACGGAAAAAACCGGCCGAACCGGACCATGTTCACCCCTACCAGTTAATGTCATGGAGTAATGTCAGCCTGAAGTCCGGAACGCTTGCTTTAATGGTATGTAACCTTTTTCTGAGTTAAGGAATGACCCGTATCATGTTGACCGTAAATGACTAAGGTGACTAGCACGACTTTGGTAATAAGAGACCGTAGACGTCTTGCGTTATGGCAGTGAGAGACAAATGACCACATGCATCATGTCAGACAGAGGACGACCTACGCCATGTCATTTGATTAATAAAAGAGCGACTTGCGTTATTCTGAGGCATGTCATTCTACATCATTCTTACACTATCATCATCTCACCACATATATTTCAATTGTCCAAAAAAAAATTAGCAAAACTTGAAAAATCATAACTAAAAGAATACGTTGGAGGTAAAAATAATGTAGACAAAGAGAATAACTCAATCATTGTCCTATGAAGGCTAAAACGGGGAGACATTTAATAAAGAATAATTCTAAAATGATTGGAGATCCCTTAAAAAAAAAAAAAAAAAAAAAATGATTGGAGGAAAAAGAGAAAACATAACGATTTTGCGGGTCTTCAGGCTAATTGATAGGCCCATCGGCCCAAGCCCAGTTCAGCTAACTTTATTTGTATAAAAGAAGACACTTGATGCGTATAGTATTAGGTTTTCGATAGTTCATCACAAGGAGGCGATCGCGGCATTGTAAACCCATATTTGTGCCGGTGTCTGCAAACACTCATCGTTCTTCATTCGTTGTTTCAGGTTATACATCCTTTTAATTGAATTTAATCTTTAACTGCTCGTTATCTGGCCAAATTATTGTTTATTTGTTATTGCCTTTTTCTTTTGTTATCGACAACTTTTCTGGGTAGAAATTGATTCATACGTTTCATTGGATTGGATTATATGTCAAACATGATGCTGTTTGGTTTTCCATAGTGCTAATCACTCGCCTTTTTGTTTTGCGCATAATTTAGAAACCGACACATATAGTTTTTCTTGGTTTATCACTTGTATCAATTTTTGTTTTTGGGTATATTTTCTCTCTCTCTTTTTTTTTTGCCTAAATATTTTCTCTTTCGTATTAGGCCATACTATGTACTTGTGCTAGTTCATTACTGTGAGCTGTTATCCCTGTGCAGATTTTGTCGGGTTCTTTGGTTATCTTGGCTGTGATTTATCAGATGTTCTGTATTCTGATCACCGCAAAGCGCAAAGCTATGAAATACTTGTTATGTTTGATGCCTTTTTTCTCTGTAATTCTTTTTTATTTTGTGTCAACTTCTGCATTATTGCCCACAATATCTCACATTGGACTTAATTCATCATTTCATACATGCATGGTCTTTCGTGTCATGCTGTATTCTCTTGTATGCTTACCTTTTCAGTTACTTTGACAAGTCCTTGAATTTATGTGATTTGTGTTCAGTGTTCTAAAAATCGGGCTAGGCGGGATTTAGGCGGTCCCAGTCGGCACTTAGTCGGTGCCAGGCGGTCTAGGGCTTCAAATATGTATATATATATAAATCACACATTACAAAAAAAAAATCCAAGCAACCCTTTTGACTCATGAGTTCTTAGACTAAATTTAATATAATTTCATTTCCTTTTGTACATTAGTTAGTCTTTTGACACATTTCCTTAATGTTTATGCTTTAGGATTTATTGATTTATGTTTGACAACCATTGTATTATTTAAAAAAAATTAAAAAAATAAAAAGACACCCAACCGCCTAGTTGTGTAGGCGCCAGGCGCCCCATCACCGCCCGACTACTGCCTAGCGTCTTTTAGAACACTGTGTGTGTTTTGTTTGTTCTGTTTGACCATTGTTATCTCATTTTGATCTGAGTTAACAGAAATTTCGTTATCATGCATTCACAGCACTCTTGGTCAGATCAAGTTTGTTCGTTTTATGGGATTTTTATCTGTTTCCTCGTTCTTTAAAACAGAGGTGTCTGTATTATTACTCCTTTCTGCCCTTTGTTCTGTACATTGATTTCTCAAAGAACTTGTGTTGCATGGCAGAATGGACTCTCAGATTAAGCATGCTATTGTTGTGAAAGTTATGGGACGCACGGGATCAAGGGGGCAAGTAACTCAGGTACGAGTGAAATTTATGGATGATCAGAACCGTTTCATCATGAGAAACGTTAAAGGACCTGTTCGTGAGGGAGACATTCTCACCCTGCTGGAATCCGAGAGAGAAGCTAGGCGGCTGCGCTGATCATCATATTTTCGACTGCAGCTATGTTTTGAGTACTTTCTTTTATTTCAGACATCGCTTTAATTTGAAACTTTTGCCATTTGAACTTGTCTTACAAATCTTGCAAGATGCTAGGCTTGTTACTCTGATGTGTTTTTGTTGCAAATCTTGCAAGAACATGAAAGTTTTGCAGTGATATTTTCGATTCTTATATTTATGCTTTTACTTCGTTGTTATTTGAGTGAGTTTTAATGGATTTAAAAAGTATTTGATGGATCTAATTTTGAATGTGTTTTGATATGTAATGTTCAAGCAACTGAAATTTGAGAAATTTTATAATACAACCGTTGTAGCAAGGTTGTACCAAGTGGCATACATTACAACCATTCATTTCTAACCTCTCACACACGATAAAAGTGTATTATGTGAAAGAGAGTAAAAATGAGAGGCTCTAATGTATGCCACCTGGTACAACCTTCTTACAACCGTTGCACCATAAAGTCTCTCTATGCTCAAACTGACTCGGGTGTACTATTAAACTAAAGATTAAAACACCAACCTAAGCAAAGGTTTATTTATACTATGCTACCTACATCTCGTTCCCGGAATATCTTCTACAGTTGCAATAAGGTAAATAGTTTGGTTTGATTTGGTTTGGTTTTCATATAGTACTTTAAGTCAGCTTTGTTTGAAAGAAAAAATTGCAACTCAAAGTATAACATTACGAAATGTGTTGTTTTAAGTGTTTAATTCAATGTTATACTTTGACAATTATCTGTAAAAATCGTTGTGAAAACGAGTAAGTAAGCAAATCAATCGACTCGTATCAAATTAAAAAATCTAACCGTTTCAATCTAAAAATACAAACCAGATCAAATTGAATGTTTGGGTTCGATTTTATATCAAACCGAATACACACATATACATGTATATAAGTATACACGCATATAGACATATATATAATTAAGGAAGGGGAGTGGTAGAGTCACCCCTCAAATTTACACCATCATCATCTCACTACATATTTTTCACTTATAATAAAATAAAAATTAACATAAAACAATTACAACCACAAGATTTTGTTGTTGGGTGTAAGAAGAAGTATTACCATGAAGAGGAGAAGAGGGAGTTTATGGATTGAAATAGATGACAAAATCCAGGTTTATTGTCGGGCATGGAGAAGTTCCTTGCGATCGTGGGGAGTTTGAGAGGAGGACATGGATTGGGTAACGTCTGCCGGAGTCATGGGCGAGTTAGATTTTTTATTTTTTATAATGAAACTTTGAGTAAAAATGAAACGGGTATGGAGCATGTCAATTGGCTTAATTGAGTCAATTGACGGTTATTTGCTCTTAACATATATATATATATAAGTCAATTATCACCAAACTCAATCTTGTTTTAGATATTTGAGAATCGATCTATATACACAATCATAACACATGTCTTTTAAGTTTGATCGATAACCATAAAATTTTCCAACCTAGTAAACCAAAACAATTTAAAACCAAACCGATCCATGAGAGGACAACGATCGGTGATAAAAACATGAAAATATCCATTTTTTTTTTTTTTTTTTTTTTTTTTTTTTCTGAAAGGAAAAATATCCATTTCTTTATCCCATTCTTTGTTTTTCCTTTTAACAATACGAATAAAAGCAGAGACAAAGGCCACTTGTCTACCGACTCGTCTTCCTATAATTTCTGCGGAATTTAAAAACCCAATGAATTGATTTAATCAACGAATCTTCATACACATCCTCCTGACCTGAGAAAGAGAGTTGACATTGTTTCTCGTGTTATTCTCTAAATTCTTTGCCAAATTTCTCTTGTTTCTGTTTTCTTCTCTCTCTATATAAATCCCTTTACCTGTTTCTTCATTTTCTGAATCCTGATACAATCAATCACTCTTACCGATGATGAAAGCAGTAATCTTGATCTGCGTTTTTATGGTTTTACGGCTGCCATGTTTTGCATCTTCATCACCGCAGCTCATGTGCCCTGTCTCTACCTCCCTTTCAAAGCTGCTGCTGCCCTTTTCCAACGGTGAATGCCCTGTTACCTTTGAGCCTAACCCCCCTCGTGAGGTCAATCTCCTCTTTTATTCCGATTTAGCTTTGTTTTTCACAATTGGGATCCTTTATATACATAATTGTAAACATCTGTTTTTTATTTTTTTTGGCCTTGATTGAATTGTTCTGTTTATGGTGCTGGGTTGGGTTTCAATTTCGTTTCTAATCATGCAGGACTTTTGTTTTTCCGAATATTGATCATTCTGTTTGAAATGATTTAAGGATATTGAGTCTTTGGTTGAAAGAAAAGAAGCTTTATTTGATAAATATTCTGCTTTACTTTTTTATTATCGTCGTTGAATGTTGAAGGTCCTAGGTTTTATTTGGGTTGGGACTTTGGATCCTTGGCTTTAGGCTGGGTTTCAGGAACCCTGCCTTGTGTGACGCCGTGTCAAAATGACGTCGTTCTGAAGCTCAACCCCAGCATTAATGCCTAAAATCCTTGCACTACTTCATTTTCCCTTGGGTATATACATATGTTTTGGTTGTTGCCCCTATATTATTGTCATGTGATAGTATTATCCTATTTTGTTCATTTTCATGTCTGCTAAATGAATCCCCTAATTAATAATTCAATACGAATGACTTGGGACTGTCAAGTATTTTAGAAAACATGGCCTTCGTAGTCATTTGTTCGACTCAGAAATTTCAATACTTTGATCAAGATTTCTGTTCAGCAAAGAACATGCTAGTTGCTACTTAGTTTTATCTTTTAGGCAATCGTGCCATCCTTCTCAAATCATGTTTTCGGACTTTAATACTTTGACGGTACAGTTCTGTTTTTCTGTGATTGGCAAATGACTGATGTCTTAAAACGAACTGTACTTGAGTATAGTTTGCTTTTGGTAGTCTGTTCAAGGTTCTGTCATTAAGGATAGACCAGTATCAGGTTGCGCTGAGATTCGGGGAAAGAAAAAATGACACCTTTGTTTCTCTGATTTGAGTGGAATAATTCATGGCTATATAATTGCTGGTAGCTTGATCATAGAACATATATGGCTAGTATGTTGCTGGTAGCACTGCCAATAATGAGGCGAGGCGGTGTCGTTTTTTGATTGCCATTTTGTCGCCTTGCATGAACATAAAAGCTTTGAAGATATTTTTTCAGCCAAATATAGGAAATCACATGCTTTTGCTAAACTCATTTGCCATATGCATACATGTCTCTCACATTTATGTACATGTGAACAGAAACACTGTCTGATTTGTTTTGAGAGGAGTATGGTTACGAATAGTTGTGTGATATTCAATGGACATACACAGATACACTTAGGTTTACTATTGTGGACTTTCATTAGCCTTCGGTTTGAATGTGAGAGTCTACACGGTATCATCAATATTCACAGATGTTGGAAAGGAATCTTCTACATGGCCAGGTGATGCCTAAACGATCTCACTTCGCATCGCCTAGCACTTTAACAACTATGCACTCTTCTTCCAGAATTTTCTGTCAAAAAATTGCTCCTTTACCATTGCCTTTTTTGACTCTGGGTGCTTCTATTACATCGCGGTTCTATAAGTTTGTTTCTGTTTCAAGCTGAAAATGGTTTCTTGATTGAGTTACCCTCTGAGATGATTATGTATTCAGGATATGGCGGTTCAAATATTTAATATTCTTAGAGCCACCTTTCAGCGTTTTTTTTCCTTTCTACATTACATAGGTTTTTTAATATGGATTTTTATATTATTGAAGACCCTTGTGGAGAGCTCTCCACCAGGAGAATTGGCGAAACATTATTTTTTAGAAAAGCATAGAAATATTGTGAAACGCTGGATATTTTTGTGTTCTGAATTAGATCCATTATTATGACTTTTGAAGTCACACGTGTCTTTTGTTAGATCCATGCAAAAGAACTTTTGAGAAATATGGTTCAAGGGAACAGGTAGAATGCAAGAAATGGAGTTTCTTATCTCGTATATGGGCATTTCCAAGTCAGCGGATTATTAACATCAATGTCTTGCCCTCCTTCTGTATAACTATCTTATTCCTATGTCTCAGATGGACTTTGTCCTTTATTCACAAAAAAGAAGGATTATGTCCTTTATTGTGAAAACATTCTCTATTATGTAATTTTTTTGCTTTCAAGGTCTATTAAAATTTACCTTACATGTGACACGTTATCTGTCCTTTTAATGTTTGTGGTGATTCTGCAAGAAATGATGCTTGCTTTGCATAATTTTTCCGTCTGATTGTGTACATATATGATTAATATTCAGGTGACCGGTGAGTTCCTTGAGAAGGCATTGATATCTCAAAGGAGTGGGCAATACATCAGTGTGCTTTTTCATACATCTTGGTGTCCGTTCTCTAGGTGTACTCGCTCAATGTTTGAAATCTTAAGTTCCATGTATCCACAGATTGAACATTTAGCTGTTGAGGAATCCTCCACCTTGCCAAGGTGAAGTATCACAAACATTTTTTGTCCTATCGTTTCTTTGTCACTATAAAACAACCGCCTTGGTCTTCTGCGTACTGTACCGTTGATCATCAAGCTGTAAATTTTGCCAGCTTGTCAACTGTCTATTTGCTTTTGCAGTTTATGAACCCGTTAGATGCTTACTGAATTGGTATTTCCTTGTCCTATTAATTTAAAATTTTGTGTGTTATTTCAGTTTGTTTTCAAGATTCGGGATACATAGCTTACCAGCTATCTTGTTGGTGAACCAAACTTCCTGGATACGGTTTCATGATTCTAAGGATCTACCATCACTTGTAAAATTCTACAAGCAAGTGACCGGTATGCTTTCTGTCCATCTGATTTTATAGGACGAGCTTTGTCCTTGTTGCAGATCCTTTCATGTTTTCTGCGTATGTTGTTTGCTTACACGAGGAACTCTGGCTATTCTTGGAATTGATTAGTCTCTGACATGTCTCATGGTAGATGTCTTATATATGTTAAAAATTCTGTTTGGCTCGTAGGTATTGAAGCTGTTGAAACCATGGCTGTGAAAGAGTCTGGCGGTTTGGAAACAGGTGGAAAGGCAATGCAGCAATCATGGATTGGGGCATCATCATCCATGGATGAGATGTGGAAGAGGGAACCCTACTTATTGTTGTGTACATTGTTTCTTCTTTTAAGGGTTGTTATGTACGTTGTTCCACGATTAGTATATAAATTAAGAGCTATGTGGGTAACCTACCGGCCCCGTATGAATTTGGAGATAATCGGGGAGACTAGCCAAATATTGGGACGCATGGTTCACGTAATTGATGTGAAGAGAGTTTGGACAAAGCTGAATCTTCGAAAGATTAGGAACCTGGACAGAGGAGCTAGGAATGCTAGGGTCTGGGCGTCGTCCTTGGCTTCTGTTTCTTTAGGTGAAACCTCAACATCAAGGTTGGCATCATCATCATCATCGTCATCATCCTGAATAAAACAACGGTAAACTTAACCGAAGGCATCCAATGCCTTTTTTTTTTTTTTTTTTTTTTTTTTTTTGGTTTCTCTGTGGAAATTCTTGTATGGCGAGTTTCTGTTACATTTCACGCCATTTGATGAGTGACGTGCGTGTGCTAAAATACAAAACGGGTTTTTGTATTTGTGTATAAATGACATCCATCTTACGGTCATGGTGCAATAGAGACTCGGTTTTCAAAAATCTCCCTTCTTTCTTTGCCTAATACGCCTGCCTCTCCTGCGATTTGCTCTTATTGTATTTAGGATAAAACAGAGAAATTTATTTTCGTTGTTCTAGATCTTTGTATGGGAAGGAATATCTGGGGTAGTGTATCATGTACTTGGTGTAAATCTGGTTGTGTACATTTTTGCTTACAGAGAATGACAAATATGGAGAGTTTACTATGCTGTGATATGACTCCATCTGTAAAATTGAACACAGGAATCATTAGTTTTCAGTGAATTAGTGTGAGCCTTTTTGTTGCCATTTCTGATCTGGTACTTGTATTACAACGGTAGTTCTGAGCATTTTTGTTGCCGTTTCTGATCTGGTACTTGTATTACAACGGCCACGTGTAGGATTGAGATCCTCCCCGTCCGGGATCGGATCCTCTCAAGTTGCATCTCTCAAGTCCTACCCTCTATGGCTGCCATGCGTACCATTACCAATCTCAGCCGTTGTTTATTTTTTCCCTCCAATTAACCGTAAAACAAGTAGTTTGTTCCCATGACCTGCCTTTTTTTTTTATTAACATTCCCGTCCCGTTAGCTTTTCATCCATATATTTGATTTTTTTTTGTCTACTGCTTATGCTTTGTCTAGTATGCAATATATACCGAGCCAGTAACGAAATAAGATTGCAATATAATAAATACAACAATTTATAAGATTAGTGAAATATCTCCCTTAAATTTTTTGAGAAAGGATATAAAAATACAACAATTTATAAGATTAGTGAAATATCTCCCTTAAATTTTTTGAGAACGGATAAAAAGTACAGCTGCTATCGGCATCGCAGATTTAAAATTGACGCCCTTTTATTATTATTTTTCATCTACTTCACCATCACCCCAAACAGTGACGGACCTAGAATAAAATCTCAGTGGGGGCACCAGAACAAATTCAAAATGCGAGTGAGGGCATCAATAGTATTTTTACATATTTTTACCTATAAAAACATGTCAATTTTCGATCTCTCGGTGGGGGGCCTACGCACCCCCTTTCTTAGTTGAGTCCGTCCCTGCCCCAAATTGCTTTTCAGCAACACGGTACGAGCGTCAGTGTCACTGATCTTTTGTTTCGCTAACATTGTCAGTGGGTCTGACGTTTTTCACCAAATGATACATTTACATCTATAATATCAGTGTCACTGTAGTTGATATTGAAAATCAATGTCATTGTCATGGATAAAGTATTAATTACAATCAGAGTTTTTCACTACAATCATGTACTCCCTCCGTACCTATTTATTTGAAGCGATCGCTTAAAAGTTTCAAGTGTCTGAGTACATTTAAATAACAACTAATCTTGAATTAAAAAGTGTCTAGATTCATTCAATAAATTTATGTATGAATTTTAGCAACTGCTTCAGATAAGTAGGTACGGAGGGAGATAAACGAAAATCATGGATAAATTAGGATTTTTTTCCATGATTTTTTGTTTTTCCAGTACAAACGGAGTTTTTTAGTACATAGAAAAAAAATAATTCAGACAGTTTGTATTGCAATCAGATTTCAGAGATTGATTGTGTTTGGATTGAAATTGAACAAGTAAAACTTTTTTTTTGGCGGTTTCTGTTGGCAGCACGTTTTTACTTCAATCGGCATCATTTACTTCAGACGCTCTTAAAATTACTGTTGGCACAACTATAATATTTTTTATTATTTTTGTAAAACATAACGTCCGTGTCATTGACGTTTGTTTTCGATACGGCATCACGTTGGTTTCAATATCTTATAAATATTTGTATTTATCAGTGGCATTGATATTATAGTATAAACGTATCATTGATGAAAAACGTTAGACCCACTGATGTTGTTAGCGAAACAAATCGTTAGTGACACTAACGCACGTACCGAAAAACAATTTGGGATGGTGGTGAAGGAGATGGGAGATATTTCACTTATCTTATAAATATTTGTATTTATCATTTTGTAATTTTTTTTTTGTTATTTGCTCGGTATATTGCATAATAAACAAAGCATAAACAGGAGACGACACGACGAAAAAAAAAAAAAAAAAAACAAAAGCCCCAAATATATGGTTGAAAGAATCGGACACTCAAAAGCTAACGGGATGGGAATTTTAATAGAAAAAAATAGGCAGGTCATGTTAATTAAAAAGGAGAAAAAGAAATTGAACAGACAGGCCTAAACTACCACTACTTGTTTTATGGATAATTGGAGGAGAAAAACAAATAACGGCTGTGATCAGTAATGGTACACATGAAAGCCATAGATGATAGGACTTGAGAGATGACTTGAGAGATGCGACTTGAGTGGATCCGATCCCCTGAGAGTCCGGGGCAACTTGAGTGGATCCGATCCCCTCCCCGTCCAGGGCGTCGTTTTGATGAGTCGGGATCTCTCAACAAAGCCACAACAAATGCTCGTTTCGATTTCGTTTGCTCGTTTCGAGCGAAAGGCGAGCATTTGTTCGAGTTCGAAAGCTCGCGTCGTTTTGTCGCGTGTGTGTGTTTTTTTAGGTCCGGCATTTGATATGCATGGAGCAAAATTAAAGGAAAGATCCTTATTTAACAAATTAAGTGGTATAAGTCAAAACAAAACATGCTTAGTAAAATCATGAGGATAAATTTTTTATTTTTATTATTATTTTTTGTTGTTGTTGTTGTTGAGGAAACGAGGATAAATTGTTATAAAAAACAACAATTGTGGAAACAGAACAATAATAGAAAACAACAATAGAACATATTGTAAAACATAATTCGGCAACATAAGTGTACTATGCACAGTAATTGATTATTAAAGAAATTTTCGTCGTGCATTCTAGATATAAAATCATGAATAATAGATTCAAGATCAATATTGTTTAAATCATTCTCAACATATAAAATTGTCAAACCACTCAATCTTTCTGGTGACAATGACGACCTCAAGTATGTTTTAAGCTCAGGCAACGGGCGCCACTTACAGAAAATTTAATAAAAGAGATCATGATCGAGATATTTCTATTACGATAGTGATCGGAGAATATGAAAGTATGTGCATAAGCATATGCCTTTCGGTGTAAATGAGGAAAATGATCCGTTTATATAGTGTTTCTTCGTGGGATGATGAGTTTAGCTATGGACTGAAAGGACATATCTGATAGCTAAGTGTTAGAAAGGCGTCGTACCAACTGTTTGTCCCTAGAAGGAACACATCCTTGAGCCCGATCACAGGCCACCACATGATCAAATAGCTGGGCGTCCACCTTCACGGCCCAACTCGGGCATAAATAGCTTGTGTAAAGATGCAGACTTGGCCGGTCCAACACATCAGTAGGAATGTGAATAGTGTCCCAGGGGCGAGGGAAAATCCTTTGAGAATGGGTAGGGTCAGACAAAGGCCTTGTCTCTCTTGCGGCATGATCCCTTTGAGCAAGGCCCGAGCTCTGGTCAGCAAGGTCATCTGAATCACTGCTACCAACAATGATCACGGTAGAATCAGACACTCAGGACTTCTTGGAAGGGTCTTAACAAGGTTAAATGATTTCTTGAGGGACAATGATCTCAAAGTTGGAGATACATGTAGCTTTGAACTCGTTGATCAGCCTACAGAAGATCATATCGTGTTGAATGTGGGAGTCATTAGATGTTTAAGATCATTTCATTAGGGACAACATCATTAAAACTCTTTACTTTTTGTTTGGATCCGTCATCACCTCAATGCTTTCATCAGACATCCTTTTTGTCCTCGCAGCAGAAGGATTGGCATCAACAACGGGGGTTATGTGAATCTCGTCAGCTCATGCAGAAGGCCCCGGCACATCAGATTGTCCTGAAGGGGCGCAAGTCGTAGCTCAGTCGATTTCAGCAGCACGATCGTAGATTGGTCCGGGTTCTCAACAGAGGCAAGGCCCCTTCCACAAGTGCTGGCAACCACATTCACATTAGGCTTTTTCACCGCAGCTATAAGTTCAAGAAAGTCAAGCACTGCAAAAATGCAATTTAAAGTTCATTAGTACAACACAAAGTCGAGCAAAAATAAACATACAAGTAATACGATAAGAAGGGGAGATCGAACAATGCTTTATCTCTGCACGTGAAATGGGCTCTTAATCTTCCGGACCGTCACTTTTTAGGATGGCCAACCTAAGAACCTCGGGGGTAAAATAAGATGTGGGAAGACGAGACCTAAAACCAACAAAAAGTTAGATGTGATGCTGATACACATCCTTAAGAACATGGTCAATGATGAGACACTTCTCTCCCAGTAGCTTATACGAGGCATATCAGCCACCCGGATGAAAAGGTAACGCTCTTTCCATCCCTCAACAGGAGGAGGACTCCTGGCAAGAAGCTCGCATAACTATGGTATGAATACATACAATTAAATAAAATCCTATCGGTAAATGATGGAATCTCCTTTACACAGAAAGAAAATTAACTATGAGCCAAGATGAGCCCAACTCAATATTAGGCTTTTATAAGAAGATCTTAGCATAAGCTCATCTCAGTATAGTGTAGGCCGCTCCAATAACAATTGAGCGACATGAAGCAGGTCGTCCACTTTCGGACACGAGTCACGTGACACTTGTTGTTTGACAAGTCCACCATATCCGGTTATTCTTGGATCGTATTGGCCTATTTTGATGGCTATTGTGTGATTTTCGTATGATAAACTGCATCTTTTGGACTAGATTACTGCTGTGGCTTTGATATTTTGCAGATATGGTGAATCCAAGCAGAAAAAGCATTGAAAAAGAGGAAAAAAATGGCAAGTTTCATGAAGGAATGAAGAATCACACCTAGGTGTGAAATAATGAAACAAGGTATGAAAAAATGCGAAAACTATTCAGAATTTTTGCAGGCCAATGAAATGTTCTGATTGGTGGAGAGCTTTCCAAGTATTAATTTTGGGAAATCAACGTGATATGCTTGGGGATTACACGCATAAAGTCCAAAATTGAAGGGAATTTGATTTTTAGAGATTATCTTAATATAATTTAATTATGGAAACTTATTTTATGATGTAATAATCCCTTTATTAATCTCCAAAAATGGTGTAATTCAGAATTCACGCCTCCAACATCAGGAAAACAGTCGACTATTTCCCCTCCTTCAACATCATCATCTCTCATCCCCAAGAACAAGGATTTTAGGTTTTAAGAACTCAAGAACGAAGCTTTTTCAAGGTTGGATTATTTTATGCAATACTTTGACGGTTTATTTCCCTCTCTTTTCTCCTTTTCTTTATTTATTTATTTTTCTTGTCAAAGTATGAATTATATGGTTGAATCTTGGAATTTTGATATGGAACGTGAGTAGATATCAGTTTCTAGGATTAGGAGGAACCCGATATGAATATATGATGTAAAAACTCAATCTTTCCCTTGTTTTATGAATTTGGTGCTTACAAATTGGTTCTTGTGTGCCATTCTTGTGTTATTGTCGAAATTAATAGCTCAAGAGGGTGGATACTTGCAATTCTACGTAGAGAAATTATTCAATTAATTAGTGACCGAAAAAGTACCAATTAATTGATACTTTAGGAAACTAGAATTGGATCTAGGGTTTTATTGGAATGAAAATTTGGTAAAAACCTTGATGGCATGAAATTATGGTTCTTTAAGGGATCTAAATTCATTCTTTGTCGTGGGAAACCGGGTGTAGTTTGAGTTTAGGTACAATCACGAAAATAATTCGAAAGAATATTTTCGTGATAAAATTTGATAATTGCCTTTACAAGTGTAAAGATTCGTATCTCGCGGGAAATATAGTTTGTAAGTCGTATAGTAATCCTGTGGTGACTCTGAAATCCTAAAATGCTTTTAAATTGAATCTTTACCTAAATCTTGAAGTTCTTGGCTATAGTTCTACTTTCTTTATTTTCTTTAATTTTAGGATTTTTAGATAAAAACCTTCGACGAAATTGGTTTGTCTAGCTAATAAAAATCAAGAATTATTTGGTGATTGACTACAAGTCCCTGTGGGTCGACATCTTAAGTACTACTCGATAAGCCGTGCGCTTGCGGTAGCATTTAGTGATTATATATTGAAAACCACACATCATTGTTCTTTGTCTCTTATGTAGTCGGCATGACGCAGGGCATCTACGGTCTCTTATTATCGATATCATGCAAGTCACATCGATTATTCATGCTCAATATGATAGAGGTTGTCCCCGACATCAAACAACATTTACGAACCATTAAAGCAAGCATTTCGGACTTCGCGCATAAATTATTCCATGATAGTAACTGCAACAGTGATGACTCCAAGATATACACCCCACTATAGCCTGAGTTGTAATTGCTTCATGACATACTCCTTCATTATAAACATGGAAACATCCTTGACCACGACATTATTGGTCCATAACCATCACCCGATTATCCATCTCATCCATAAGGCACCACGACACTTTTGATGTTTACATTCCTGATTATTGTCTTATATAAATAGCTACTTACGCCTATCCCCCGAGGCAAGCTCTGGGACCTCTAACGTGTGTGTTTTGTAGGCTTATATACAAAATTCATCAAATAGCTACTTAGACCATCCTTACTGTTAGGAAAGGTGACTTGACCTCTCATTTTATCTGGCTGACCGAAGTCAGCAGGGCTAAGTTAGCAGGGAAATGTCAGCAGGTTATGTCTAGTGGAGTCAGCTGAGTTGAGTTCACATCTGGGGTATTTTAGTCAATCAGCTAGTATTTAGTTACGGCGGCTAGGTCTAGGGTTTGGTGACTATAAATACAAGTCTGTTGTAACCTGAAAAATTGCAGTTAACAACAGTAGCATCAGTATCAGGAGCAATTGCGTATGCAATTGCAGAATCTGTAAAATCTCCAGTGATAATGTAATCTCCTCATTTCTGCCCGTGGACTAGTAGGCATATATTGCGGAAACCACGTTAAATCATGTGCTATTGTTTCTTGTGTGATTTATTCTTTCTCGTTTATTCTTGATTATTGCAATCCGTTTTTGTTCCCTGACGGCCCTGTTTTAACAAACTGGTATCAGAGCCAGGTTATCATCAGGGAATCCAAAATTTGTTCGAGTTAGGTTGATTGTCACCAAGGTCAGAATTGACGTTAGGTTCTGGGATTAATGCTAACTTGCTGGCGAGATCAAGATGTCTGGGTAAGATGTAGAGATTGATAAATTCACAAGAAGGAACAATTTCAATCTATGGCAAATCAACTTTTTTAGAAACTAGGGCCCTGGGCTCCATTGACAAAGGCGGTGGATGCAGGAAACACTAAGATGCCAATCTGGAGGAGAAAGCACATTCAATGATTTTGTTGTGCTTGTTTGATGATGTTATCACTAAAGTTGTTGAAAAGGATTCAGCAGAAGGGCAGTGACTAAAGCTTGAGAGTCTGTATATGATAAAGTCGTTGACCAACAAGTTGATGATGAAGCAATGTCTTTTCAGTTTAAAGACGCATGAAGGAATACCTCTCAGAGATCATATGGAAAAGTTGAACACAATATTGCTTGATTTAAGGAGTATTGGTGTTAAGATCGAAGATGAAAGCTCTAATTTTGTTGGTATCACTGCCAGCGTCATATGAGAATTTTGTGCAGTCTTTTATTGTTGGGAGAGATACAGAGTCATTGGAGGATGTTAGGGCATCTCTCCATAATCAAGAGCTAAGGCATAATACAGCTGGCACGGGTACAAACAATCAGGCTATTGATTTAGTTGCTAGTAGCAGTTGCAAAGAGAATGGAAATCTTGAAAATAAAGACATTCAAGAAGGGTGATTCCAAAGGCCCTAATGCAAATCTGGTCTGAATCTGAATCTCGAGTGTTGACAAGCAAGTGGAGCTTCAGGTCAATACTCGACTGAGTTTGCAGAACTCTGCTGAGAACAGTCAACATTAATCTGGCACTTGATTGTGCATCTGAACCTGAAGAATCAAGAGTTGAATCTGGTGGAACCAAAATCTCGAGGTCGGATGAGTAAAGGTCAGCTGAGTGAAGTCAGATGAGTAGAGTGGATTATTCAAATCTGGGAAGTCGGCTGAGTGAAAAGTCAGCTGAGTCAATCTGTCAGCGGAGTGGCATCTACTGAATTTATTGAACCTGTCTGTGATGGTTCTACATCCGTGTCTGGAAGTCTCAGCTGAGTGAAGTCGAGCTAAGCATCTGGTGAACATGTCTGAGGTGGAGTTCTCATATAGAGTTAAGTCTCATATGGAGAAGTCTTACTTAAAGTCTGTTATGTTCACATTTGGTCACCTCATAAACTGAATATGAATCTGTAATCTGTTTGGTTGAAGTTGAATCTGAAGAACTCAGTTGAGTGTGGTCAGTGAGGTGGTTACATCTGAATTTGGTAATCACATCTTGTCTGGTGATCAAGTCTTTGATCACATATGTTCTCAGCTTAATCAAGTCTGGATTGCTAACAGCAGAGGATCTCATCCGAATCTGGAAGGTTCTCGTCTGAAGTTGGTTTCTCATCTGGAGGAATCACACCTGAAGCTGTTAAGTCTGAAGAAAGAGGAGGAATCTGTTACAAGTACATCATGGCATTGACGAATGCGTCTGGTACTAGTACATCTGGTTATGCAATTTGTTTGAACGAGAGTTCAAGTCAAGGTGGGGATTGTTAGAAAATGTGACTTGACCTTTCATTTGATATGGCTGAGCAAAGTCAACAGGGCAATGTCAGCATGTTACGTGTGGTGGAGTCAATTGAGTTGAGTTCACATCTGGGTATTTTAGTCAATCAACTAGTATTTAGTTATGGCGGCTAGGTCTAGGGTTTGGTGACTATTAATACAAGTATGTTGTAACCTAGAACAATTGCAGTTAACAGCAGTAGCGTCAGTATCAGCATCAATTGCGTATGCAATTGCAGAGTCTGTAAAATATCCAGTGATAATGTAATCTCCTCGTTTCTGCCCGTGGACTAATCGGCATATTGCCGGAAACCACATTAAATCATGTGTTATTGTTTCTTGTGATTTATTCTTTTCGTTTATTCTTGATTATTACAATCCATTTTTGATCCCTGACGGCCCTGTTATAACAAACTGGTATCAGAGACAGGTTATCATCAGGGAATCCGAAATCTGTTCGAGTTAGGTTGATTGTTACCAAGGTCGTAATTGACGCTAGGTTCTGTGATTAACGCTAACTTTCCGGCGAGATCAAGATGTTTGGATTAGATGTCTGGTTGATTGTTATAACAGGACCGTCAAGGATCAAAACGGATTGTAATAATCAAGAATAAACAAGAAAGCATAAATCACACAAGAAACAATAACACAGAATTTAACGTGGTTTCCTGCAATATGCCGATTAGTCCACGGGCAGAAACGAGAAGAATATATTATCACTAGAGATTTTACAGACTCTGCAATTGCATCAACAAGTGCTTCTGTTACTGTTGTTACTGCAAATATTCTAGGTTACAACATATGAGTATTTATAGTCACAAAACCCTAGATCTAGCCGACATAAAGACATGCTAGCAGATTGACTAAAATACCCTAGATGTGAACTCATCTCAGCTGACTCCACCAGACATTTGCTTTGTTGACATTGCCCAGCTGACTTCACCCTGCTGACATTGCCCAGCTGACTTAGTACTCAGCTAGATCATATGAGAGGTCAAGTCACATTTTCTAACACTTACGATGTCTAATTACCCGCTTAATTTGCAGTCAGAGTTTGACTCGGACGATCTCGAAGATCATCACACATATAGATAGAACTAACAGAATTTTATAATATTGATAGGATTTGTTTTTCATAGATACCAACAACAAGGATTAGATCTTCATATAGTGTTTACTACACATAGTAGTTACACACACTAAAACAAGTGGCTAATACTAGAATGTGACAAGTGTCACTCTTGTAGATAAGATAAATCTATCTAGTAAATATTAGATATGCCAAATCTATCTATTTCTTAACATCCCCCCACAAACTGAATGTGGGAACAACTTCAACATTAAGTTTGTGTATGAAGACTTCCAACTGAGGACCTGGAAGGGCTTTAGTGAGTGCATCAGCTATCTGCATTGAAGATGGCACAAACTGGACAAATAGTTGCTTGTTGATCACTTGATTCATCACATAGTGGACACCTACTTCTATATGTTTAGTCCTAGCATGATAGACAGGGTTGTGAGCCAAGTAAATAGCACTAAGATTATCTGACCAAGAACTGGAATTGTTGACAGAGAGATGCCCATTTCTGATAGAAGTTGTTTAATCCAGAAAAGTTCAGAGGATAAATTAGCCAGTGACCAATATTCAGGCTGAGCTGAGGATCTGGAGACAACACTTTGTTTCTTAGAGCTCCAAGAAACCAAAGATTCACCAATAAAAACACAATAACCTGCAAAAGATTTTCTGTCAGCAGGATAGTAGGCCCAATCTGCATCACAAAATCCAGTCAGTTGTATAGATCCACCAGCTTTAAACTTCAAGCCATAGTGCAGAGTTCATTTAACATATCTGAGAAGTTTCTTCAGGGCATACTAATGAACTTGAGTTGGTTTTTGCATAAACTGGCTGAGATAATTGACAGAATACGCAATGTTTGGCCTGGTACAAGTCAGATATTGTAAGCCACCAATTGCACTCCTGTACACACTTGGAGAATTCATGAGTTCACCTTGATCTGGTAGAAGATGTTCACCAGGCACCATAGGGACAGTACAGGGCTTAAGATGCTCCAGCTGTAGCCTCTTCAAGAGTTGTGAAGCATAGTGGCCTTGAGTTAGGTATAAACCATCAGCATTCCTATGTGCTTCAATCCCAAGAAAGTGTGTAATGGAGCCAAGGTCTTTGAGAGAAAATTTGGAGTGAAGTAGTTGCACAAACTTCTGAATCAGATCTTGTGAATCACTTGTAACCAAGATGTCATCAACATAGACAAGTACATAGAGTAAATTAGTGCCAGTGTTTAAAATAAATAGGGATGAATCTAGAGGCTAATTGATGAAACCCCCAACTCAGCATCTGTAGTTTCAGAGCTCCAAACCAAGCCCTGGGAGCTTGTTTAAGACCATATAGAGCTTTCTTGAGCTTGCACACATAATGAGGCTTCTGTGTATCAACAAACCCTTCTGGTTTAACCATATATACATCTTCTAGCAAGGCCCCATTGAGGAAGGCATTATCAATATCTACTTGATGAATATGCCAATTTTTGCTAACTGCTAGAGCCAGTACAACCCTGATAGTGGATGCCTTGGCTACAATTGAAAGTTTTTGTAAAATCAACACTATAAGTTTGATGGAAACCCTTGGCCACCAACCTAGCTTTATGTTTAAGAATGGTCCCATCAGGTTTTAGTTTCCGCTTAAAAACCCACCTACATCCAACTGGATTTTGACTAGTGCTGGGTGGTACAAGTATCCAGGTCCCATTCCTTTGTAAAGCATCATACTCAGTAGCCATTGCAGCCTTCCACTCAACACAGACCAATGCTTCTGAGACCTTAGTAGGTTCAGAAAGATGATCAGGAAGAACAGTGGATTCAAGTTGTGCAGAATAGGTTTTAGGTTTGTATATACCACTTTTGGATCGGGTTTGCATTGGGTGACCATGGTTAGGTTGTGGAGGATGTGGAGAGGATGACATATTGTGTGGACTTGCAGAGCCAGAACCGAACTCCGGGGAAACTGTGAACTCTTGTTGATCATGTGTGGCCAGTGGAGAAAAGGAATTATGTGTAGGTGTAGTATTAACAGAAGCAGTAGGTGAGACACAAGGTGTACTATAGATATTATGAGAGGGTGAAGTGTGTACCTTTGGAGATGAGACAACAGCAGGAACACTTTGCTCCACAGAGATAAGCATAGATGCATCTTGTACAGATTGAGACTCAGGAATGGTGTTAAAGAACCAGGAGATAACATCAGGAGCAGTTAGCACTTCTTTGTGATGTCCTTGAGTGAAACCTTCCTTAAAGGGAAACTCATATTCATTGAAGACAACATTTTTTGTGATGAAGATCCTTCATGTACTGTCAAGACACTTGTAACCTTTATGAAGAGGACTGACACCTAGATAGGTACATTTACTTGTATGAAATCTGAACTTAGGATGGAGAAAATGTCTTAGGTGTGGAAAGCAAGCACATCCAAAAACTTATAATCAGGTGACTTATTGAACAGAGTTTCATAAGGTGATTTGTTTTGTAAAACAGGTGTAGGCAAGACATTTATGACAGTAACAGCTTCAACAAAACTATCCCACCAAAAACTAAGTGGAAGGGATGCTTGAGCAAGCATGGTCAGACCTAGTTCTACTATATGTCTATGTTTTCTCTCAGCTCTTCCATTTTGTTGGTGGATGTGAGGACATGGGTGCCTAAATTGAATGCCTTGTTCTTTAAGGTAAGACTCTAGTGGTCTGTACTCTCCCCCCCCAATCTGATTGGAAGCACTTAATGTTTGTAGAAAACTGGTTTTCAACAAGAGTTTTAAACTGAACAAAAGCGGAGAAGACATCAGATTTAGCTTTTAGAGGGAAGATCCATGTATACCTGGACCAATCATCAACAAAATGCACATAGTACATGAAACCAGAATTGGATTTAACAGGGGATGGCCCCCAGACATCATAATAGACTAATTCAAGAACATTTTGAGCATGAAAATCAGACAAAGGGTAGGATAGGGCATGGCCCTTACCAAATTGGCAAGCATCACGGAAATGTAAACTTTCATTAAGATCAACATTACAAGATTTCAAAATAAGCCCTAAAACTTGTTTGGAGGGGTGACCTAGTCTCCTATGCCAAACATTGGGATCTTTGTTAACATTGACAGAACTTATCTGAGTAGTACATGACTCTAAGACACATTCACTAGGACAAGACATCATCTGATTATTGGATTGAAGAGAGAAGCTGGCATGTTTGGAGTGAAGGGAGGTCTGAGTGAAGTGTGGAGTCTCAATCTTATACAAGCCATCACTGAGGATTCCTGTGAGCATTAGTGTCCCTGTTTTCTTGTCCTTCACACAACAGGAGTCAGGAGTAAAAATAACATCAACACGATTATCAGAAAGAAGTTTAGAGAGACTAATTAAATTCTTAGCAATTAAAGGGACATGAAGTAAATCTTTAAGTAGAAGTGTAGTGTGTGGATGATTTGTAGGAAAGAATGTATGGCCTATGTGAAGTATAGGACATTGCTCACCATTCCCAACTGCTAAGAACTCTGAACCATTGTAGCTTGCACCAAGATGAAGATTGTTCAGGTCTAAGGTCAGATGATTGAAAGCTCCACTGTCTAAGTACCATGCTGGATCATTCATTGATTGAGAGGTAGCAACATAAGCAGACACTTGTTTGGGATTACCACTGTTGTTGTTGTTACTAGGAGGCACAAAATCTTCCTCAAATCGATGCCAACAGGAAGTGACAATATGACCATTTTTGCCACACAGTTGGCATACCATTTTATTGCCAGAATAGCCTCTTCAACCACTGTTATTGTTGCTCCTTCCTCTACCTCCACGTCCACCTCTAGAATTTCCTCTACCTCTACCAGAATTATAGTTGGAGTTAGGTTGCATGTTGTTTGGACGAGGGCCCTGTGCCAAGTTTGCTGATGGATTAACCATACCAGTGCCAAAACCAGTTCCAGAAGCAGGATTCAATCTAGCAATCAGCCTCTCATGAATCATCGGTTGAGATTGAACATCCTGCCAACTAAGGGATCCTACCCTGGAAGTAATATTAACTATAGCAGACTCATAATCACGATCCAATCCTCCCAAAGTGGCCAATATAAGCTCAGATTTTGAAATTGGGTACCCAGCAGCAGTCAGATTATCGGAGTAAGACTTCATTTGAGCCAAATAATCCGACATAGACTTAGAACCTTTGGAGGCCTTGGCTAATGCATCTTTATATTCAAGCGTACGAGCTTCTGAACTGCTGTTAAACAAGGTTTCGAGGGTAGTCCAGATTTCATAAGCGGTGGCACAACCTACAACTTCAGATAGGGCTTGTTCAGTCATAGAACTTATCAACCAACCCATCAATAGATTATCCTTAGTAAGCCATTCTTCTGTCACAGAAGGTCCAGAGACAGTAGGAAACAACAATCGTGATGAAGATTCTGAAACATTAGGCATGGGACTAAGAAGATGATCCTCTAGCTTATAACCACGAATTATAGGCAAGATGCTGTAACGCCAAAGCAAGTAATTAGTTCGATTCAGCTTCACAGTACAGATCTGGTAAAGATTTCCAGAGAAGGGTGGACTGAGAACATAATTAGGGGAGTGAGGACTTACAGAACCCAAAAGAGGTGGTGTTGGGCCTAGAAACGGTGGATTTGGAAGACTTGACCGGAGACCAGCAGGAGGATTTGGAAGACTTGACCGGAGACCAGCAGGATTTGGTGAGAAACCAGGTTGAAGAGTTGCAGGCTCTGATCTGCCAAGATGCATGCTGGAGTAGGAAGGCAGAGAGATGATACTGGATGAAGAAAGACTAGTTACAGGTATGCCTGTAACAACTCCGGCTGGCCAAATTGATGTCATAAATGGCGAACTACCGGCAGAAGCAAGTAGACCAGTTGTTGAGCTACCGGTAGAAGCAAGTGGACCAGTTGTTGTGCTGGTTCCAGCTCCAGGATCAACACCGGTGTGCGAAACGGTGCCACCAGTTGCAGATGGTTGGTCGGAGGTGGCCATGAACGCCGACCTTACTCTAATACCAAGATAAAACTAACAGAATTTCATAATATTGATAGGATTTGTTTTTCATAGATACCAACAACAAGGATTACATCTTCATATAGTGTTAACTACACATAGTAGTTACACACACTAAAACAAGTGGCTAATACTTAGAATGCGACAGTGTGTCACTCTTGTAGATAAGATAAATCTATCTAGTAAATATTAGATATGCCAAATCTCTATTTATTTCACACACACACACACACACACACACACATATATATATATATATATATATATATATATATATATATATATATATAATTCATGAGTTGTGTAGTGCATAGAGTAGTGCCACTTGTATACTAGATCCTTTTGAGTCCACCTTAATACGTGAAAGGATGTCATACATTTTATTGTTTTATACATGACACACCATCAAATTGTGTTCAATGAAAGACTTTCCAATACTTAGCCGGCAAGTAGATGTGGGGGACAATTTTAAACCGCACATGAAATTGGGTGTTTTGCTTGATGGAGAAACGGGTACGTCTTTCACATTGACTATATGTTGTGTTCTTTCTTTCTTTGGCCTTGTAGCTTCCTTCATCAATGCAAAATGCTACAGGAAAATGACATTTATGGACTCTTGTGTATCTTTGATGCCTTATGATTCACACTTTCTAACAACCCATCTCCCCCGAAATGAAAAGGTTGAAATTAATAATATAGAGAATAACTATATGAATAGACAACAATTCAAAGACCTGAATATTTAGAATTCCCTATGTATTGTTGCACAGTTACGAATGCCAGCCAAGAGATCAAGAACCATATTCTCATGTAAACGAGTTCACAGATGTTTGGAAATCGTCCGGTTTAATTAACAAGCAATTGGATCCTATTGAATGAATTCCAACCTATAGACTGGAGATTTTGATGGTGTTTTAGATTTTGATGGTGTTTTATGTTGTGTCGTTTGAGACTACTTGTGTGCGCAAGATGTATGTGCTGTGTGCGCAAGATGTATGTGTGCACATATATGTATGTGATCAAGCCAACAACGTAGTTTTGAATTGTGATGCTTAAAATCCTTTTATAGGCCTCCTTCGTAGGGTGCAAATGTGTGAATCCCTGATTTATAGGGCCTAAGATTGTGGGTCATTGTGTTGTCATCGTGGGCAGTCAATACTCAATTAGGTTTAAATCGTGCAATGTAATCAATAATGTATAGTAGCCGTTAATGGAGGAACAATCGTGAGATCTTATCCATTAATGGAGTAGTAACCGTTTTTGGAGGTCGGAGGCAACTTGTCCATGTTTATGAGCAACCAGGATGAGTGAATCATCAGGCCGGCGATATGTGTCCATAGACATTTTGTATTATGTCGACTATTTGATGATGTGATAAGACCTGACAATCTGAACTCTGAAAGCGATCATGATGTGGTTGGTGAAGCCCTAGCTGAAGCAGTTAAAAGAGAGCCCAATATTGGGATTAGTTTGATAGACTCATTTAACAATATGATCCGAATAAGACTCAATAAATGTCAAATATGTATGACTTGCGACACATGTCAATCATCATGCGGAGGTGGTGTAACCACACAATCTATTATCATAAATTTTATCTTGGTCTATGACCAAATCTGACTTGGTGATCTCTGACCAATAAGATAAAATTTAAGTTTTGAATTTATTAAAAAATTAATTTTCTAAAGTTTCTTATTGGATGCAAATACTGACATAATGGTTTTGTTTTGTGATCATGGACCATCATAAAATTACTGATCTATTATAAACCAAAACTAAACCTATCGTATAATTTCAAATAACATTTGAAAAAAAAAAATCATGACAAGACTAGACAAAGCAGTTTAATTAATTTGTTTCCTAAATCATACAAGACACATAGACCAAAAAAAAAAAAAATCCTAGTTGGTTGGAGGGGAGAGTGTATCTTAAGATCAAAGGTTTCATGCTTTATTGCCCTTATCATGATAGAGAACATAATTTGAGTTGTGTGAAATCATTTTCAACAATTGAGATCATGATTAATATGCTTTAGATCCCCCTCTTATGCTAATAAATTAACGATAGTTTACTCCCTCAAATCTACACCATGTTTACATCTTAAATAATCTTATGATTGTGATTGTTTCAAAAAAAAAAAATTACAAATAAAAATATGTGTTGAGATGATGATAGTGTAAAAATGGATAAAGTTAAAGGAATAAATCTATCACACGCTATCTTAATAATGTCAATGTTTAATAAATGGACCGTTATTTACAACAATTCATTTCTACCATGCCACCGCATGAAATGTAAAAATTTGAATTCTTTATTTAATTACACCTCACTCCTTATAATTAGCGTCATGCTATGTATCATGAAACCACACTTTTTTTTCCACCAAAAGACGAAAGTTATATTAATCATAAGAGTTAATGGTTACAAAGTTAAATGGGATAGAGTGACTATAAGCGATACCAAAATCAATCGTAAAAGAGGCAGCAGCTAGGCTATGAGCTACTTTGTTGTTATCCATATTGATATACATAATTCTACAATGTACAAACTGGTTCATAAGGCAAAAAATATCTTGTAGAATAGCCTAGGAATCTGATGGAGGGTCTTGACTTCTTGATGTTATCCGAGAAGCAGGCAATGTTGGTCCAAGAGCTAAGCATCTTTGTAAGCACCACCTTCAGGTAGACAATGTTTTCTATTTTGTAATCAATTTCTCTATTTCTTCGTTCACTCTATTTCAAATGAATAATTTTCCATATTTCCTCTCTTTTTTAATATTTCTTCTTCGTTTTTTTAATAAAAAAAAAAATCAAGATTTGAGACATACAACATAATTGCAATCTTGCCATACAGGCCAATCAAACTTGCATACATACAACATACTGCAAGTATCACCCTTAGTCAGTGTACTTGCAGCCATGTATACAAATAACACCCTTAGTCAACATACTTATATTCATACTTATCCTTATATTCAAGGGTATAACGTCATAATGTGAACCCATCATGGAGGCGTAGTGCAATGTGGTAATATTATGAAGAATACATCCAGCATGATCGTTTAAATCTAAAATACTCTTCTATTTACGAAAACGCGCCTAAAATTACAAAGTTTCGGTGGAGGACTCCTGCGCATGGCTTGTTGGCCTATTCCCAGGGACGGCTCTGCTTATAGTATGTCATGAGTAATGCTAGTACCCGTGCATTATTGTTGGCATAGGAAAACATACACACTACCATTAGCCACATAAGATTCATGTTCGGTTTCAAAATTCTATCCTAACATAAGCATATAATATCCATCAACATTCCAAACTCCCTGAACTTATCTCCATCTACAACGCAAAAATAAAACAAATTATCGGTTCGTAAATATTTTTTCAGGAAAATATTGTTACCGATAAAGTATGGACACAAATTAGTCATAAAACAACTATGACTCAGTTCCATTGTGGCTAAACTCAAACTTACTGCGTCTGATTAATCATCATATTGTCGGATACCACGTTAAATTTCGTATTTTATTTTCTGTATGCTTGATCTTTATTTTCTACTCTTGATGCAATTAGGATTCCATTCCGTTTTCGATCCGGTTACAACACAGTTTATTAGAATCTTACTTAGAAAAGAGAAAAGAAAATCAAATGTATTATATGATAGTGATGCTATATGTACAATACATTATTCAAATCCCTTTTGTCATCTCTACTCCGTCAAGATAAGCTCTATATAAATTAATTATATAAATAGAAATCCTCTCCTCCCAGCTTATTGGTCCTTGTACCAAAAAAAAATCTCTGCAAAAATACAACGTCATTGATGTGAAATTGTGGCCTGGGGGGACCCTTTTGCTTTGAATCGAATCTGTGCTTCTTCTTGATTCATCGAATTTGCTAACGCGTCCAATAATTCAGAGAGAGATGGAGTATCTTGAGGGCTGGGAACTCGTTCCGGGTCATGATGATGGCGGTCGGGAAAATCTTTCCTCCACCAAACATGGCGGTGCTGACTCACAATCAGAATCGGAGGAAGTCCTCTGCCCCTCACCATCACCACCGGTATCTCCCCGATTGGACACTGTGATCCCAACAGAGAAGAACAAGGAGGAAAATCCTACCCCTACCATCATCATCGCAGAAGCGATGGAATTGGAGGATCCTCCGGTACCAGTTTCTCCGATTTCCTTGAAGGAAACAGAATTCGTCGACATGAAATTACTGGAATCAAAGTCGAAGGCTTTTGATCATGATGAAGAAGAAGATGATGAAGTAGTGAACAAAGACGACTCTGAGGAGTCAGACGGTGGCTGCGGCGGCGTCGGTGGTGGTGGTGAAGGTGGGTTTGATTTATGGAAGTGGGGTTGGGGATTAACTGGAATTGGGGCTTTGTGTTCCTTTGGAGTGGCGACGATGTTCGTCCTTGTATTGGGAGCAGCATCAGGGACAGGGACAGGACCAGGGATTCAAGGCAAGAATAACATGGGATTCAACAAAGGGTATGAAGAAAATCAAAGGTTGAAGGAGATGGTGTCTGCAGTTAGAGGAGGTTCTGTTCCTTTAACAAGAGCTCACATAACTTTTGGTGGTTACTATGATGCCCCATCTCTCAACCATTAGTGTGTCCTATGAAGGACATCCGGATCCACTCCGATGAATTTGGTGTGTATTCTACAATGAATAACCTATTATTACAATGTTAAAAAATACTCTGTTTTAGCTTCTGGTATATGTATGTATAGTTTGTGCGCTTGTGTGTCTGTAAATAGCTAGCACGTCTGCTGTGTAATAATACATTCATATACTACTGTTTTCATTATAGACTCCTAATTGTATGTCTCTTTTTTTCTTCCTTCAAGTTACATTGTCTCCTGCTTAGTATGTTAATTAATGTAGTTATGATCAACCTAGTATGAATAGTTTTAAACCTCTGCAAATTTAAGGTGCAGAAGGAGGCCTTGAAAGAGGTTGATTCTGTCAAATTTTCTTACAAAGAAGTTGTTTTGGGAGTGGAAACGACGTAGGATTCCTTGAGGATGATCAAGAATCAACATGTGAACAAACCAGATAACCTTATTGACACAAAAATGGAGTCCTCATTGATTCAACTGAAGTTGATCAAGATGCATGTGTATCCCTGAATCAAAAGTGATACAGTCCCAATATCAAAAGAGATACAGAGGCACACAAAGTGCACAGAATACACAGACAGACTTGCATATGTATGTCTGCCTGTATTTTAAGTTTCAGCGGGGTTTTCATTCATACAAAATTTTGAAACTTTTGCTTAAAAGACTTTTTGTTTAGGATCATAAAACGAACCATATTATATGAAGAATCTGAAAGTACAAGCTCTCACGTATTGTCCAATTGAAACACATCATACACTTATTGCATTGCCTTTCGCCGTTTAGGTTGTTTAAGAGCATGTGCCATGTGCCACGTGCACTCAGAGGTTCGGATTTGGTCAGAGTGGAAGAAGTTTGGACATGTAATCTAAATTTGGTTCGAGGTTTAATGATGTTATTTTTTACTACGAGTTTGCATCGGATGCACATAAGTGAAGTGCATGGGGCGGATTAAGATTTGGAGGGATTTTTTGGCACCGGTCGACAGGATCCAAACAGTTATATCCATGTTGTGTTAAAGAATAATCGGGGCTCAAGAAGATACTTTCATGTCGTCGTTTCCTTCACACACACACAATTCAGGTAAGAATTCAATGGCAACATGATTTTGTTTACAGAATTAATTGTGAAATAGATAAGGGATTCTATATATGATATGGAAGGAACACAAAGCACATTGGGTAAATTGGCATTGTGTTGAGCTTGAACAGCACATGTTAGATCAATATAATTGGCATTGTGTTGAGCTTGAACAGCACATGTTAGATCAATATATTCATCACCTAGGCACTCAAGAATGGGATATGATACCACATGATTAGATTTGAATATCATAGTAACACAATCTATGCCGCAGAAATAAATAAATCAGAAACATGCTTATATCCACTCTCAGCCCGGATCCTCTGTTGTATCCGTCTGTTGTTAAAAGGTTAAACCCTAACCTTGAGGATCTCCATTCGCCCGATCCCATAGAATGAGTGGAGATGTTAATCAGGGACCTAGCAGCTCAGAGTCGAGGGCTGCCTTTTTACCAAGAAACTGAAAGAAGTCGTCCATTTACGGGATTCGAACCTCCACACTCCAGCTCCTGGCCCAGCTGTCACTACAACACATAAACTCTTTATCACTATGTCATATCCAGGGGATATCCGTCTGCTATTAATTTTGTTGTGATAAGGTAATTGTTCCAAAACGACGTCGTTTTGGAACAAATGTATATAAAAAAAAATTTAACACGCCAAAACGACGTCGTTTTGAGCCGGATACACTTGCACATCATTGTTGTGATTGGGGTTTCACGGCAGAGGATCTCAATTCTATCCACCCTTATTCACATTAAGCACATGCTTAGAGCAACTCCGACGGACAATATCAAATTTTACACCAAATCATCATTTAGTGTAATTTTTACATAAAAAATTATCCACCAACTCCAATGGTTCTACCTCAAAAAATATATATTCTTGAAATATTTCATCTTCAAATATCAACTATATATTAAAATGAATGTATTATTATTTAGTTGTACATTTTATGAGGATTTTTTTAGCAAAACTTGAATTACATCTAAATTAGGGGAGAAAAAGAAAAATGAAAAAAAAAATGGTTTTCTTCTTAAAAAAATAAATAAATAACTAACCTGTTGAGAAAAAAACACAACCCACTGGAGTGGCATTTTACAGCGAATTGTTGATTTGCTGGTGGAAAAGAGGACTGTTAGAGTTGCTCTTATATCCACTCTTATTAGCATTAACTGTGTAAGATCTTTCGCTTACATAGATCTTCTTCTCTGGTTGTTACCGCCTCCCGAGTCTTCTAGTCTATGCATTTCGGAATTTCCAGACTATGATATCACAGGTTTATATAAGCTAAACCAAGGACAATTTTAGTCGGATGGCCAATGGCCAATAAATAATTTTCACTCATCAAGTAAATTAAATTATTGACTACCGTAAATAAACTAATCAATAATTATGCTGATCGCTAATTAGTAGAAGAAAATGATAAAATAATATCGGACCACATTAATATCTAATTAAATTAGAATATTTTTTGAATCCCAAACATTCGGGTATCTCAATTTTTGTTAGGACGGAAATCATAAACGTTACTGCAGAAATTCACAAAAATAAAAAAGATTTTCATCTTTCCTGGGCGCGAATGGATAGCAATGGAACCAAAGCATCCGATTTTCCAAAATATTCCCAGCATTGTCTCTTGCTTCTCTTCCATGTCAACTCGTACCACCCTTCCGTCAAATCTAATGGAATCTAATGGAGATAATGGGTATTGTCAAAGCATTTTTTAAAATCTAAAAAATAAATCGTTTAAAAATTATTATTCAATCAATAAGTATTATATTAATCATTAAGATGTATTAAAGCGTCTTTAGATTTATCCTCGGAAACGCATGGT
Organism: Gentiana straminea; assembly: GCA_036785695.1. Classification (NCBI taxonomy): domain Eukaryota; kingdom Viridiplantae; phylum Streptophyta; class Magnoliopsida; order Gentianales; family Gentianaceae; genus Gentiana; species Gentiana straminea. Next base: position 262,891 of record JAVUPR010000480.1, read on the forward strand.
GACGATATCATTTGGCATAATGATGGGAAAGGTACTTACTCAGTCGGTTCAGGTTACAGGTTGGCTACTCAGTTGCATCGCATAGATTTGGGATTGGATCGTGCCTCCGTCTCCTCATTTCCGGACCGTCTATGGCGTATACAGCGCTTGACTGTTCGGCTAAGAGTGAAGCACTTTATGTGACGTTGTATGCATAATTGTTTATCAGTTGGATCATCATTGCAGGGCCGCCGTGGGCAGGGATGGAATCAAGGGGTGGCTACCCACCCGGTTTTTATCCGGTATTTATCTTGTGTACATAAAAAACTTATATAATTCAGTCAAACACAGCTAGTTGTCTTAATCCAGCCACCCAACGATACAAATATAGTCCATTAGCTTACCCGACCACCAAATCCTGGTTTCGTCCCTATCCGTGGAGATGGCGTATGCCAATTGTGTGGCTACTCTCAAGAAGACCTGATATATGCACATTTCTATTGTAGTGTGCCTACAGCGGTGTGGTCGTGATTGGGTGGTGGAAGAATACATGCGGCACTTCACTCGATGTTCGGAATTTTCAGGGCTGTTTCAATACTTATGTGATATTTGTGATAAGGACGAGCTGTCGGTTTTCATTGTCACGCTATGATACATTTGGAAGGACAGGTGCTTGTGGATCTTTGAGAAAACACTGGTGAAATATAGCTGGATTGATTATGCATGCAGCGGAGGTAGCAAAGGAATTGAGGCGACTAGATTGGATCCCAGCCACTAAGGAATTAATTAAATTCTTGAAAGCCAATTGGGAATAGTTGGCTAGTGGGAGCAAAACCTAAATAAAGTTTTAAGTGCAATTTTAGGGTTTTGAATACTTGAACTTTTACTTATTATATCTTTATTTATTGTTGTAGAAAATGTCAAACAAATTGAACCTTCGTTTTATCATCGACAATAAGCTTGGCGAAACTTTCTCGACTGGAAAGAAACCTCAAAATCGTTTTGAGGCACGAGAAAATTGGCTATGTCTTGGACGGACCCATACCGGAAAAGCCCGCTGAGGGCTCGGCTGCAGATGTTGTCGAGAAGTACAACAAGCACTGTTCTGACAGGACTGATGCTACATGTATCATGCTTGCTTCTATGACACATGAACTGCAGAAACAACATGAGTCTATGGACGCCTACACAATCATGGTTCACCTGAAGGAGCTCTATGCTTCTCGGTCTCGCACTGAGAGGTATGAGGTCTCGAAGGCCCTGTTTGGTTGTAAGATGACGACTGGGACTGTTGTGGGGTCACACGTGCTAAGGATGATCGGGTACATAGAGAGGCTTGAGAAGCTAGGCCACAAGTTGGAACGAGAGTTGAGTATTGAATTGATTTTGCAATCTCTACCTGATTCATACTCGTAGTTCGTGATGAATTATCAAATGAATAAGATAGATTTCTCCCTTGCGGAGTTATTGAAGATGTTGAAAACTACTGAGTGCACTGTGGGGAAGGGAAAGCAAGTGTTGATGGTCACTACAAGCAAGGGCAAAGCAAAAGCCCAAAAGAAGTCCAAGAAGGCGAAGGCCACACCTAAGGCAACGCCTATGATATCCAAAGACAAATCCAAGGATGCTTGCTTCCTTTGCGGTGAGTTCGGACATTGGAGGAGAAACTGCAAAGGCTTCTTGAGTACCAAGAAGAGGCATTCCGATGCTTCGACTTCAGGTATGTTTATGATTGAGATCAATATTGCTTCTTCTAAGTCTAACCACTGGGTTTTAGATACTGGCTGTGGTTCTCATATTTGTATGAATATTCAGGCACTAAGAAGAACTAGAGAACAGGAAATGAGAGGTGGACATACGCGTTGGGAATGGAGAAAGTGTTGATGCACTAGCCGTAGGAGTTTATTTTCTTTCATTGCCCAGTGGGCTAGTACTAGAACTCGATAACTGTTATTTTGTTCATGCTCTTACGAAGAGCATTATTTCCATTTCTACATTAGATGTTGAAGGATTTTCTTTTACGTTCAAGAATAAATGTTGTTCTTTTTCACGTGATGAAATTTTTTATGGTACTGGCATGCTTCGCAATGGTCTCTACATATTAGATATGAATGTTGACGTACTTAATATAAACAACAAAAAAGCCAAGATAAACGACTTAAATTATTCCTACTTATGGCATTGTAGACTTGGCCATATAAATAAGAATCGCATTTTGATGGCCGTTTTATAGTATACAAACTTTGATCGGCAGAGTACCGAGTCGGTTGTAGTATAAAACTAGCGAGCAAGGTCGTAATCCCACAAGGAATCTAGTTAAGTACCAAAGCTAGCATCATCATTAGTTCATATCAACACGATTTTTGGAAAGGTTATTAAATTACAAGTCTATTTCTTCAATGACTCAATTAAAACGGGAGTTTCAAATGTTTAAAAGAGATAGCCGAGCTATGATATAATACTACTTAGCAAACCCTAGCTAAATTCGGAAGTGTTCTTGACCTACCTAAACGTTCTCGATGTCACTCGAAGGGTGTCGTTTCCTAATTCCGAGAATAGACATTATTTCAATAATTAACCCTCCTATGTCAGGTTCAACAGTCCGTTGACCGGATTTAACTGACCTAACACGGTCTACGTACAATGAAACGCTCAACAAGGTCGATATTAACCTCACACACGAAACCGAATCTGAACAACTCAATCGGTTTTACAGGGTGATCCTAGAACCCCGGTTCCCGTATCTTCTCGCAAAATAAATTTATAAAGACGATACGTGTAATACGATTATCGAGTCGCGAATTCAATAAATGTGATCAATAACAAGCTCTAGAACTACAAACACATCAAGAATCAAGAAATCAAACATCAAGAACAATACATGAATAAGCTAGGGTTCAGTTTCGAAGATTATCGCATAACTCGGCTATATAACAATTAGCTACTCATTCTAACAACAAAAACACAAGAAATCATCAAAGAACATAAGCATACAATCAATAGGAAGATAAAGATGGTACCTATATTGACAATAAAGCTAGAACATCCAACAAGGAGAAACCAAAAGGAGTTTACAAATCAACACCGGAAAACCGTACTTAACTATGATCCAAGCTTGATTATATAAGAAAGATGTTAAACTAGCTACAAATCTACTCTAATGGTGGAAGAAGGTGAAAAGTCGTTTTTGCAGAGTATTGGGTCGAAGGAGATGAAGAATGTGCCGAAAATCCACTCAAAAATGCCTTTTATAGCGGCTTGGGTCGTCCCGTAGGCGCCGACCTGTGATTCATAGGCCGTGGCCTATGACAGACAGCGGGTTCCCTTAGCTCCCTAGCATCACGTAGGCCGTGGCCTATGACAGGTAGCAAAAATTCTTTAATTCTCAGCATCTTATAGGCCGTGGCCTACAGTTTATGGGCGACGCCCTATGAATAGAGTCAATTTTGGGCAACTCTCTGATGTCCATAGGCCGCGGCCTATGATCCATAGGCGGTGGCCTATCAACTTTTCTTCCCAAAACTGGATTTTTCACCATTCCGAAGCTCCGAAACGCATTTTCCGGGTATCTCGTACACCTGGTTCCTGAAAAATATCAAAACGACAACACACATAACCCCTACGGGACACTAGGGTGACCGAGAGTATAATAAATACACCGAAAAAGGTCGAGAATCCCGGATATATTTCCGGATCTCATAAACATCGAAACGGTGCAATACGTGTCAAAACCAAACCAAATATGTCCGGAATTAAGTAAAACGAGTCGAAACGGGTACAAAACATGTAGGAAAACAGAGTCAAGTTGACTCTCATCACATTTCCGAACTCCATAAAGATGGAATGTTGGATCACTTCGATTACGAATCGTTTGATACATGCGAGGCTTGTTTACTTGGAAAGATGACAAAGTCACTATTCAGTGGCAAAGGGATAAGATCAAATGAATTACTTGAGCTCATACATATTGATGTGTGTGGCCCAATGACAATTCAAGCCAAATGAGGATACTCTTATTTTATCACCTTCACTGATGAACATTCACGCTATGGTTATGTATACTTAATGAAGTATAAGTCTGAGGCCTTTGAAAAGTTCAAAGAATTCAGAAGTGACCTTGAGAAACAACTAGGTAAAGAAATCAAGACACTTCGATCAGATCGAGGTGGAGAGTACCTAGATGGAGAGTTTCAAGACTACTTAAAGGAGAATGGGATTCTACTTGAATGGACCCCTCCCGGAATGCCTAAGATGAATGGCGTGTGTGAAAGGAGGAACCGCACCTTGTTAGACATGGTACGATCCATGATAAGCTGCGCAGTTCTCCCAAAATCATTTTGGGGGTATGTGATGACGGTCGAATTGGTATCATTATTTACCATCAATATATCCCGGATTTGTGTTCTCAATAGGGATAATATGTATGAAATCATGAGTTAATTAGCTAAATGTCATTAATCCACGTCCGGGGTGACTAATTTGGTATTATGCGTATTAACCGTGTATTTTATGCGTTATTTGCTAGAAATAGAAGCTACTATGTGTGGTATGGTTTTATTGACATATGGACGAGTGTTTGGAGCATCATTTGGGCTGAAGGAGAGAGTTAATCGATAGAGAACTGAGCCGAGCTGAAGGTTGAAGTGTTCCGAGTGGAGATTGGACCCGAGAATCTGATTGGTGATCTTACAACGTAGTTACGAATCTTTACAAGACGAATTGGGCTTTTTTTTCTACATGAAAGTTGTAGGGCTTGAAATAAGGATTCCAACACACTTTGAATCACTTAAATCAGAGTTGTGTATGCCAAGTTATGGTCCAAATACCGAAGTTGGGCCTAGGGTATTCCAAGTAAAGTTGGTAGCAGGAAAAAGACGAAAATACCTTCGGTTTACCGGGAGTTACCCGCGGTTTACCGAGGCCCAGAATCTTCCAGAAACTCGTTTTATTGTCCTCCAAACATTGGGTTTACCCCTAAGTCGGTTTATACACCTATATAAAGCCATTCAGAGCTGCGAAATTGTATTCATCTTCCATTATGTCATTCATTCATAGATCTATTCATAAATTAGAAACAATGTAGTCTTCTGGTTATAAATTCTTCTTTTCTTTCTTGCAAATAAGTCATGAGTATTTCATTATTGAATTGTGTTTGGTTTACGATCTTCATGGATCGATTCGAATCACCTGAGGGGGAGAGATTGAAAAGTAGGTATGTTCTTCGTTATGGGTAAGATCTATTACAATGTTTTATTCCTTTTCTTAGATTCATGATTGTTCTTGTGATAGATCTAGATTTTGCTTGCATATAATCATCTATGAATTAATTAAACAAACCTTAATCTTTATTCGATTCGTTAATATGAAACGCAGAATTATGGAACCTTGAACAACTGGACATCAATAACGCCTATCTACATGGAGATTTATCAGAAGAGGTCTACATGCAAATGCCCCCGGGTTCCATTTAGATATACCCAAAGCCGTTTGCAAACTCAAAAGTCACTCTACGGCTTGAACCAAGCCGGACGCCAATGGAACGCTGAGCTAGCCTCTTACCTATTGTCTATCGGTTTCATACAATCGCGCAGTGACTACAGTCTATTTACGAGAGGCACTAAGGGAAATTTCATCGCTTTACTAGTTTATGTCGACAACATCATCCTTACTGGACCCAATATGCAGATTATCAAGCAGATCAAAGACAACTTGGACACCACTTTCAAAATTAAGGACTCGGGTCGTCTACACTACTTTCTGGGGGTAGAAATTGCACGAAAATCTCAAGGAATTATCTTGTCACAGCGCAAATACACATTGGATCTCCTATCTGAATATGGATTATTAGCCTGCAAGCCCGCTGCTACTCCGATGGTCACCGGTGCCAAATTAGCCAAAAACGATTCCACCCTTCTGCCGGATAACACCAAATACCGCAGTCTTGTGGGCAAATTGATCTACTTAACCTTTACTAGACCGGAGATAAGCTATGCCGTTCAGGAGTTGTCCCAGTTTCTTGACTGCTCGATCATTAACCACCAGCAAGCTGCTATCCGCGTTCTCCGTTTTCTCAAAACCTCTCCAGGTCAGGGATTGTTGTATCCGGCCAATTCCGCACATCTTCAGGCTTTCTCCGACGCCGGACCCTTGATCTTTATGCAAGCTTACTCCGACTCCGATTGGGCCGGCTACCCCGATACACGTCGTTCCATCACCGGCTGTTGCGTCTTTCTAGGCTCGTCCGTTATTTCATGGAAAGCAAAAAAACAAAGCACGATTTCCCGCAGCTCGGCAGAGGCGGAGTACCGAGCTCTCGCCTCAACTTCTTGCGAACTTCAATGGGTCGTGTACCTTCTCAAGGACCTTGGCATTCACACCACTTTACCTAGCCCACTTTACTGCGATAATAAAAACACATGTTACATTGTCGAGAATCCGGTATTTCATGAACGGACCAAGCACATCGAAATCGACTGCCACTTGGTTCGTGAGAAGTTTCAATCTGGCCTTCTCATTCCAAAATCCATACCCACTGATGGTCAATTAGCCGACATATTCACCAAACCTCTCGATGCACCCCGCTTTCATCGATTGTGCACTCAGTTGGGACTACACTCCATCTACTCGAAGTCCAGCTTTGGGGGTGATAAAGCTTCTAATGAAATTCTGAATCATCAGCAAGTCGAAGAATAGAATCTTGGGAGGAAAGTCAAGCAACCGGAATATGTCAAGAATATTCCCGGTATATTCTTAGAATATTCCATCCTTGATCAGCATATTCAGAGAATATTCTTCAGTTGACCAAGCAAGGGAAATGTATGTAAACTAGTTACAATGTACATAACAAACAAGAAGAAAGATCAGAAAATAAAATGAGAAAAACTTGGTTCTTCTTCTCTTTTTCATAAGTTGTTTTTCCACAACATTCGAAGAGAAAGCAATTGTTGTAGGGAAATTATGATATTTTGATTATTATAAAGTGAGAGGTCTTATAGCTGTCCACAAATATTGTGGCTGCAGGCTGCACGTAGAAGAAATGATCAAAAGAAGCACACTGCACATGGCTGTCGTGTCATCCTTCTTCCCCACATCATGTTGCCCAATATTCCTACCTACATAATCATGAACCTTCTTTATCATATATCCTCACTAAAATTATGAATCGGGTGAAGGGAAAAAACCATAACGTTAGTAGTTTCTATTAAACTCAATCGTCGGACATGTGTTATGTGTTCAAACACACAAAACATTCGACGATCGAATCTAATAGAAACTTCTTTTGTTAAAATTATTATGAGGGAAAAAATCTAACTTTGTTTTTGTTTATATGTGGTTTACACTTTCATGTTTTTGATAGAGATACTGATTTTCAACATCATAAGTTCTACAGAAATCTTGTTTCGTTAATCGTCTTTGTACTTTATATTAACTCGCTCTAAAAGAAAAACATGTTGAAATGTGTCGTGTTTTGATATCTAAAGTGTAAACTACTTAAAATTTAAAATTTAAAAAAAAGGATTTTATGTGTTATTATTTATTCGGAAAAGCTAACTCCATTGGGCGTTGGGTTATATTTTTGTTTGAATTATTATTATTATTATTATTATTATTATTATTTTGACTGGATGCTTTTATGTAAAACCGCCCCCCTCAAAAAAAACAATAAATGTATAATAAATAACGATAGAGCATAAATATACAAAATATAAAGATAAAAAAGAATTACATGAAGAAACAAAAGGAAAATGGAAATGAAAACAGCAACAAATTAAGAAGAGAAAAATCTCAAATCTCAAATGCTCCTCTCTCCATTTTCCAGAACCTTCAATAACAAACAAAGTCTTTTATAGATATAATAATTAATATAAAATCAAAAGAAAAACATCGAAGCAGCAGCTGCAGCTACAAGAGACGCGAGAGCAGATGGTAAGAAAACGCCGGCATCGGCTGCTGCCGGGGCAGGCGCCGGAGTAGGAGCCGGGGTAGGCGCCGGAGTAGGAGCCGGAGACATATGATGATGATGAGCCGCCGCCACGATTTGAACGGCGTACAGAGCCACGACGACGATCGCAACCAGCATCTTCTTATTCATTGAGGCCGCCATTGTATTATATCAGCAAATTGAATAAGCGAATATTTTTCTCACAGAGTAAAGGAAATCTGAGTGGATGAAGAAGGAAGAAGAGAAGAAAAGGCAGAGATTCTTCTTTTATCTTCTTTTTATCTTACTGACAACAAAAACTGAGTGGTATTGGAGACTGTGTTGGGCAGTGGTTTATATAGCCGGAGTTTATAGTCGTGCTGCCCCATGTGACCGTTAAATGTGCACCTCACATGCTCTTTTCTTCTTTTTTTTTTTTTTTTTTTTTGAAATGCCATTTTTTAAAAATTAAATGTGTTCTCAGACATCTCTCAAAAAAAAAAAAAAAAAAAATACTCTCTTCGTTTCGAAATAACTGAATCAGTTATTAAAGATATTTGTTTTAAAATAATTGATACATTTATATTTTCAATGTAATATTTATTGTTTTTTTTCTATATATTCTTTTATTTATAAGGAGTGAAAGAATAAATACAATATTGCATTAATTATAGATTAAGTGTTTTTTAGTCATGTTGTCCTTCAAATTAAAGTATTAACTCACATCTTTAGTATACATGTTTTTAACAACTGCATCAATTATTTTGAAACGAAATAATTATAATGAATGTCATTGATTTAAAAAAAATTAGTATACATTCCATATACATTTTGTTACCTTTGGCCTTTTAATCATATATAGGGGAAGTGATTGAGTGATGAGCGAATTTGAAGTGAAATGACGGGTGAAACGATTAAACCACACATTTTAAATACAGAATAAAACTGTGTGATCTGAAAAGTGGCTCCACACCGTATGAAGAACAACACAAAACATCTTTCCATATACATGTGCTTTGTTGAATAATGTTACACTTGGTGCCCGTTAGTTGACAGGGTGGAATTTGCTAATAGGTAGGGGCCCATACAGCTGTTGCCAACGGTTTGAATTGCTGTGTAGTGGGCCCTCCGTTTGGACTGCTGCTCTTTTACATGGTTCAAATACTGCGACTGGTTTAGTCTCTTTTTTAAATTATTTTTATCGACAAGTAAGTGTTGGAAAGGTGTCCTAAACCCAATCGGGTTGGATCGGATCCGACCGGGTCGGGTCGTTAACAGTCTATTTAGTTCATGTAATAACTTTATTATGATTAATAAAAGCACTTATGTTATTATATATATTGTTTATCTTCATATTATTTGTTGTATATATATAGTAACGTCCCTTAGTATCAATCTGTGATGAGAAACCATGATCGTGATTATGGTTGATGAGATCTCTAATCACTATAACAAGGTTGGTACTTAAATGTCTCTAGTCTTACATATTATCAAATGGGACATTGATAGTATAATCGACCAAGACGTATTGGATGTCTTCTATCTTTTAGAAGATATGGATAGATCTCGTCTATCGAAGTGTAGGGACACTTGGACCGTACGTGAACGTGTATTAGAGAATGCGTACGTTAGATCGACCCACTTACATTAAGTGTCACACTATGTGGCGGTTGTGTAATTATCCTTTTGACCGGAGTCTTCATGGCATCACGGTGTGGATTGTCATGCTTTGACACTATCGAGATTTCTCCTAACCACGGGGCGATCATGCGGTAGTGATTGGGTATGATATTGAAGCATGCGGAGTATACATGATTGGTCGTCCGGGAATCGCGTATCCTATGATTGGGATCGAATATCCGAAATGGCCTTCTTATAAGGAATGTCTAGCTCTCGAGAATCTTTGCAAAGTGGGAGTAAATGTGTTATTCCGAGAGAGCATGATATCCAGATTATAAGATACGATCGTTAATGTATTGACACTCGAGATACGATCGTATGGATATTATTATAGCGATAGGATTGTAAGTTACACGGTAACTGCTTCACATGAAAGGTAGTAGTCATTGCTTTTGACTCTTCCGATGATTGGGGGTCACGTTGTGTTGCTAGACGATATCCCGTGATCGTTAGGTATGAAGGGCATTTTGGTAAATTGCACTTTGTGTCTACGGCCAACATATTCGGAAGCCTATCGGGTCACACACATATGAACATCGAGTCGGATTAAAATGCGGTTATAGTTGATAACCAAATAAGGAAAGTTTATCTCGTACTATAAAGGTTATAGTGGTAAATTAATATGGTGGTATTTATTTATTATGGATAAATAAAATACAAGATATTAATTAAATACAAATTATATTAATTAAAGAATATTCCGGAAGTCAATTAGTTGACTAATGGGGCGCCATTTTTGAGTGTGTAAGATACACTTGGATTATGCACTTTAATTAATAAGATTGCCATAATATTAATATAAGATATTAATTGATTTTGAAAAAATAGATTTATGGTAATAAGATAATTATAATCAATATAAGATATTGGCAAAATAAATTATAATTAAAGAGATAAATCAATCTAGTTGATTTTCCTTATTTTATTGGAAAAATGTTTTCTTCTCCTACACACTAATGGGGCGCCACTTATCCCTATAAATAAGAGGTGGTGTCAAGCTCTTTTGTACATCACAATTGCAAGAGTTCATAATTCTTGTGTAAAATAGAGAGTCTTCAATAGTGAGTTTGTGAGGGAAGAAAAGGTCCGGTCTAGCAGCCGGAGTTTTTCGATAAAGAATCCAAAGAGGATTCCGGCAAGGGGTTCGTGTGGATTATCGATAGAGGCCGGACGCGTGGACGGCTTGCGCATTGAACTACTCTCCGTTGGCGGTCAAAGCGACGATCTTATAGATCATCTAAGGTATAACCGTCAAACTACTTAACGTGTTTATTGCATTAAACGAAGAACGATCTAGAAAAGGAAATCAAATTTTAAATTCCGCTGCGTTAAACTAGTGATTTCCTAACAGTGGTATCAGAGCCAGGTTTCGAGCTTAAGCAATAAGCATAATTTAATTGCGTAGTATTTAATCGATAGATGCAAGATTTAAATCACGAAACGTTGAAACAAAAAAAAAAAAATAGGGTTCATGGGGGGTCGGCCGACTGGCGGCGTCCCCCTCCCTCTGCGGCGGCGGCGGTAACCCTAGGGTTGCCGTTTGTCGGCTGTCCTCTTCCAATAGGGGAGATCGACCCTTTTCGTTTTGTGATATTTATTGTGCATAGATATCTCGTTTGTTTAGTTGTGTCATATGGCCAACCAATGGTTCAAATAGTTTGGACCATTTAGGAAACCATATGGCATATTGGCCTTTCCAAATTTTGATTTGGAATAGCGCCCTTTCCAAATATTTGATTTGGAATAGCGCAGCCACTTCCAAAATTTTGATTTTGGAAAGTGGCCACGCCTAAACCAAAATTATTTGGCCTTTCCAAATATTAGATTTGGAATAGCTTAGCTTGCGCCACTTCCAAAATTTTGATTTTGGAAAGTGGCTGTGCCTAGACTAAAATAATTTAGTCTTTTCAAATATTTGATTTGGAATGGCTGCAGCGCTTTTCAAATATTTGATTTGTAAAAAGCCAGCTTGCGCCACTTCCAAAATTTTGATTTTGAAAAATGGCCAGGCCTAAGCTAAATTTATTTTTTGGAAAGGAAACAAATAGGAGACTTAGTAATTTTAATTTTATTTTGAATAGTTCAAATTTAATTAAAATTAAAATCGATTTAAAATTAAATGTTAATTTTAAGTTTCGATTAAGTCATATAATTAATTAAAAGTTATTTAATTATTTGACATGATAAAATAAAGACGCATGAGTAGTTAAAATTAGAATTTAATCTTTTTCATAAGATAAAATTGTATGGATTAGACATGTAGATATAATGTGATTATATGGACCCCGATTGATCTTGGACTCGACCAATAGGATAGATGGGAATGTTTTCTTTATGTTGGTTTTTGAAAAATTGTCCTAGGCCGTTATGAAGAACGTGACCTAATTTATTTTTTGCAATTATCCCATTCCCGTTAGCTCCCCCCCGTGTGCGGCGGGTGTAATTATTTATTATGTAACAAGAATGGAGCAAGAAGTTGAAGACCAAGGAGAGATAAAGAACCCATTGGCGTACAGCAATAAAGATCCGATTGGCGGTTGCAGATACCCTTACTTAGTGACCCGCGGTTTCGTCAGTTTGTATTCGAAACCGCACCTAGAAAAAGTTCATGATCATACCGGTTATTTTAGGCGCGGAATGTTGTGTATGTTTTACTTTATATGATATAGTAATAATATGCACTTAGTAGATGAGACCATAACAGAACCAAATTAATTAAGTGAATTAATTTAAAATATTCCCACGCCAAAAATCGAGCCAAAATTGTCTTCCAATATTATAATGACGGTGAAGAGCCCTTGTTCGGATCCAACTGATCGGCCCTCGTCGGGGGTTAACCTACCACGGGTATATCGTTATTATTGAGATATGATCGTTACGAGATCTCTTGAATATTGGGTTACGACTGTACTAGAATCTTGCGGTGATTGGCCCTCGTCAGGACCGTCTGATTTTAGAGACAAGGGGTTGACTATCACATAGAGATGTGAAACGTCAAAGAGTTGACTAGTCAGCCACTGGGAGTCGCATGCGATGCGACTGGTAAGAGTACCTACCTGTCGAAATTATCTCAGTTGATCGGCCCTCGTCGGGGATCGAGGTAACTAGATGGGATCCCAGCCACTAAAGAATTAATTAAATTCTTGAAAGCCAATAGGGAATAGTTGGCTAGTGGGAGTAAAACCTTATAAAATTTTTAAGTGCAACTTTAGGGTTTTTTATACATGAGCTTTTACTTATTCTATCTTTATTTATTGTTGTAGAAAATGTCAAACAAATTGAACCTTCGTTTTATCATCGAAAACAAGCTTGACGAAACTAATTTTCTCGATTGGGAAAGAAACCTCAAAATCGTTTTGAGACACGAGAAGATTGGCTATGTCTTGGACGAGGCCCTACTTGAAAAGCTTGTTGAGGGTTCGGCTGCAGATGCCGTCGAGAAGTACAACAAGCACTGTTCTGACAGTACTGATGCTACATGTATCATGCTTGCTTCTATGACACCTGAACTGCAGAAACAACATGAGTCCATGGACGCCTACTCTATCATGGTCCACCTGAAGGAACTTTATGCTTCTCAGTCTCGCACTGAGAGGTACGAGGTCTCGAAGGCCCTGTTTAGTTGTAAGATGGCATCTGGGACTGCTGTAGGGTCACACGTGCTTAAAATGATCGGGTACATAGAGAGGCTTGGGAAGCTGGGCCACAAGTTGGAACGAGAGTTGAGTATTGACTTGATTCTGCAATCTCTACCTGATTCATTCTCACGGTTCGTGATGAACTATCACATGAACAAGATAGATTGCTCCCTTGCGGAGTTATTGAACATGTTAAAGACTGCTGAGGGCGCTGTAGGGAAGGGAAAGCAAGTGTTGCGGGTCACTTCAAGCAAGGGCAAGGCAAAAGCCCGAAAAAGTCCAAGAAGGCGAAGGCTGCACCTAAGCCAACGCCTAAGATAGAAAAAGACAAATCCAAGGATGCTTGCTTCCATTGTGGTGAGACCGGACATTGGAGGAGAAACTGCAAGGGCTTCTTGAGTACCAAGAATAAGCATTCGATGCTTCGACTTCGGTATATTTATGATTGAGATCAACATTACTTCTTCTAAGTCTAACCACTGGGTATTAGATACTGGTTGTGGTTCTCATATTTGTACGAATATTAAGGCACTAAGAAGAACTAGAAATCTGAGGAAAGGAGAGGTGGACCTACGCGTTGGAAATGGAGCAAGTGTTCTTTGCGCCGGGCCGTAGGAGTTTATTTTCTTTCATTGCCCGGTGGGCTAGTACTAGAACTCAATAATCGTATTTTGTTCCCGCTCTTACGAAGAGCATTATTTCAATTTCGCATTAGATGTTGATGGATTTTCTTTTACGTTTGAGAATAAATGTTGTTCTTTTTCACGTGATGGAATCTTTTATGGTAACCGGCATACTTAGCAATGGTCTCTACATATTAGATATGAATGTTGACGTACTTAATATAAATAACAAGAAAGCCAAAACAAATGACTTGAATGAATCCTACTTATGGCATTGTAGACTTGGCCATATAAATAAGAATCGCATTTCCAAACTCCATAAAAATGGAATGTTGGATCAATTCGATTACGAATCGTTTGATACATGCGAAGCTTGTTTACTTGGCAAGATGACAAAGTCACCTTTTTGTGGCAAAGGGATAAGATCCAATGAATTGCTTGAGCTCGTACATACTGATGTATGTGGCCCAATGTCAATTCAAGCAAAAGGAGGATACTCTTATTTTATCACATTCACTGATGACCATTCTCGATATGGTTATATATACTTAATGAAGTATAAATCTGAAGCCTTTGAAAAGTTCAAGGAGTTCAGAAGTGAAGTGGAGAAACAACTAGGTAAAGAAATCAAAACACTTCGATCCGATCGAGGCGGAGAATACCTAGATGGAGAGTTTCAAGATTGTTTGAAGGAGAATGGGATTCTACCTGAATGGACCCCTCCCGGGACGCCACAAATGAATGGCGTGTCTGAGAGGAGGAACCGCACCTTGTTAGACATGGTGTGATCCATGATGAGCTACGCAGTTCTTCCAAAATCGTTTTGGGGGTATGCTCTTGAAACCGCATCATATACACTGAACCGAGTTCCATCAAAGACGGTTGAATCCACACCATACGAGGTATGGCATAAGAGGAAACCGAGCCTAGCCTATCTTAAACCTTGGGGTTGTCCGACTTACGTGAAGAGGATGATGCCCGACAAATTAGAAGCTAGATCTGACAAATGTCTATTTGTGGGTTATCCTAGAGAAACTAGAGGATACCAATTTTACCATCCTGAAGAACAAAAGGTGTTTGCCAGGACTGGCCACTTTCTAGAGAAAGAGTTTATTCTGGATAGGGTCAGTGGGAGTAAAATTGATCTTGAAGAAATTCGAGAACCACTTACGGATAACAGTCCGTTGATGGAAGTAGAGGAGACACCACATACAATTGTGGCGCCACCCTCTACCGTGGACACACTAGCACCTCGCGGATCCACCGGGGAACGCCGTGAACCCGAAAGGTATCGGCGTGTATCTCATGGAAGATGAGGACCCACAGAACTTATGAGGAAGTGCTATTAAGGCATGACAAAGAGAAATGGTGGAAGCCATGAATTACGAAATGGAATCCATGAAAGACAACCAAGTTTGGAACTTAGTTGATCCACCGAGGGAATAGTTCCCATAGGGTGTAAATGGGTCTTTAAGAGAAAGACTGACATGGACGGTAACGTGACTACCTACAAAGCTAGTTAGTGGCAAAAGGTTATAAGCAAAGACAAGGAGTTGACTATGACGAAACCTTTTCGCCTGTTGCCATGTTAAAATCCATTAGAATTTTGCTCGCTATTGCATCATACCATGATTACGAAATCTGGCAGATGGATGTGAAAATAGCTTTCCTTAACAGGAACCTGTATGAGGAAGTGTATATGACACAGCCTGAGGGTTTCACAACCAATGACGCCAGGATGGTGTGTAAACTGCAAAGATCCATTTATGGGTTAAAGCAAGCTTCTCGGAGTTGGAATCTTCGCTTTGATGAGATAATCAAACAGTTTGATTTCATCAAGAACGAAGATGAGCCATGTGTTTACAAGAAGGTTAGTGGGAGTGCCATTGCGTTCTTAGTGCTTTATGTAGATGACATATTGCTCATAGGGAATGATGTGCCTATGTTACAATCAGTCAAAGATTGGTTATCCAAGAACTTCTCAATGAAGGACTTGGGTGATGCAGCCTATATTCTAGGAATAAAGATCTATAGAGATAGATCTAAAAGGTTGCTTGGTCTGTCGCAATCCACCTATATAGACAAGATGTTGAAGAGATTCGGCATGGAGCGCCCAAGAAAGGATTGCCGCCCATGTCACATGGGGTCTACCCGTCGAAGGGAATGAGTCCTAAGACGAGAGGAGGAAAGGGCACAAATGAGTAAGGTCCCTTATGCTTCGGCAATCGGGTCTATCATGTATGCCATGTTATGCACAAGACCGAGATGTCTCGTACCTCTTAGTATGACTAGTAGGTACCGGTCAATCCAAGGTGATGGTCACCGGATTCTTGTCAAGAATATCCTTAAGTACTTGAGACGTACTAGGGATATGTTCCCGGTTTTCGGGAATGATGATTTAGTATTACGAGGTTACACGGATGCCGGTTCCAAACCGACAAGGATGACTTTAAGTCACAATCCGGATTTGTTTTTACGCTTAACGGCGGAGCGGTGGTGGAAGAGTTCCAAGGAGACTACGCGGACTCTACAACGGAAGCCGAGTCTCAAGCTAAGCATGTGAAACATGTTCACTTGCATGGTCTTAGGCATATGGGTGATTGGCTTTAGGCCAAGTGGGAGATTGTTGGAAAGGTGTCCTAAACCCAATCGGTTGGACCGGATCCGACCGGGTCGGGTCGTTTACGATCTATTTAGTTCATGTAATAACTTTATTATGATTAATAAAAGCACTTATGTTATTATATATATTGTTTATCTTCATATTATTTGTTGTATATATATAGTAACGTCCCTAGTATCAATCTGTGATAGAGAAACAATGATAGTGATTATGGTTGATGAGATCCCTAATCACTATAACAAGGTTGGTACTTAAATGTCTCTAGTCTTACATATTATCAAATGGGACATTGATAGTATAATCAGACTAGCACGTATTGGATGTCTTCTATCTTTTAGAAGATAGGGATAGATCTCGTCTATCGAAGTGTAGGGACACTTGACCGTACGTGGACGTGTATTAGAGAATGCGTACGTTAGACCGACCCACTTACATTAAGTGTCACACTATGTGGCGGTTGTGTAATTATCCTTTTGACCGGAGTCTTCATGGCATCACGGTGTGGATTGTCATGCTTTGACACTATTGAGATTTCTCCTAACCACGGGGCGATCATGCGGTAGTGATTGGGTATGATATTGAAGCACGCGGAGTATACATGATTGGTCGTCCGGGAATCGAGTATCCTATGATTGGGATCGAATATCCGAAATGGCCTTCTTATAAGGAATGTCTAGCTCTCGAGAATCTTTGCAAAGTGGGAGTAAATGTGTTATTCCGAGAGAGCATGATATCCAGATTATAAGATACGATCGTTAATGTATTGACACTCGAGATACGATCGTATGGATATTATTATAGCGATAGGATTGTAAGTTACACGGTAACTGCTTCACATGAAAGGTAGTAGTCATTGCTTTTGACTCTTCCGATGATTGGGGGTCACGGTGTGTTGCTAGACGCTATCCCGTGATCGTTAGGTATGAAGGGCATTTTGGTAAATTGCACTTTGTGTCTACGGCCAACATATTCGGAAGCCTATCGGGTCACACACATATGAACATCGAGTCGGATTAAAATGCGGTTATAGTTGATAACCAAATAAGGAAAGTTTATCTCTAGACTATAAAGGTTATAGTGGTAAATTAATATGGTGGTATTTATTTATTATGAATAAATAAAATACAAGATATTAATTATATACAAATTATATTAATTAAAGAATATTCCGGAAGTCAATTAGTTGACTAATGGGGCGCCATTCTTGAGTGTGTAAGATACACTTGGATTGTGCACTTTAATTAATAAGATTGCCATAATATTAATATAAGATATTAATTGATTTTAAAAAAAATAGATTTATGGTAATAAGATAATTATAATCAATATAAGATATTGGAAAAATAAATTATAATTAAAGAGATAAATCAATCTAGTTGATTTTCCTTATTTTATTGGAAAAATGTTTTCTTCTCCTACACACTAATGGGGCGCCACTTATCCCTATAAATAAGAGGTGGGTGTCAAGCTCTTTTGTACATCACAATTGCAAGAGTTCATAATTCTTGTGTAAAATAGAGAGCCTTCCATAGTGAGTTTGTGAGGGAAGAAAAGGTCCGGTCCAAGAACCGGAGTTTTTTTCGATAAGCAATCCAAGGAGGATTCCGGCAAGGGGTTCGTGTGGATTACCGATAGAGGCCGGACGCGTGGACGGCTTGCGCATTGAACTACTCTCCGTTGGCGGTCAAAGCGACGATCTTATAGATCATTTAAGGTATAACCGTCAAACTACTTAACGTGTTTATTGCATTAAACGAAGAACGATCTAGAAAAGGAAATCAAATTTTAAATTCCGCTGCGTTAAACTAGTGATTTCCTAACAGTAAGAGGTCATCAGCAAAAAAGAGGTAGGAAATTAGAGGCCATATTTTGAGAGCTTAATAGGCTTCCAAATGCCAGCACTGCAAGCATTATCAATTTTCCTGTTGAGCTCTTCCATGATTAAGACAAAGAGGTAAGGGGCTAGGGCTTCCCTTGTCTCATTCTCCTCTGGGGTTGAAAGGAGGTCAGTTTATTACCATTCCTCACCACTAATAACTTTGCAGATGTGAAGCGGAACATGATAATCATACCTTTAGAAAACCCTATCTTCTCGAGGATCGGTTGTATAAAAGGCCATTCCACACAGTCATAGGCTTTTTTAAGATCAACCTTAACCATCACGATCCCTTTCTTTGCACAGCAAGCGATCTTTCATTGTGTACCTAACTATTGGCATAAGAACAACCAATAATATCCTTATGTTGTCGCTATTGCCCCTAGTGTTAAATACTAGCAGCTTCCTTACATTTATTTATTTATTTATTTATTGTGCCCTTACCTTTAATGGTGACCATATTTAGCACTTTCTGGCTGCCCAAATTTAAATCATTCGACTTCTTGCACTCAGTGGGAAATCGATTTCCAAATTTCCGAAGTTTGGAAATCAAATGTGCTAATTTTAGCCTTATGTGATCTATTGGGATAGAATTATATTGTCTGAGTTGTTTGTTCCTGGGATGAAAGCGTTCTGATTATTTCTCACTAGCTTGCCTATGACAGTGCTAAGGCGGGTCACTTATGATCTTGGTAATTAGCTTAACCACCACATTGACCAAAGGAATGGGCCTGAAATTGGAACAAGTATCAGGCATGTCCACTTTGAGGATAAAAAAGATCATTGTTTCATTCATGTGAGCAAGGAATGCCCCATCTTCGAAGGTCTTTCTAATAAAATCCACAACAGATTGTCTGACTATGTCCTAGCACCTCTTGAAGAAGATGGGATGGGGTCTATTTGGTCCTGCTGGTTTATTGGTTCCCATATCAAAAATGGCCTGGCTGATTTCATGCTCAGTAACGGCTCTCTTGATGTGTCTTCTGTCACTTGTGTCCAGGGTGGGGAAAGAGTCTGATAAAGCAAGGTTGGGAGGGTTAAAGGAATAAATGTTCTGGAAGTGTTTCAAGATCGTGACTTCTATCTCTAACTCTTTATCCGTCCAAGTTCTATCTAGCCTCTTCAGCATGTAAATTTTGGCCTTTTATTTTCTCATATTTTCTACTAAGAAGATAGTAGCGAGTATTCTTTTCAACCAAAACAAACCAATGAAGCTGAGATTTCTGGTGCCAGGATTGTCTTCTCAAGTTGAGTCAAGTGCTTGGATGTTTTGTTTGTCTGTGCTCTTAGAGGCCCTCTATTCTGTTTAGCAGATTCTGTTTCCTGTTGAAGATATTACCAAAGGACTTATTGTTCCAATGTTCTTCTGCCACCATAAAGGCTTTTATTTTGGCTGGCAAGTCGTCACTATGAGAGTCCTATTAAGTTTGGACAAAATCACAAAATAGCAGTGATCAAACCAGGCATGGAAGAAGAAGGGTCTTCTCTGGTGGGTCTTTACTATCTAGGGAGTGAACTGGAGAAGCAGGGGGTGGTCAAAGTGAGTTCTGGGTAGGTGCAAGATGGTTGCTTCGGGGAAAATGTATGTCCAAGTAGTGGTGCACCAACCTTGATCAAATCTTTCCATAATTATTTCCCTTTTCAAGAAGAGGCCCTACCTAAGTGTACTTGGGCATCTGAACATCTAAAGGTATGAGTTGGCGGTGGTCTACAAATTCCTGGAGACACTCCACATTTCTACCTGCTATTGGTCTTCCTCCACTCTTATCTTCTTGGGATATAACTTCATTGAAATCCCCCAGCAGGAGCTATGGTTTGGTTATATTCTGATGGACTCTTTGGAGGTAATGCCAGAAATCATTTATGACTGAGGGGGTAGGGGCATAAATTACTAAGAGGGCCCAAGACAGAGAGTTGTTCTACATAAAGTCTAAGTTGAGGCAGTGATTTATGCTGGGTAGGGGCATAATATGCGGATCTTGCTCCTTCCAAAAACACCATATCCCACCCTAAAAGCCTCTGGCTTCAATTGCTACCACAATAGAGTAGTTACATTGCTGCAATAATATATGTGCTTTGGAACTAGGTGCTCTTGCCTCCATTAAACTAAGAAGCTCAGGTCTATTGTTTCATAGCAGGTCTTTCAAGTTCTGTAGGAATTTGGAGAATCCAACTCCCCTGCAGTTCCATGATAAGATCTTCATGGTACAATCAGTAGGAAAGGCTGGAGTGACCCATCTTTATCATCTCTTTGTCCCCTAACAAGGAATTCCATGTCTCCCTTAGGTCAAGGTCCATAGTAATCCCTTGACATGCGAGAACTGTCTCGAGGGTTGGACTTAACATAATTTGACTTACTTGATGGTGGCAGGCTCATGTGTTCTGCACTTGGTCTTGTGATTGGGGGTGTGCTGGAGCCTTTTTCTCTTGGGTGAGTCTGGCAGGTAGAATGGGAGGACAATTATATACATCATATAGTGCTTGGTGTTGTCCTCCCATTTGCTGGAGGTTGCATGTGGCTCTTTTACCCTGGTTATTGTCTGGCTAGTTATTAATTGGGGCTTCTTTTCTTTTGTCTCTGGTGAGTGTGGAGCTAGATATGGTAGTTTTTGGGTCCCGAGGAGACACATGTGTGTGAGATTTTGTAGTACTCTTTTTCACTTCCTCCTTCATTGGGGTTTCTCGTGTCATAATTGATATTTGAGGAGGGGCTCCATACATGGGGACTGATTCTATTCCCCTTATTCATCTCTCTTATCTTGTTTGGTAAACCGTCCTTCTCCTTTGTAATCATTTCCTCCCTTGCTTCTGTGGATAGCACCTCAAAGCGAGAGCCTGTAGGTCTTTCATCCTCATAGTGGTTTGGGTAATTAGGTTGGTGGGGATCTTGCGGTTTGTAGGTGTTAGGGTACTTGTTTGCTTCCCTGGTTGGTGTATTCCTGTTTTGGGCTGGTCTGCTCCGGTTAGTGGCGAGCATCCAGAGGCCAAAGGGCTTATCTGGGGTGGGACCTATGGGAGGGGTTTTGGCTATCTGTGGTGAATTTGTTGAGCTTTCTCTGGTGGCGGCATGGGTTTTGGGGCAATCTTGCGTTTTGTACCCAAATCTTCCTCATTCAAAGCAGATCATTTGCAGGCCCTCATATTCAATGCGGAATTTGTGGTGATTCATGATCAAGTGCATGTCGAGGACCTTTTGGAAGTCCACCTCAATGCAGATTGGAGCAAACCTGGCCCTAGTTGAGATCTGGGTGTACATGCCGATTTTGATTGGCTTACATATTTCTTTAGCCAGTTCCTTCCAGCATATCATCTTCGAACATCTCGTGTGGGATTTGTGGGATTCGGATCCATATTAAGGTGGATGTGATCTTCTCATTTGAGGGTATGAAGAAAGGTCTCCATTTTGAGACTGCTAGGTAGTGGCCTTGTATCACCCATGGTCCTTCTATCAGTGCTCTTTCATAGTTTTATTTGCATGCGAAGCGGACCACAAAGAAGCCGAGGTCTGGGTCTATGAGTTGTGAGCTCCCCCACTTTTGCACCATAGGCTGATAAACGATGTTGAAGTACTCCGTAAGACACATTTCTGTCCAGGAGCTTCACTATCAAGGCCCTTCGCCATAGACGCCACAACTCCGCACAACGCTCTAGTGGAATTTCAATACATGCTTCAACTTCTGGACCTTTCCACCTATCCGGCGTGGATAAGAATCTGTGATGTCTGATTCGTCTTCATCTTCTCTAATGTAATAGAGCGCGTGGACCGAATCTTTGTTGAGCACATCGACACCACCCGTTTTGCCCTAAACTGAGTTGGCCCAAGTTTTCGACGGAGAACAGGACTGTCGTGTTGGGTCTCCGTCTTCGGTTTCCATAGAGGCCGGAGCTTCCATGGTGGTTGCGGTGGAATTTGGATTTTAGGGAGGCGGAGCGATATCCCCTTTGTCTACAAACACAAGAAGTAACAAATATGGTGCGAGTCCTACAACTTTATCAATGTACTAAAAACGTATTATGTTGCATGTTATGACCGTTTTGTTTTATCAACAACTTACCCTATAAACCAGAGTAAAATTTGGGTCGGCCAATATGAATAATGTCCACTGAATAATGCTATTGTCAAAATCATCTGACTTGAAATGTCACAATATAAGGTGTTAGTGTTGACTAGCTAGGAAATACTCCATCCGTTCGAAATAACTGAGGCAGTTGCCAAAAACACGCACATTAAGGATGTGTGTTAATTCATTAATTAGAAAGTCAAAATGACTTAAAAAAACCTTAGTCTATAATTAAAATAATGTTGTATTTATTCTCTCTTCTTAATAAATAAGGGTAGATGTAGGAAAA
This sequence comes from Gentiana straminea, assembly GCA_036785695.1. NCBI lineage: Eukaryota > Viridiplantae > Streptophyta > Magnoliopsida > Gentianales > Gentianaceae > Gentiana > Gentiana straminea. The sequence goes on from JAVUPR010000480.1 coordinate 285,581, forward strand.
ACACAATAGATGGTGTATTGAAAATGTGAGCCTCGGTTATTTTAGAACAAATCTTTTTGACAACTGGATCAGTTATTTCATAACGGGGTAGTTAAAAGCAGCGTCCTTGTCTTGTAATTATAGGTAAAGCAGCGTCCTTGTCTTGTAATTATAGTTTTGAATAAGCGCTTGATATAGAATAAGTATACAGGTATATTTTTTCTTGCATATGAAGTTGCTGAGTGGCTTAAAGTGGATAAAAGGTGTTTTTAGCTTTAAAGATAAAAAAGTGATTGTAGCTTCTTTCTTTTCTTTTTTGAGGGTAGTGATCGTAGCTTTAACAACTTTAAGATACGGAATGGGTGGGTCACTACTTTATTTTAAATATTTTTGGCTATGTAACGGGGGTAAAATAGGACATACCTTACAATATAGTCTTTATAAAAAATGATATATCCAATACTGTGTACAATATCATTTCATTTCTATTCTTTCATGTAATAGGAATGTGTTCAATGAATAATGTTATTTAAGTACAAACATTACACGACAACGGTTATACATAAAATCGAATTGCATCGTCATGTGCAAAGAAACATCCGATAAAACCAGTTTGTAACATTTAGTTATATCTTTTTGCTAAAAAAATCACCGCACCAAATACAGATTGCAAGTGGCCCCAATTCTTGATTTTTGCAGCAATTCTCAGTTTAGGTCCTTGTCTATATCTGTATGCGTTGAAATAAAACCAAATTCATCTTAGAGAAATTACAACACAGCTTCTTTGAGTTAGGGATAACATAATAAAAATACAATTGTTGTACAAAAGTTGGTATTAAATGACAAATGTAGCATTCATTCATTTCGACTATCTTATGTATATAGTCCAAGGTTGTGCCATAAAATCTTATCAATATACTGTATGCATGCACCAAGTGGCACCAGTCCTGGATTGAATAACAAAAATGGATAATTCACTAATTCAGCATGCATATTATGAAGAATTAACAATTATCAACTGATGCATGCATCTATATACTTAATAAGATGGCGAAATAGAAAGTGTACCTTCTGTTTTCTCATACATACCAGAATCACTTGGCTTGAGTTTTAGCAGCTCCAAGCATTTCAACTATAAGAGTCTTTACATCCCTGAAATTTTTTTTAAATATTTTAAAAATGGAGAACAAAGATCAACAGCGGAATTAGCTGAAGATGAGCAGGATTTTTTTATTTTATTTTGTTTATTTGTGTATATGAAGGCGAGCAGAATATCCCCCAACTACTAGTTCATTAATATATTAAGCCAAAGAAGAAACATTTGCTTTGAGCAGGTGGAAGGGTCCCTAGAATATTTGTACAGTGAGACATCATTTGACCTCGGGACTCTTCAATTAGACTACTACTACAACATTATCCTCTCATTAATGACACGTATATTATCCTCAACATTTGAGCAACTTGAAGGTTATTAAGGAAGCCCTAATGACTACGATGCTGCTCACAGCATTTCACTTCCTGAGCTCGAACCTCAACCAGCAACCACCCTTTCCAATCCGATAAGAATAAATATAACTATAAGTAACATATTCTAAGGGATTTAAGAGGATAAGAAGATCACTTACTTCCTGTCAGACGCACGTCTTGTAAATGGTATTCGGAGCTTGTAAGTTTGCCCCTGATAACCAGCCTACACATTCACAAATGAAAATTCACTGCATGACAAACTTAAAATATAATTTACAAATATTATTGCAGTACCCCTTTTGAAACAAGAAAAGCTATTAATCAATTCATAACTTCATAACATAGCCAAAGAGTTGCAAAGCAAATATATAGTGTATTATGATTGACATGAGAGGACAGGAGGCTACATCAGTAGTGTATTATGTCTCGCCTGTAAAGTGTGCGACAGTTGGAGGAAAGTGACGAAGGTTAAACTAAACTGCTTGTCCAGTATGACATGCAATGTCGATCAGGGAATGTTATTGTAACTTGTAAGGTTTTGGTATATAATTTCAAGAGTGCTGAATAAAATTATTAATATTTCCAACACACAGGCACACAGGCACAGAGGGGGAGAAAAGGATGAACACGCTATGAGACAAGTGTTAACTTACCAACTCACATAAAAGATAAAGCAATTAAAGAGAAGTGCAAAGTATTAATTTAATAACACACTCCCTCATGTGTGAGCTTGTCAGCACATGAACAAGTGTAGACATGTCTTACTGGAGTTAACATGCTCAACAATAAAAAACCTCAAGTTATTAAGGCGAAGTGTAAGTTATATATATCTTAACAAACAGATTTAGCACTATTTCTCATGCACATGAGATAAAAGATTAATGATATATCCAGTACCTTAACATTAAATCCGAGACTGTCGACATCCAACATGTAAGCAGAATCTACCTGGAAGATGTTGCAGATTTAAAACTTAAGGGTCATGAAAAGAGAACCAATAGAAAAACAAACACAACCAAAGATATGAGAAACTAAGCAATAAATTTGGTGCATAGAAGATTAGTAGGATTCCAAAACAGTGGTACCATAATGTTATCAAGAAACAAGAATCCTTCATTTTGAATACCATATTACCGGGATAGAAGTTGCGTGCTGCACAATGAGCTTGGTATCTTCAGCATGATCCTTGTTCATATGCGACTAACAAAGCAGAACATGTACAATAAACTGATGTAAAAATAAAATCAAAGGTAGAATGGTGTCCAAAAATAAGGAAAATATTAGAAGATATACCGAGATAGGCTTAGAAAACTCATATATGGGGTCCACTTTAGCTTCACTAAATTCCTTCTTGCTAAAATCTGGAAGTGGATCAAGCAAGTATACAAGGTAGAAATGAGAAAAGCAACCAAGCCAGACTATTTAGCATAGCTTCAAATATGAGTAATCTGTTGATCCTGTTTACCGTATTATCAGCCTATATCACTATTAACAAAATAGAGCTTGAAAAAGCAAGGATATAAAACTTGAGAAAATAAGATAAATCCGAAAAATGCAGATTGGTCAAAACAGTATAATAAACCTCCAGATCTCAATGCTGCTGACGCAACTCCTGACAAGTAGCGAACAACCTTTGGTTCAATGCGAATAAATTGGAAATCGCCGAAATCAACCTTCATATGCGGACAGTAGCTAATCAGAATGCATTGCCAATATAAAATAAAGTAAAACAGGTGGAATACAAAAAACTTACCCAAAAAGCATCGGGAAACTTAGCTAAATATGTCGTGCGAAATGTTTCTCTTTCGTTTTCAGATACCTGCATTAAAAAAAAAAAAACACTTTGGAGCATTTGCAGAGCCATCAAAGGAGTAAGTATGACATCAGGCTGAGTCACCACGTACGAGGACAGCGTCTCCATGTACTGTGATAAATATATCACTCCTGTCCTCAGGATCTTTTGCAACAAGCAACGAGCATCTAGGATTAGCTAAGAGGTCCTGCACTAAACATAGATGGGTTGGTGAAAAGAAAGTGCCATGAATTTGGGATAAAAATTCCTAGCTTTTGACTTCTGACAGTTAACTAGGCAAATAAAGAGCCATTGTAGCTCTCTTCAACATGTATCTTTTATTTGTTGTCATGACAATACTAAAAGAAACTCGATGCTCATGAAACTTTGTATGCACCTTTGTATGAACAGCCAAACTAGTGAGAGCTAGAAGTGGAGATCCATCAGCATCACAGGCAAAATCAACCATTGACCCAGATGGATAGCCTTCATACCTCTACACATGAAACAACAGTAAATAAGTTACTTGACTTCAACATAAATGCCGGCAGAAGATACCACAATTAAAAGTAAGATAATATGAAAATCTGCTTGCATAATAGATGTGAACTGGCCAACAGAATTCCAAGCATTGACTATGTACTTTTCCAGGACAGCCTAACCTTAACCTATACATACATCTAATAAAGAGCCAAATCAACATATGCGAATTTGCGGAATAAACTTACAAACGCTCCTCAAATGTTAGATAGCCTACTAAAGGGAGGCAAAGTTTAGGCATGGGAGGTTAAGCCCACCCAGGTTTTTTTTTAACACCAATGAGCTTATATATTCTGTTCCAGCCACCCAAGACATCCTAACCCAACCACCAAGCCATCCTAACACCAACCACTCCAGAATTACAGGAATAACATCACAAAAGTTTTAACCCAGCCCACCCGGATATTGTGCATGAATTCCTGGCTCCGTCCCCACTCAGTAGCAAAAATAAATGGGAAATCTTTGAGTGGTACACCCACACGGTGCAAATATGCTTATTAACAAAAGGAGACCTGCATTCTCCAATGTAAATGATAAATCCGGAAAAACACCCATGCTTTCGATTTTAAATAAGCATATGTACTACCCAAAAATTTCGCCAAATAAACTGTGGAAAAAACCATCATCGCATGCATCTCGTATGATGATGAATAAGTAAAAGACCAATATATTTATGCTTTCGTGTTGTATGATGGTCAACTTATCGTTAGCTATGGAACAGAGTCTACAAACATGGCAAAGTTGAAAGAGCAGCCTCTTATTCTAACCACAATTATAGGAAAGTAATAGTGGATCGATTGACCTGCGATAACGTGGAGAGTACTCCACGTAAGCTGTGATGAAGAACAGTCCTGGTTTCTTCAATTGGAGGGAGCCTAGCAGTAGCAGCCTTTTCCTGAAATTTATATAGATATCCACCACAGCATAAAATTATTAACACACACACACACAACGCATATCGACACTGCAGTGATGAAAACGAAAAACAAAATCCAAACCTCATGAGTGCGTAATAACTGGAAGATGTTTACTTCATCACTAGCATCTGCCAATAAATCCTGAATCAGAAACGGGAAAAAAATGTTTAGTAATTTCAGCCATCAATGAGAAACTTGATTAAGTGAACTTTGAATCGACGATAAAATAAAGGAACCTTAAAGTAAACAGAAATGAGTTGAGGATACCTTGGTTGCAGGGAAGTCTGTGGAGGAAGACGCCATAGAAAGCGATAAAGAGAAGAAGCGAGGTGATGGTTTTGGAGCTCGAAGAATTTGAGGAGAGAATCGAGGAAAATGAAAAGTTAGATGCCGGTCAGTTGACTTTGGGTGACAGAAAATGGAGGAGAAACGAGTACGGCAGCCATGGTTAAAGGCTGACGGAGCCACTACACCTCCTAGGCCCTTCATCTCCACCTAACAACCTAACCGGAGACACAATTTAATATTATTATATAACTCCATAGCCTTAAACAAACCATTATAATATGTGTATTACATGTGTTATGTTGACATATATCATGAACGTAAAACTATGTATACTAGGACTAAACTGGGGCAATTTTGTCAGAGTAAGGAAACCGTCTTATGTTACATGACAAATTGGTATTTTTACTTGATTATGAATTCCGTCAATAAATATAAACTTTGATCTAACATGTAAATGCCAAAACCCTAAACGCCCCTCCCGAAGCTAAAGCGGGTGTAAAACGGCTACAAAAGATCGATTTATATTCACGCGTAATTAATCAAACCTTGTCATATAAGATCGCGCTTTATACTCAACCCATAATCAAAGTATACACAAGCTCTTAATTTAATTTCCAAGATCAAACCGTATTTAAATTTACCTTATCATTAAATTTTAACACCTAAATTCTTTTAGCCTATCATTAGGCTAATACGAAATATATAAAATAAAAAATTAAAACAAAACTAAAAATAACTTACAATTCCTTGGTTGTAATCAAGACAAGAGAATTCTTTATTCCAATTAGAAATTTTACAAGATAAGTAATGGGAGAAAAGAAGGCGAGACAAATCTCAAGCGCGCCTTCATAAAACAAAGAACTAATCTATATATGTAAAAACTAGTAATAAGAAAAACAAGTGGCCAATTAAAAAAAAGTAAAAGAAATACAAGTGGCGAACATTTGCCATTTATTTCAAAAGAAAAGAAAAGAGACTACTTTTACTATTTATTAATAAGTATGACTTTATTAAAGTTAGTTCGGTAATAAACGACAAACTTATAGGACCCATTTTGTCCTTGTAGTGATAATGCACTCAATAATTGTCTTCAATCTTGAAATTCGATAACTTTGCGATGACATCGTTTGAATATCTTCATCGATCTCTTGATTTGGATCTTGCGACTCTCCGCCTAAATTTGCAGAGACATAGATGTATCTCGATTTATCATCCCCAATTTTGCGACCAAAATTTCGATCAAATCTTTCTTCATTTTCGACATATAACGTTGTAAAATTTCCTTTTGGAAATAATTCCTTTCATTTTGAGCTTCCCCGATATATTCGGAAGTGGACTCGACCGCAATCAGTAGTTAAGATATCATCTTCAAAGTCTTCAAATTGTTGAATCTTCTGTTTAATTTCTTGAAATAAATCTTCACCAAATAATTGGTCCGTCGTGGGTCTTTCTTCGACAATTTTGTCGTAATTTTGAGAAGTATTTTCTCTTTATACAAGGCAAATTATCTATACATGCCTACAATCGGAGTCCATTTTAGGATCCATGGAATAGAAAATTCCAAAAAGAAATATAGTGAACCGTAACAATTTATTAAATGTCCCGATTACTTAATTTCGAGATTTTGGGAGATATATCAACCCATTGAGAATATAACTCTTTCCATTCCTCGGTAAAATTTTTACCGATGGTCCATGTAATAGCCACCATTGTTGAAACCAATTTGGTATAAATTCCGACGTTTATATACTTCTCGCATACTTTTATAAACCACGTATGCTTTTGTTTTTTGTTTTCATATAAAAATACATTTGTAAAAGTTTGGATATAATCCCAATAGTTATATTTTAGAAATATTTTTCTCTTGAAAAAGAAATTCTTTTTCTTTAAATAACGATGTACCCCACTCATTTGGAAGATATATCCTTTTAATAACAATTTTAGAGAAAGATATTCTTTTCATCATTAGACATAAAATGTGTTATTTCACATTCGAGGCCTTTAATAAATTTTCATAATAATGACGCTCGCTTATATATGCGATTATCGGAAATGGATTATTATCCAAATATTTATCCATTAATGACCACGGGTCATTTTTCTTTTTTAAATCATCATACTCAATTAGGAATATCATTCCCCGTTTTTCATTTTCTCGATAAGAAGTTATATCGTCTTCTTCTTGTATAACAATATTTGCATGTGAGGGTATTTCCTCGTTTTTATCTTTGCCATTTTTCTTCTTTTTATATTCAAGGAATTCTTGATATTCTTTATCGAATTATTATTCGACTTCGAGCTTCCGGATATATTATCCGAATATAATATTTCGTTTCCATGTTGGACGAGGATATTTCCTCTTCCACCCTTCCACGATAGGAATTATGAATTCCTCGTCCTGATCCTCTGGACGTCATACCTGCAATTTTTGCAACATTAATCATAATGATAATTATTTCTACAACTCCAGCATGGCTGTTTAGAGGGTAAAGAAAGCTTTAAAGGCTTTCCAGTTATTTCCCTTTGGATTATTTCCTTTTGCATTTTTCCTTTTTTACTTTCAACATCAAGAATGACACTTCTCCACCATTTCTGCCAGCAAAATGTCTCACTATAATAAAATTTATTTTCAGAATTATGAGCTGAATTGTCCGTCATTATTCCCGCAAGAATTCACGTGTTAAGAAATCGGGAGACTATTGTCTTCTCCTTTCATATGTTGAATATCAAAATCAAAAGGGCTAAGTGTGCTTGCCACCTTGCAAACATTTGTTTGGAAACGTCATGCTTAAAATCTTTATTAAACATAAATTTCGCAGATTGACAATCAGTATATATAAGAAATTTCTTATTATATAAATCATCTTGAAATTTTAAAACACATTTAACAATAGCTAAGAATTCTTTTGCTATCGCCGCATAATTCCTTTGACTATTATTCCATTTTCCAGTAATAAAATCTAACAAGATAAACTTGTTTGGTTCTCGGACAAATTTGTTTTAGTATGCCACCATAACCAATATCGAGGCATCTCGTTTCAATTATTTTATCCCATAAAGGATTAGCTAACATTAAACAAGGAAGATTAATAACTTTCTTTTTAATTGTTTTAACAAAGATTAGTATGTCGATCACCCAAGGACTGGTATTTTTTTCGCCTATCATATAAGATACCGCATCTTTAGCTAAATCTTTATAATAGGCAGATATATAATTAAGACTACCTAAAAATCTTTGTAATTGTGTTTTATCCGTAATAATATCCGGGAACTTTGAGGCAAATTCAATACTTCTTTGTATAGGAATAATATTTCCTTTTTCAATATTACGACCTAAAAATCTTATTTTTGTCCGAAATAAAGACATCTTAGGTTTGGATATAACTAAACCATTTTGTATTATTAATTTTCTAAATATATCTAAATGTTTAAAATGATTTTCAATAGTTTTTGAAAATACTAATATATCATCAATATAAACTATCATAAACTCACTATAAGGAGTAAAAATATCATTCATAATCTTTTGGAAATTCGATCGATGGAGCATTCTTTAAGCCAAAAGGCATAACTCTCCATTCATAATGTCCAAAAGGGACATTAAAAGTCGTTTTATACCGGTCTTTTTCGTATATCCGGATCCGCAAGAACTGCATTTTAAATCAAATTTAGAAAATATTATAGATTCATATAATCTATCTAATAAATCCTTTTTATTAGTGGATTGGAGATCTTATCCATTTTAAAACTTTGTTTAGCGGTTTATAATTAATTACCATTCGGGAACTCCTCTTTCTATTTCACTATGTTTATTTACATGAAAAAGCAAAGCAGACCACTCAAGCAGGACTTAGATCGTTTTATTAATCCTTTTGTAATAAAGATTCAATTTCTTTCTTACAATATTCTAAATATTCTCGAATTCATTTGACAAGGTCTAGCCTTTGTCGTAATTTTTCTTTCATCAAAATTATCTTCATAAGGAAGATCAACAATATGTCTTTTTCTATCCCAAAAAGCATTGTGATGATCACTACATATTTCAATTGAAAATTTATATAATAAGTTATTTATTTTTTCTTTAAGCTTTGGATTTAAGAGCTTTTCTTCAATTGAAAATTCATTAATTTCTTGTTTTAAAAAGTTTAAATGCAAGCTTTTTTTATCTATTAAATTCCTAATTTCATTTAAAAAATTAGGTATAGGTTTGGTAACAAAATCAAACATGATTTTATTTCCTTCAAAAGTACCTATTATACCTTTATTATCAATTTTGATTATAGGATACATTTTTTCAATAAATGGTGTTCCAAGTATAACTTGACTAGTAATATTTTTTACAAGTAAAAAACTTGTAGGAATACAAATATTATTCTTGCAAATATAAGCTTTTGGAAGTTTAAACTTTATATCAAGTTTTTCACCACCAAAGCATTGACTTTAGAGTCATAGTAGTTTTTTCAAAATATTTAGTGGGAATTAATCCTTCCCGGATAACATTCATATCAGCACCACTATCAATTAAAGCAGTTAATTCTTGTTTATAAGAATTGTTAATTAATAGATTAATTTTCACATACCATTTTTGGGAAAATATAATACTTAAATTATTTAAGAAATTATCTTGCTCAAATCCTTCTAATACTGAAGGTATACTAGATCTATCTGAAATAGGTTATTTTCCTTTACCCTTTTTATCATATTCAAGGAGGGAAACCCTTTCATCTAAATTTTTATTGATCTTCTTTAAACTAGATATTTCTTGTTTTAAAGATATTACTTCTTTAGATAGTTCTATTATGGTGGCAGGTTTTAATCCTGATTGTCTTTCTTTTAACATTTTTAAAACATTATTCATAGAATAAGGTTCTTGAGAAGTTTTTATGTCAATTTCATTTGAAGATGATGGAACTTCAACAATGTTATCAATTAATTGAGAACGAAGTTTCGTGATTCTTAATTAATTTAAGAAATTCAACTATATTATTATTTGATAGCACATTTACTTCTAAATTTTTAAATTGGGAAAGAATCTTATAAAACTCTTCTCCTTCTTCTTTATCATGTTTATCACATGTAATATTTTGTATACAAGATGTACAACAAACATCTGTATCAGAGGAGTAAATTACTTCATTATTTATTTGAGATAAATTATTTTCTTCAATTGAATCATCAGATTCTTCCATATCTGAGGAAGATTTTTCTGATTCAGAATTAAGAAGTATTTTTGAAAGATTTAATTTTAATTCTTCATTTTCAATAGAATTTATTTTCTTTTTCATTTTGCATCTATTTGCATAATGACCTATTTGTCCGCATTTAAAACATTTTTTTATCTGTTTTATATTTTTCTTTATTTATCTTGCGCTTTTCACGCTTATAATCTTTCTCTTCTAATTTTTTCTTGGAAAATCTTTTCTTTCTTTTTCCCTTATAGAAAGAGTCATAAGGTTTTTCTTTTCTTTTATCTTTAAAAGATTGTTTAGAAGAGGATGGAATATCCATACCAAATTGATCACAAAATCTTCCTAATTGTGATTTTTCAGACAAATTCTGCCTTTTAATTTGCTGATTTAATTTTATTTCATTACAAAGAGCTAACCCTTCGTGAATAATTGTTCCTATCAATTTTCCATAAGTATATTCTTCATAAGGAATATTAAGAAAATATTTTCTTAAATTTTTCCTTACTTTTTCCGCAAATAAATAGGGTAACCCATCTATGAACTTGGATTTCCAATGAGAGCTATTGCTTTCCGGTAATTCCATAACTCTATTAAGAAAAGTATCTTTATACCATCTAAAATCTGTTAATGTTTTACATCTAAGATTTTGTAACAAAGTACGAATATTTTCGCAATTATCAGAAATTCTTCCTGTGAAATGTTCCAAATTAGTAGTTACCAAAGTGTAAACTACATTTTCTACTACATTATTATTTTCTTGTTTAACCATATTTATAATATGATCTTTATCTGCTAAACTCAGATAATTATCCCACCAACCTTTTAATTGGCCAGTAAATCCTGAAATTATCATCTTAGCAATATTTTTATCGTATTACCCGATGTTTTACATATGTAACTATACATAAGCATTCTATGTATCATATTATATATTTGCTTATCAAGATAACCATCAAGATTCCATTCGTAGATACATTTTCCCGAATAACTATTATTAATTTCATATTCATGTTCTTCATGGAGAGTATCCATGGGAGAAGGTCTTTTATAATAATAATTACGCCGAGTAGACGATCAAGATATTTTTTTAATCTATTTATTTCAAATTGAACCGTGTTTTCATGATTACTAGTTCCAATAGTATTTGAAATATCTTGATCTAAAGTATTTAATTTTAAATTCTTAAATTTTTCTTCAAGAAATTTTTCTAAATCTCCTCTCGGTTTTAAAATAAAATCCTTAATATCGTGAGGAGGTTGAATATGTGAAGTAATAACAATATTATCAATCTCTTTGTTATTCTTCTTTTCATCTTTGTCTTTAGATATATTTCTTATTTCGTATAAAATTCTTTCGTTCTATCGAAATAATTGATATTTGTTCGCCTAATATATTTAGATATAAGTTTGTATAATTTCGATTAGATAATAAAAGATTTAATTCTTTTATCGTATATTTTAACGAATCATTTTCAATTAATATAGAAAATGCATTAAAATTTAATATCTTACCACTTCTTTCAATTGTGAAAGCCTCGTTGTGGAGGATATATACCTTTCATAGTCTTTCCCCTTCTAATTGAAATTCTCTTTCAATTATATACAAATATTGTGGAACATAGGTTGAAATAAACCAAGAAATAAAAGTAATCATTTTATTCTCCTGTTTAACATAATTAAAAAATTCTTCTTGATAGTAATCTCTATCTTCTTTTGAAATATGTTCAAAAAACCAATCACGAAAAGGTTTCCATATTGGAAGATTAAATTCATCTTTAATTGTTTTTTCTTGCCATTGAGCCCCGGACTAAAATCAATTTTAGTTGTAAAATCCATTTAAATATTGTAATCAACTTCGATTCAAAGAATATCCGAATCAACCGCTCCTTTTCCTCTTACAATATTATTTTTATCTAATGATAAATTTTTTACATAATTTTCTCTTAATTGAGAAGTAGAAACCCTACTGGGTTCAGGGATATGAATATTGTCAAAAGGAGAAATAAAAGATCTCATAGATATAGATCTTGATAATAAATTTCTATTATCTATACCTGAATTCATACAAATAGAAATATTTCCATCTGTACTTTGATCTATATTCGTAACATCCTGACATATAACAGGAATCCTTGGTACCGCATTTGCAATTTGCCAAGTATCTAGTAAAGGGATTTCTTCCCATTTAATAGATCTTCTCGTAGTAATATTAGACTTACTGAAATTTGTTTCTATTAGTATTGTTTCATTTAAAGATTTATCTTTTATTTTACACATAGGATTTAAAGTATGTAAAGGCTTGTAATAAATCCTGTAACATATACAAATTATTTCAGATCCCGATGCATAGTTATAACCATGCGTTTTAACATTCATTGTTAGAGAATCAAGAATGTTTACATCTGTTAAAGATAATTGTAAATTGGGATATACATCAAAATAGACAGGGCCATGGGCCAAACTAGATTGTATAATACCCATGAGAGATTTTTTCCAATCTAAATTCCTACCATCTCTTAAGGCAGCAATAAAACTTTCTGGAAGATTTTCCAGTGTCAAAGGTTTAAAAGCAATTTGTACTAAACCAATATGAAGAAATTTATGTGTTTTTCTATAGGGAAAAATATCTTTTTCACTTAATAATTTAATAATCATCTCTTCATTATTCAAAGAAATAGATTCTTCAGATGTTTTGACAATTTGTCTTAAACCTAATTTTTCAAAGGTTCCTAATTGATAAATTGTTTTATGTTCTATTTTTGGAATAGTCCATTTATTTAATAAATCCAGATTTCTGGGAATTTCAAATTCTTGTGTAAGACTATTCTTGATATTATCCATTTATTTAATAAATCCAGATTTCTGGGAATTTCAAATTTTTGGAATAATTAATTAATACATTTCACTAATTCATCAATGTGAATTATATCAAATTATGTCATTGGTGAGAACATTTGGGTTTGATGATACGTGGATATCATCAGCGTGGTACTGTCTTCTCATAAAGGAACAAAGTTACCAGAAATGAGTTGAGGATACCTTGATGTAGTTTGCAGTTAAAGTGTGTATACCGTGTAAAACGAGGGTGGTGTGATTAGCAGGTTGTGCTTTTTGGTTGTGTCACGATGACTGTCTTTATCAATCTGTTAGAGAACCGCGCAAAAGATATGAGAGAGTCTCGTCCAACGCAGAAATGGTGAAGGCTTTATGACATGAAAACACTGACGCATGAAGGCATGAAGCCTCTAGGCTATGTGCTCCTGAGACCTTTCATCAAGGACTTTGAGTGGAGTAACATGTATATGTTAAACAAAGGGTGGAGGACTAAACATGTCTCTAAGCTTCAAGAATGCCCTAAGGCCTACCACCGAGATCATCATTGGTCTGGACTTACTCCATGGTCTTAAAGGTCTAGAGGATGGGACAAGGTACCCTTTGTATGAAGTCTATCACAACATACTCTTTTGGATAAAGCACTTCAAGGGTTATCAGATATGGCCTCAACATCATAGATTGTTGTTTACAGTCACACATGAATCAAGTCCGACCATGATTTAGAAAGGAAATGATGAAAAAAGTCTGACAGGGGCCTCAATATGTGAGATGGTGGCAAATCATGTCCGGTCAAGCTCAAGCAGTGGCAAACTAAGTCCAGCATAGCCTTAGAGGGCAAAGACGAAGCAAGTTTGACTGGGGCCTCAAAGGGTGATACGGTGACGAACCAAGACCGGACAAGCTTCTGAGAGCAACAATGAACCAAGTCTGATTGAGGCCTTAACATGTAAGATTGTGGTGAAGCAAGTCCAGTCAAGCTCAAGTAATGGCAAACCAAGGTCGGCCAATATATATGGGGCAACGTTGAACCAATTCTGACAAAGACCTCAACAGTGTCTGCAATGTGGCTTCAACTAAGAAGGTGTATCACCAAGAGAAACAACATAATGAGTATGTAATAGCATCATCTTAATGCATTAAAGTGAATTTGCATAATTATAATGCTTTGAGTGTAAAAACAACTAGTATATGATTTAGAGACACTTCAAAAATCGCATCTCTTGTTCTATAACACTGTCCACCTTTTTTCGCTTTTGATTCTTCCAAATATTACTTTAAATTCATATTCCCTCTCACGGTAGGCAATTTTTAATTGTATGAGAAAAAAATACATGACCTGGAATACTCTTGAAGGACTTAATGTCCAGTAGAGGTGAATAAATGCATTGGCACAACTAATGACATTTCTCATATGAATTGGTCGACTAATTAATTAAGTTTATTTTGGTGATGTGATAGTAAAACAAATTAACAATTCAAATATATTCGATTTGATTTGATATTTTTTCTTATACATTGATAATAATTGAAAGGGATATTCTCAACAAAAAATTATTTTGAAAGGGATAACGCGAAAGATATTAAAGCAAAGAGTATTATTGAGGGAGATGAGGTTAGTACTTTTATTGGGAGTTTATTATAGTGACCATTTATTTCCACCACCTCCCTTCTCATTATTCACAACATTACTTATCCACCACACTGAATCAATCGATTTTCAAAAAGTTGGTTTTTAGGTCAAGAGAATCGACTTTTCAAAAGTCGTATGCTTTAACTTTTTGGGACATATATTAACTAGGAAGGGAGTTGTCATCCTTCCAGACATCTACGCAAACTCATGTGGCGTTACAGTCAGTTATTTCGAGTGGGTTCAGGTATTATATCCATCCATTTGATACAATATTAATTGTTATATTCTTCATGCAAGTGATGTGTCAACATCGTCCAAGTCATCTTAACTGGTTTGTTCGTTTGATTATAACACAACTTATTTGTGGCTAAATGGCAACGAATTAAACACTTAATCTTACTTATGTCCTCACAATTTTATCATACACTTGCATGCTACATTCTATTACATTATATCAAGTCATGTCATTTTGTGTATCTGTATTATATCTTATATGTACGAATGTTTATGGAGTCATAGACTCACGGTAAATATCACAAAACTTATCGATACGTTGCAGATGATATATTCATGTCCTTGCATAATCTACAAAGCTACATTACAAACAAAAACATCAACACGTTATGATATATATCACATGAACATATCATACATTGTATAGTTGAAAATGTCGCTATGCGATGCATCGTGATACACTTATGTATTATCAAGGATGATAAATTATGCAAAGCATTGTCGGCTAAAGAAACTACATGAATCACCACAATATCACATTTGATCCAAGTGCCAACAAGACGCACAAAGTCTTCATTCTTGTACATGTAAGTAACACGTGTTGGGTTCGGTTTCAGAACCCATCAAAAGGGCAAACTATGGAATCATGGTGTCACATAATCAAACACTTGAAGTAATTATGTGGTAAATTAATTAAATCGTTGGTTTAAGCATGTGACAAACACAAGTTAGAAAACACACTCAATTGCCTCATACTCTCACCTTAAAGACATGACTATCTCTATTTACATTATCAAATACTTGAGATAATCACATCACATAATTAAAACATTTATTTAAGTGTAATATCCCGACCTTTCGTAAAATGGCAGACGTGTCTTTTTGCGGAAACAGAATATTGTATTTAATATTTTATGGATTTTAAGTTTGATTTAAATAAAGGAAAAGAAAAGAGAATGGATCAAATGGGAATTAAGCATAATTAAGGGAAGTTAATTGTAATTAACCCCTTGGAAGTTATTTCCTACAAGTAACCTCCCATTAAGGGAGAGGTTTTTGTCAGGAGAAGTTTTCAGAAAAACAAATGTTTGAACATTGGTGCTCTGGAGAAAAAGAAACGGAAAGAAAGGGCAACGAGTATTCTTCAAAAATTCTCACAAGTCCGGTATCCGTTTTCAGAATCGATTGAAGATTTTGAATCAACGTGAAGAAGGCTTCCTTTTGACATCAAGGTTGTAATAAGGTCAGTTTTGTCTCGGTTTTGGATTCATCAAGAGATAATCAAGTTTTGTGGTTTCGTTTGGTTGAATTCGTAGTTCTTTTTATTTAAAAGCTTTGATCGTCAATTAATCCAAGTTAATTGTGATCAAATAGGTTTCCAGTTGATGTCTTAGATAGTGCTGCAGATCTTCTTGTGGTTTTGCTTGCTTGAAAGATAAGAGATTCTTCCTAATGTGTAATTAGAGTTCTATGACATTAAGGTTGTGGTTTGATGTTGAAATCATGTCTAAATGTAATTATGCAAGTGCTTGGTGCTATGTGATGTTAAAGTAGAGATTTTCTACTGTTATGATGCTTTGATTGATGTTAAACTTGGTTGGTTTTGAGTAGAAATCGATAGAGTGCAGAAAATTGTATGCAGAGCAGTTTTGGCATTTTTTGGCACGCCCCAAAGCTGTTGCCCCCCTGACCTGAACAGAGAGTTCAGTGAACTGAACTCTCTGATGTACTTTGGCGCCCCCTCCCCCCGACACTGTTTGAATGTTGTTTCTAGTGTTTTAAGTTATGAGATGAGTTTGGAATGTTGTTTCTTGACCTAGTAACATTAAATGAACATGAACAAACCTCGATTAAGCTTTTGATGCGTTTATTTCTGGCAGCGGATGTACTATTTGAAGTTCGGGACCATTGAAAAGGTATGAATGGCTTGTGCTTTGATGAAATAGTATTCATCAATGTTTGTGTATGTGCTGGGGTTGTCCATGTCTATTGGTCTAAGCAAGAGAGTAGGAGATGTGAGGGAGATTACTTGAAAATACTTAGGTGACTAATTAATAATTAATAACAAACGTACTTGTGTAGTTAAAAGATTAAACAACATGTCATTCCTGGTAAGGAACTGTCTATATCGCAATGTGTGAACAGTCAGATAAAGTGAATAACTCTGCTGGCCTCTAAATGGCTAAATGGTAGGGGGACTTCGCCGAATACGTGCACTATCGGAGTCTACTATAATAGACTTCCGCGGTTATTAGTGTGATCCACCAATATGTTGCACCCAGATACTTCGGTGAGTGAACACCATGCGTAGTGCCCTTGAATGCGGTTGTAACAGAGATAAGCTAAGCTAGAAACCAATAGTCACGACATGTTGATGAGCATGAAGTGAACCCTAGAGTTTAAGTGGGTCTCACAAATATAACTTAATAATAATAATATGGACCTTTCGTTGTAAGACTTAATTATACATTAACTTCTCACTCTTGCTAAGTACTTTGTACTTACTTCCTTTGCATGTTTGTTTGTATGCATTGTGGGGTGAGAAGACGGAGATGTTGATTTTGAGCTCGTTGAGGTGTTGGATGATGTTTGATGACGGTGATGCCACGATTATGCTTTCTTTTTACTTTTTTTATTAAATGTTGTACTAGATTATGTTTTAGTTTCTTTAAAGAACCTGTTGTACTTTCTTTTGAGATCTTTGTAATACAAGTGTTGTATCTTTTCTTTTGGAACATCGTACGTTGTAAGCTTTATATCGTTGTTGTAAACTTGTCCTTTCTACCCTTAGTCGGTTTGTATTCCAATCTTAGTAGCATTTATGGTTTTGCCGAGTCTTTTTAGCTTCCGTTTGCTAAACTCGATATGACGTAGTAGAGGTTTGCGTAGAATATTGGATTTATTTAATATTATACGTGCCGAATATTTCTTTTCCGGATAAGAACTCGATATCCGGGAGCGGAACGTTACATTAAGTATATGACGTACATAATCATTGCAAGTTTGATTATCACCATAATTCTCATAAAATAACAGGCAATGAGGGTTTGAGTTACCTTTAGGCACTCAGAGATATCAAACGCAAGCATATGAGGGATGTACCAATTGTAACATGGGTTGGGTTCATTTTATTTCTTATTTTTTTTAAAAGAAAGATGAGTTAAGGATATTTTTGCCCATAGATAATACTCCATCCGTCCTGTAATATAAGTTGTTTTAATTTTTTTTGGTATCTCAAAGTATAAGTCATTATCACATTTCAATACAAGACTGATGCATTGTTTTCAGTTTCACACTAAACAATGCAATATTATAAGTCACTCCCAAAAAATAATACAATATTTTGCCTTGAAATATTAAAAAATAACTCATTTATGATTTTTTTTAATCTGTGTGAAAAATCCAAAAGGACTTATAATACGGGACGAGGGGAGTACTTATATATCTTCTTAGTTATTTACTTAAGAAAATGAGTTTGAGTTAATCGTCAAACTAGTATATTGTCAAGCTCTGGCTCCGTTTGTTTTGGGTTGAAGTTTTTTTTTTGAGTTTTTTTTAGATAAAGTGATTGAAGTAATGATTAGAAAGTTGATGTGGTAAAATAAAGTAGAATAATGATTGGTATAGATTATGAAATAATTGGTGAAATAAAGTAGAATAATGAATATAATAATGGTAAAAAATGTAATAAAGCTGATAAAGTGAAATGATAAGAGATGATTTAATATTTTTTTATTTGTAGTTGAAGATTTGATTGGTGGGAGAATTATAAGAAATGATCGGTGATGTGATGTAAAAAAACCCCCTAAAAAAATTCTCTCCAAAACAAACAAGGGCTTTGTGGTTTTCAAAGTTCAACCTGAGCTTAAAAGTGCTAATAAGTACTTCTTATCTTATCACTAAGGCGATGAAATCCGTGCAAGGCACGGCTGCCCATTGAAGCATTATATTTAAAGATTTAGAAGTCGTGGACTATGCAATTCGTAAACTTATGTTTATGCTATAGTGTATCGATATAATGAACTCTAATAATAATAATAATGATATCGTATGTCGTATGACCTATGACAGAAACATAAATGAGCATATCAATAACATAACCAACCATCACTATTACAAGGACCTTGGAGTGCGTTACAAAACCCATTATAAAATACATACCAAAACATGCATTTTCCAGAAGCATGAGATGACCGGTTGTTATCTTTGAATGGTACTGGGCGAAAAGCAAAAGTCAGGAACATAATTAACCCGTGTAAGAGATTTAGGTTTCATATTACAAAGCCATTAGCTTTGTTGCACCCAAAAGCTAATATATGGTTCTAATATGTAAACTAACCTTTGTCTGATATTAAAGCTAATGGTTCTTTCTTACCTTTCACATTTTTTTTTTCTTCTCATAACTCCTATTTTTACCTGCAGTTATGTCAGAACAAAATAATCCTTACCCATGATGGCTCTGATGCTGCAAAGAGAAATGTCTCAGTGTTAGCAAAGAGGAAAAGGTAAACTAAGCTGTTTTACAAAATCGCCCCTTCTACAAAATGGAGGAAAATTTTGAGAATGCTTACTTAGTTGTCCTAATAGCAACTGGAGCAAGCCAGTGCAACATTTTCCCAATTTCAGCTTTTTATTTCAGTGATACTTAGATGCAGTAAGAAACATAAAATAAGATAAAGTAACGACAGTTGCTATCTATGGAAGTGGTTGCAGTAATTCAGGGACAAAGTTTCAATAACTTTTAACGCTTGGACTCATAAGTGTAGCTCCATTTCATTCTCATATTGACAGTAGAATAATTGAAATCTCAAGTAAACTATCCTGGTTTGTAAGGGTAGTAATACAATAATCTGATTTTTAGAATGACATAAGATGTCTTCAATCCTGTTTCAATGGAAGAATGGATGTAAAAACAAGAGAGTAATGGACTATTTTCCAAGCCTAAGCTTAGAACATGAGCATTTCTTAGTAATCAGGATGCTAACCCCATAACCAAGAGGGGAGAGGAATAAGAAGAAGTGTAAGAAACTAAATAATAGCCAACTCTTTCATAGACTTGCCTCCATTTTGTGTATACCTAGCTGACCAAACAAATGAGCCAATTTAAAAATAACGTACAATTTGAACAGACATGCCCAAGAAGCAAACGTTGCTGCTGCTGCCGCCATTTCCCTAAGAGGCTGTGCACATCATAATTTCATGAGGGAAAAAATCAACAGAAGAACAACACATTAAACAACCTGCAAAAGTAGTGTTAATCTACAAAAGTGGGGAAGTCCTTTAATTCTCAATACAGAAGCAAGAGGCTCAGATAATTCGAAAATAGAAAAAGGAAATTAGTTATCATGAATGATAGCGATTTCATTGATTAAAAATATCATCAATTAAGTCAATTCAATATGTTCTCCAAATAAAATTCAACTGAAGAATGGACGCACTCAATATAGGTGTGACCTTTGAATCCGGGACAAAGAATTCCATAATGTTTAAGGAAGAACAAAAGACAAAACATAAATGATAGTTTAATTACTACTTTTCAATTAGCACATGCAGTTAAATCTGGGCAAAAAAATAAAATAAAAATAACAAACATACCTGGAGATGCAATGAAAGGTAGTGCTGAATTTGGAGGAGAGCTGAGAACCAATACAGCCTAATTGAAATGTAAAACGTAAAACTAAGGTATACATTTTCAGATGCATCACAACTATAAAAATAAAATTAAAAATTAAAAAAAAAATTACTTTTCATATTGAAAAAGGAACACACAAAAAATGAAAAAGAAAGCTTCTTTTAGAAAAAGGAAAGAAAAAACGACTCTCATTGATACATCAATCGATCTAGATACACCAATAGAGCCTCCAAATTTTTGTTATAAGAATACAAGCTGTGAAGTATAAATCAACATTGATTTCCAAAAGCAAACAGCTAACATAAAAATTCGATATTAGATTAGTTCCAGATGATTCAAAGCATAATTATGGATACAAAGCTATGGATACAAAGCAAATGTTTGAATCAGACAATCAAAATTTCAGAGCTACTTGTCGACTCACAGCTCAGATCTGTGTTTTTACATATGTGATATGTGATAAAGAGAGCGCATCACCATGGCTGTTGTTCGAAGTGGAAAATAAAACTCCGGCAAAGAATAAGGGGGATAACTACACATGAAAAAATGTGATAAATTTACTAACATTTACATCATTCGTTGTGGACGATTGCACTGGAACTGGTCCTGGAAGAAGGAAAAAAATTAGAATCAGGTAGCAAATAGCACACAAAAAAAATTGATCAACATCAAAGAGCAATACACAGAAACAACAATTGCATAATTCCCTTATATATGCAAACTCGACAACCACAAACAAACCACCTGATTTCGTGTAGATCCAGAAACTGAAACAAATTGAACAGGTAGAAAAAAGAAAACCTCAGGAAGAGATGAGTCACCATCAATTCTAACAAATGTTAAAGGACATTTCTCGTTTCCTCTCCTGAGGGGTATTTAAACTCATAAATTAACATATAACCCAAACTTGAACAACAATACATAAAGCTAGAATGATCAAGAATGAACACTACATAAAGACCCAAGGACTATCTTTAAACACAACATAATCTGCATTTCATCCAGAATGATATTACGAAGGGACACTACATTTGTACTGCATAACCCAAAATGACTTCAATCTTAATTGTTGTTTTAAATAAGCCAATAAAGAGAAAATCAGAAAGCAACAGCATTCATAACTGCCTCCAGAATCCGTATTTGAACCAAACTATAAAAATGATTCAGTGTTTGGTGCAGGTGTAAGAAGAACAATAAAATACTAAGGACAAAGTAACCCAATCATCACCAACTTCAGATTATTTATAAGCTATACACATAAGCATGCATTAATAAAGAAAAAAAACTGCAGTGAATTTCGTTGGGTAGAGGAGAGGAAATGAGGAATACCTGAACATGCAGTGAATTTATCAGAAGCTTTGAGCATCTGAGGGGTATCTAAACTCATTAAGAGCTGAGAAACCAGTGTATAATGACTATTAGACTAAATTATTGTTACACAATGGACAATAGAACGAAAATCAGTAATGATACCACCCACTTATGTAGATGGTAGGCAGAGAAAGATGACATTTTTCAGCTGTAAAACGGTAGAATGGCAGCAGCCAGCCTCCTCCATCCGGTAAACCAAAGAAACCAACGGTTATTTGCCCTCTTCGTTTGATTACTGACATCAGCATGGTTAAATTCTTCCAATTTTCGTACAAACCCTTTGATTGACAGCCGTATTCCATCAATTGAAAACCAGTTTGGGCGGCGGTAATGAGAAACCCCCCCAAAAAAATGACGTGAATCGACTGACGCAGGACGAATTTGACCTTGATTCCACCGGGTATAGCAGCAGACCACCGGATAATAAAGAACCCCCTTGGTTTCCACCAGGTATACCATCGGACCGCAGGATATTGGAGAACGCCTCTGTCACCTTTCCGTTCTCCCAAGGCAAGAGCTGTAAAAATTTTGTTTTTTTTTTTACCAAATGAAAACGAAAATACACCCAGCTGGTACATGTGTTTTAAATGCACAGATGGCAACCCCAAAATTTACCAAAATGAGTGACGTGGCTACACGTCAGACAGTTTCCCTTCCTTTTTATATATAGGTAGATTAATACTATTGAATGTGAGCCGTGCAAGGCACGGCGGGTCCAATATAAATTGTTACCAACTATAATACTAAAGAATAGATCTCCAACGTGAAATAAAACGCGTAAGCTTAAACCGTAACAAATCCAAGGCACAAGACAAAGAGAGCAACATAAACATATTACATTCTCTGTAAGAGGTAGCTCTTTCTTAGAGACGTGAAGATTGTGAATCACTTCTCTTCCA
The DNA here is from genome assembly GCA_036785695.1 of Gentiana straminea. NCBI lineage: Eukaryota > Viridiplantae > Streptophyta > Magnoliopsida > Gentianales > Gentianaceae > Gentiana > Gentiana straminea. The sequence continues at coordinate 308,353 of JAVUPR010000480.1, forward strand.
GACTTATCTGGAGTTTCCACCTACAAAATAAACCACAATACGATATATCGGAGAACAATGTCATAAAGTCGATCCCTTTAGCTTCGACTTTACGTAATGAAACATTATAGAAAAACAATAAGGGGACCATAACTACACGGTCAAATCTCCCGGAACGCCTTAGCTTCCAGATCATTAATATGCTTGAATATGTGTTTCACACATTTTCTATGCGGCATTTCTCTTTCTTATCATTAATGAATACGTTTGTGAACTCGTGTTCATTCATTTGGTGGAAAAAACGTGTCAAACGGTCTGAAAAATATAAAAAGTGATTTGGTACACTACACAGCACAACGTGAAATCCGTCGGTCTTTCATTTTTTTTTCATGTTCAGCACAAACTACTAATGACACACGATTGATTTCTAAAAAAACAAGCCACAAAGATTTGATTAAAAAAAAACGAGAGTAATCGTGGCGCGGATATTTGTTTGGTCAATTTTTGTTGTTGTTGTGTTTTATAGCTAAACTTGCCCAATCTTTCATCGTACACTACACAACAGAACTTCAAATACATCGGTCTTTCCTTTTTTTTCCCATTTTCTGCACAAACTACTAACGGCACACGTTTGATAAAAATAAAATAAAAAAAACCACAAAGGTTCTCGTCACATGTCAAGCCAAGAAGGTGGCCACGTGGCAACATGTGGCACACCTTCTTGGTGAAAAAAAAGCGTGTCAAACGGTCTGAAAAATATATAAAAAGTGATTTGGTACACTACACAGCACAACGTGAAATCCGTCGTTCTTTCCTTCTTCTTTTTTCCTGTTCAACACAAACTACTAATGGCACACAGTTGATTTCTATAAAATAAAACAGGCCACCAAAGTTTGATAAAACAAAAAAAATGAGAGTTATCATGGCGCCGTGACTATTTTCGTGGTGCGAATATTTGTTTGGCCAGTTTTTTGTTGTTGTTGTTGTATATTATAGCTAAACTTGGCCCATCTTCAATTGCACACTACACAACAGTACTTCAAATCCGTTGGTCTTTCCTTTTTTTTTTCCCTTTTCTGCACAAACTACTAATGACACACGTTTGATAAAAATAAAAAAATAAAAACTCTCCACGTGTCAAGCCAAGAAGGTGGCCACGTCGCAACATGCGGGCACACCTTCTTGGCTTCTTATAGAGAAGAGAGATAAGATAAAACCAATGGAAGAATTGCAATTCATCCCCTCGAATTATACTCGTTGCAAAATTTGCATCATTAAAGTATTATTTGCTCGATTTACAACCTTAAACCATATATTTTGATCAATTCACAACCTTAAACTTTTAATTGATCAAATTTCAACCCTAAACTATCATATTTTTTTATTTACCACCCTTTATTCACAATTAACCTTTTAAAACCTTTCATGAAGGGTAAAGTTGTAATTTGGAATTCATCATCCTCACATTCATCTCCATCAACCTAATTTCTTCCCTTACCGCCAAACCCACACAACACCTATAAGTGCGTAGACATTCACAGTGAAACTAAGAGCATATATTTGACACCATTTTGGTCAGGGTAAATATGCACAAAAATTTGAAGGATAAAATTGGCAAAAAATATATGTGTTAAGTTATTTTACTGTGTAAAAAGACATTTACTTATGAACCAGTTTGATGCATAACATTTTGAATTAACAACCACATCAAATAAAAATAAAACGGATTAAAGATGTCCCTGCTCATCTTTTAGCCCGACATGCTTTGTTAATTTCTGTTCGGATATATCGCGGAAGCTTAACTCTGTGATGTTTTGACCGCTTGTTTGACGGATGTTGATTAATAAAAGTAATTTTTTTTTAATATATCTATATCTATATATATTTGAAAGCAACATTTAACCCGATTACCTGCAATTTTGATCCAAACCCGTAAATTGACCCGGTTTATACCCGCTAGAAAAAAAAAAGGAAGAAAGAACAGCTGTAAAATGTGAGCATAATCTATACTGTTAATATATCAGTATTGTTAAAACAGAAAAAGAATCAAAAAAATCACGGAAGCAACATCAGAATCACGGAAGCAATTTCATCCAAATTTAACATCTAAAAAATTTTGATTTTCTTAACGAATAATATTCTATAATCGACCGTGGTGCCTTTTACCTCTGAGAAGAAAAAAAAAGGAAGGGCGATGAAATCTGGGTTAAGTGATCGATCATCGATCTGTTTTCCCAATCAGGTAACCCGTAATTATACTATAACCTTTTTTAATTTATACTGTAACCTTTCTGTGGATTCTTTATTGCCGATTTCTCTGCCCATCTCCATTCTGCTTATGCTTTATTGTAGATTAATTTGGGTTTCGTTTGTGGATGAATATTTTATTGAAGATTTTGGTTTCATTCGTTGATGAATATTCCATGATTTCTTACAGGTTTGAACTTTGAAGGTTGCCTCTTCTTACGACAAGTTCCTTATCGCTTCATGTTGTCATTGTTTATTGCATTTTCATTACGATTACGTGTTGTTGTGCAGTTTTAAGGATTTCCAGAGACAAAAACTTACGGAGACAAAATGGTAATTTGCTGCAGAATAAAGGTACGGAAAGAATCGGAGATATGCTACTTATGAATTTATTAATCCTTTTGTCTTTTAGTTTCTTTATTATTATTTCTCCAACATATTGAATCAAGATTTGGGTAAATGTTAGATTTTCTGTTACTGTATTGCTGTTTCTCAGATTGTTGTATGAACTCATGATTTTCATTGTAACCTCCACTTTCTATCTAACCTTAAACGTGCGTTCGGATTTTTTATTCGATTTTATGATGGATATTAAACTCAGTTTCAATAAATTGAACTTTACCGAGGTCATAGGCATTAATATTGCTTTAGTTGTAATACGTGCTAAAACGGTATCGGGTAGATACATACTAAGTTCTACTTTTGTTTTGAACTTGAGCTATAATTTGAAGAAACTCGGAAGAAACATGTTTCATCTCTAATGCTACCATTTTGAAGATTTTCAAGAAGATCAAATCCAGAATACCAATATCTATAAATATCATCTATATCTTATATGTATATGCTTGAGAAATTTGAGTGATAGTAAAAAAAAAAAAATCAAACACAACACGTTGTTTATCCCACCTTGCATCTTATACATAGAGTAAGCCTTTATCTTCATACAATAATTGGACCCTTTGCACTACTTTTAATCACTACTCTTCTTGCTATATGTGGACGATATTCCTATACCAATGATCTACTTTCTCTGTTAGTGCGCAATGTAACACAGTCTTTGTTGAATTATTTTTCCTTACATTTTTGTATGAAGATACACAAAGTTGTCATTGCTCTTATAAAGAACAAACTAAAATATATTGACTTCAACCTACTTTGTTTAATTTACACATTATATTTCACCTCACTTTTCTGAGATTTAAGGTTGGCATGGATCTTTAACCAAAAAGTCTCTGTAAGCAAAAAGTCTTAGCTCCAATTTCAAAATTATCTCAGTCTGTTTATATGAGCGGAATTCATGTCGATATATCTTTTCTTCTATCCTGTTCACCAACGCATTTTAATTAGCAATGGCAAACAGTCCGGTGCTAGGTTATTTGCAAGGAATCCTATTTTAACTTGCAAGATATCCCGCAAGATTTCTTATTCTGACTTTTGAAAGGTGTTTAGACAATTTTAGACCTGAAATGATATTTACCTTCTGCCTACATGTTTGATGGTTTTTTATAATTACATTGTGCCTACATGTTTGATAGCGCATTTTTTTTCCGGTCTAATTTCGTTTTCAGTTGAATCAAGATAGGTTTTTTTTTTTTTTTTTCAATGGAGCATGTATGTATTTTGAGGTATGTTTTGTTGAGTATGGCTAATAAGCCACATCTACAATTCCATTTTTTGCAGCTTGCAGCTTTGTTGGGGCCGTTTTATCTTTAATGGAATAGGGAGGATGTAATAAGAGCTGTGAAGGCCGCCATGACAACTTTTTAGTTTTGCTGCACGGCTGCGTCATCATCTTCATACGTAAGAATATAAAAATTGAAATGTTTGCATCATATTTCTCTGTTTTTTATTTCAACTTCAAAAAGGATCATACGTTGATGTGAACCTCTATAAAAAGTGTTCACATGTGAAGTTCATCCGATGCTCTACCCGTGGAAAATGTTGTCCCAATCTTTGAATTTTCTCTTATTCATCTATATCTATTTATCTTCTTGGCTTTTTACTACATGTCAGGTTACAATGCAACGAGGTAGCACTATGATGTTATAAGACTCTGCCTCCAAAGTTAAGGAAGAGGGATCTGTTATGGTTTTGAACTTGATCATAGTACCTGATTTTTTTAATTTTTTTTTGAGTGAGGTGGTGAGGTTGGCAACATTATCATAATAGCCTCATCAAATCGAAGCTCATGGTATGGGTGAGAGGGATGAGGAAAGCGCTGATGGTGTTGTCAATGTATCAATTAAAGGAGAAGGTAAAACTATGCAGAAAAATAAGATTAAATATTAAGGATCCTTTAACATGAAGAAGTGAGTTGTTTATTGATAGCGGTCTTCTTGAAGTATATATCTTTCCTCCTTACATTGTCCATCATCTTCTCTCACATAGGCTGATCCTTGCTTCTTTGTTTTTTGTTTACTGGATGTAGGTCAGTGGGGACACTTTTTTCATGTTTTTGTGAATAAAAACATGGTTGCAAGTTGCAACATGATATATGGGTGGAAAGTTTCCTAAACCATTCCTTTGGTGACCTTCAGCCTTCACTTTTATTTTTCAATTCACAATCTACAGTAATTCTTCAAACAATAAGCGAAAGTTACATTTTCATGTTAACATTATGCTATCCTCAAAAAGCCTTTGTTTTTTTTTTTTTTTTTTGGATTTTTACATGAATTATGTGAGCTTTCTCTGGTAGACTGTTTTCTTCAAGTGTCTTATTTCATCAATTGTTGCTAGCTGCTTACTCTTTTCTACCCCTTTTTTTGTGGCTAAGAAACATTGTTGCTTTACTTGGCAGCTCACATGGAAGCTGGGTTTTTTTGGGATTATGACAGAAGATTGACTTAGACATGTTCTGAAGGTATATTCGTATTTTTAAAATCACTTCTTGCATTTTCTATTATTGGAAATATCTGATCAGAGGACAAGATTGAATGTAGATTAGGTTATGAATTTATGATTCGGGTTTGTGTACCATTATTTATTTTTTTAATTTAGTTGTCTTCAACATTTTGAAAGCAAAAACATATTGTAGATTGGGAAGGTTCCTCTTTATTGTCTATTAACGGAAACTTGATTTTACCTCAGAAGCAACACATTGCATCGGCACCTGATGCTAAATGACATAACAGTTCAATCATTCAATGACATCAGCCTATCTTGATGGGAAAATTGTATGTTTCATCAAGAACTCGCTATGGTGTCGGTGCATAAGACTCTTATTCAAGAATAAGAAATTAGCAACCAAGAGTCTACCGCGGCTGTCTGTATTTCTGTATTCTATATATATGTTCTGTATATGATATAAAAGTTCAATTCTATCTGAACTACTCATTTTCAAATGATATCCACAATGTTCACAAATATTCATTTTTGTTTTCAAAAATTTCTTATAATTTAATCCATAACAACTTTCGCATTGAACCCACAAATGCCCATATTTTTTTAGTTACATCGAGATCATTAGAACTTTCTCTGATCCAATTTGAGTCCCTCTACATGATACACCTCAACAGAAAACTGAAGAGTAATGACAGCAAGTGATTGAGTTCAGTAGTTCCTCATATCAAATTATTGACTCTAGAAATATAGTAATATGGAGAAGACAAATTTGTTTCAAGCACCGACAGAACCGGAAGCGCCCCTTCTTTCAAAAAAACGGTTAAACCCTAACCGTGAGGGCCCCCTCGCCCCCTATCCCACAAGGAATGCGAGGAGAGGTTAATCGTGAGCCTAGAGCTTAGAGTCGAAATTTGTTAGTTCCCCCATCACCGAAGTTTTATCCATCGGAAATCAACCCTTTTTACGGGAATCGAACCTCCGACCTCCACTTAGGGTCCGGACCGTCGTCATTACAACACCCTGCTCCTCACCTTGCGCCATATCCAGGGGATAGCGCCCCTTCTTTCAAAGATTTCAAAGAGAGGAGGACGGGTTATTCACATTTCATTTGATGGTCAGAGGCAAATTGAAAGCAAAGCGTTTCACCGAAATAATGATGTAGATTGGAGATAAAAGATTACTCAAATCTTGACCGGTAGAAATTTCAAGTATTATTTAGGCATCCATTTATTTAGGCTTCTTCAATGTATATCATGTACGTTGTCTCATATGGTAGTTGTATGGAATGTATTTTGAACAGTGGTTTTAATACAGCTACAGAAGAGAATAGGATGTTGATATTTTCTGCATATCTCACTTATTTGATGTGGTTCTTAGTGTTCTTATTAGTCATATGAATGTGATTGGATACCCAAAGGTTGGTGGAGGAGTTGGCTGGCGTTTAACTCTCATAAAGTAATATGATCGGATACAAAATGATATAAGCTACAAAAGACCCGGCAATTACAACTATAGATTTAGAGATTGTCTAATGAAGAATTAACAAACCCACTTATTGTTGCTCTGTCTATTAGCAGTACGCTTTTTTGTTTCTCATTTTAATGAAAGTACACAATATTGATATGATAAATGTCGTATCTCTTTTAATTGATGACCAACTAGAGTCATTTAGCAATAATGGAATTAATCGGGTTATATTACGCGTACACTCTCACAAGAAAAAAATGCTTCAATAACTTGGTGGTGGTCTCATACAAGAGTTAAAAAAAAATGAAGAAGCGACATACAATTAATGGTGATTTTGAAGTGTCTTGACCTGACAATTATTTAGCCAAGTTCTTTTTATCTGGCCAGATCTATGTTTTGGAGCTGATTCATGAATTGTGTTCAGTCCAAGATAATTATAGGTCTAAAGTTATTCTTCACCGTTCAAAAATAAATTAATTTTTACTGGATCAAATTGCGGTCAATTGTTAAAGTTTAACAAATGTTTGGTCAAAATTGTTTTACGTTAAACCAAAGATATGTATATTTTATCCCTACATCCTCTTGATTATAAAAAAAGATATATATATTTCATTGCTATATTGAAATAACCTTTTCTTTTGGTATAACATTCGTTTGATTTTATTTCATTACGATACCCATAAGCGTTTGAGATAACATTTTAATTTAATTTTCCTAAACTTATATGGATCTGAAATAAATTCAAGTATAATAATTTATTTATAAAAATTTAGAAGAAGACTACGTTTGAAGCTATCCCACAAGTTGTACTACTAAAAGTACTACTACGACACCATAGAATCCTTTCTATTTATTTCCATGGGGTTCTCCAAAGTCCAAACAAATTATCCGGTTTTGGAGGTGCAACCGTGGTGCTATGTGAATCACTACCTTCTAGATCTGGAAAGCTACGTCCCCACACCCGCACATCCAAATCATCTAACATCACATTACCTTTTTTTTTTCCCCCATCAAAATACAATCTTTTTTTTTCTTTTTTTTTTTATGAAGAAAAAATATTATACTATCAAATAACATAAAATCATGTTTTTTTAAAAAAATTTTTATTTATTCATACATATCATCTTTTTTTTTTTTATACATTATTTATGTATGTATTATTATGATTTTTTTATAAATAAACTTGATATAAACCTTTATTCCCCATCATAAAATTGTTTTCTTATGATTCTTAATAATAATAAAAATAAAAAAAAATTGTTTTTTTTCCTTTCTATTTTTTTTTTTTGTTGAGAAAAATAAAAAGCCGTAGCTTAGTAGTATTCTCTCTCCTGTACCGCCAAATAAATAAGGGCATCCGTGGCGGCTGCCGTTTCATAACGACTAACCCCTTCTCCAAACCAAAAACCCTAGACTCCTCTGTTCCCTTATCCTTTTAAAAATTTACCAGTTCTGTCTTCCTCCCTCTTTTCCTTTCTTTCGTACTTCAAATAATCTGTTTTTTTTTCCCTTATTAGATAGATTTGTGGTTAATTGGCGTTGGTATTGTAAGCTAGACACCGTTGTTAGTCATGGCGGCCGTTGCAGCATCGTCAGATCGTATCCTTTCGTTTTCTTGTGTTATTGATATGCCTAAGATACATAGATCTCCCCCCCTATGTTCAGGATTTGTGGTTAAGGGCATGACTAAGGACTGTGTTTATCACTCTTTATTTTATGTTGGTGGCTTTGGATTTGTGGTGTTTATGACGTATATTTGTTTATTGCTTGATTAATACAGTATATTTTATTTAAAGAAACTTGTTTTGAGGCATTAAGCACTGGAATCTCATTACATTCCAGTATGTTGTTGCTGTAGGTACTTGGTACAGTTAATCATTTATTTATTATTTATGAATAAACCTGTAGGTGGAAATTGATTTATCGACCATGCATTGAAATTGTAGGAGTGACACGTGCACATTTATTTGAAATATTAGGGAACATGGTACATGAAAGAGACTTTGGTGCTCAATTAATACAGGATGCAATAGAAGTTGCAATTCTGATGGAATATTAGCTAACCGGTTTTCTAGTCAATTAAGTTCATGCTGCATTAGCTACATAGTCATGTGAAATCTGTGGCTGAAGCCTAGTGTTCACTCTTTACTGCTGTTTTGCATGCTCTTCTGTACTTCTTTAATCCTTACCAATGCAGATGCAGTAGAGATGATGCAAAATTTATCATTAGATTCCCAGAACAATCAACATCAGGTTAATGATCATAGTAACAAGGTGAACTTTTGACGCAAATAGTAATGTCCTGCATGGTATGCTGTTCAACCTCAGCTAATGAGTTAGCTTGCATGATTTTGTAGAATGCCCCTGTCCAGTATGCATCTTTTGTCAATGGCGCTCAATCAAATGGCTCGGGTATGCCGTTTGATAGGTCGCACACCCCGTTTCCGCAAGATTTTATAGATCCCAACGGCTACGCATACCCATCTTCAACTTATTTTTACGGAGGTAATGATTGGCTTATGATTTTTTTTGGTTTTCTGATCTGGAGTTCAGTTTGTGTGTGTTTATTCTTGTCTCTCTATTAATGCAGCCTTTAATGGATCCTCTGTAAGTGATTGGGACAGGTATCCAAATCTCAACGGTGTAGAGATGCCCTCTGTAAGTTCACAGCTCCAGTTCTCTTTGTTGTTTCTCTTTAGCGCTTGAGTTTTTATTTTTCTGATGGTGACATGGCTTGTTATCCAAAAAGAAAACAGAGAGACTTTTGGTAGGTTCATTTAATTTATTTATTTTTGATCTGGGGATGTGTGTAATTTAACCGCGCACATGCTTTACAGAGACTTAAGATTCCTTTCTGGTTGGTTGTCCTACACCGGTGGCTTATCATACGGTGAAAAAGACAAAGACAGCATACTTTCTCTATCTTTCATACTATTGCTAATTAGTCAATATTGCATGTGTATATATATGTATGTATTTGTGTGTGTGCCTTTATATATCTATATACATGTACATATGTATGTGTGTTACAAAAAGTGATAGAACTACAAGTGCGTATGTACTTGTGTTCTCATTTCTCATCGTTGGGAATCAGGCATTTGATTGAAGGACAAGATAAACAGCTGAGGACAGTTAAATCTAATGTTAAGTCAAATGAGTCACACTTAGTTTTACGAGGAAAAGAAGTTGTAGATTGGCTAAGGGCAGGTAATCAGAAAAAAAGCTTTGATCACTGTGTTACTGTATTCTAGAACTATAAATAGGAAGACCCTCTTCAGCAAGCTGATATATGTACATGTGTGTGTGTGTCTGTGTGATAGGAAGGCCCTTTTTCAGCAAGCTGATATATGTACATGTGTGTGTGTGTAATTGAGTGGACATCATTTATCTGCTCAAGTCCGATTGCTTGAGATTCTATCTGAATCTGTGGGTGTGATTTGGCTACTTCATCTTCCTGCTGTTTCATTTTTCGTAATCAAACCTCTGAAATTTATATCCGCGGCTTATCAGAAATATAATTCATAATTTTTGCATCTCTGCAGGCTGTATATAACGACTATCAAAACGGTTACGGCTATGCACCTTATGGACCATACTCCTCTTCAGGTGCTCCTCTGGGGCATGATAGCCAACTGTACTTACCCCAGCAGTATCAATACCCAACACCTTATTTCCAGCCCTCAGCTGTGAATAGCTCTCAATACATGCCTAACCATTCAAATGCTTCCCGATCAGATGTGGCTTCTATTGGAGCGGATCAAATGCAGTTGTCAACAGGATTAGCTTTGGCGAATCAGTCTTCTGTTGGAAATGTGTCAAATAACCGAGTGAATATGTCTCAGTCTTTGAGGCCAAATCATAGCAAACCTTCAGCAAAGGCTAATGACTTTTACCGATGGGGAAGCTTTCCATCAGGTGTTTCTCATATCTATTGTAATGTACATGTTACAGATGCTGCATTCTCCACTTTGCTTTTATAGCCATATTTGACCCTTGCTGAAAGTATGTTCTTTTTCAGCAGGTTCAGGAAATTCTTCGGCCTTTTCGTACGAGAGTAATTTGCCTTTGGAGAGGAATCATGGTCTTCAGTCTCTTCCTCATTTAATGGTATGTGTTCACTGAGGCACATGGAACTAGTTTGATATTTTTCTTCAGTGAAATAATTCTGAAGTGGCCTTGTGGATGTCTCAGGAGAAACATATCTGTTTTCCAATTAAGATGTTGAATTTATGTCCTTGCAACTTTTCGCCATAGCTATGCATTTGCCTTTTATTTTGGGTTAAGCCACCTGGTTAAGTGGCCAAACGCCTGTATTCTTTGCTAGATCATGCTTCCATTGTGCTCAATCACCTTGAGCTAGATCATGCTTCCATTGTGCTCAATCACCTTGAGCTAGATCATACTTCCATTGGGCTCAATCACTTTGAAATGTTTATCAAACTTATCAGTGATTGTTGAATGTTCCCGGAGACCCCTCTTTTTTCCGTTGTTTGTTTCCTTTTGTATTAAGGTGATTTACTTGTTATAATCATTTCGGATTTTGAGTTGGATTGTGCTGAAAATGATGGAGATGTTGGCATGTAAGTTAGTTGATTGATTTTCTCACAGGGGATGCAACATCCACACACAGCATCAGGCATTGATCATGCTAGGTTTGGTAATCGGATGTACACTAATAACAGGATGTACGGTCAGTACCCAAGTACACTTAAAAGCAGTGCTGGATATATTCCCACAAATAATTATAGTCGTAATGGTCGTGCATGGATTGCTACTGATAACAAGTATAAGCTAAGGGGCAGCAGCAATAGCTTATCTGTGTATGGGAACGGAAATGCTGATGGGCGAAATGAACTGAACAAAGGACCTCGTGGAAAAAGCTTTAAGGATTTGAAGGACTCTGAACCTATTACTATTGCAGTAAGAGGGCAGATCCTCCCAGTGAAGCCAAAGTCTGTTGAAGATAAGTCGCCTGTTTTTCTGGACAGAGAACAATATAACAGAGATGATTTTGCTGAAGCTCTATCAGACGCCAAGTTTTTTGTCATCAAATCCTACAGCGAGGATGATGTCCACAAAAGTATTAAATATGGTGTGTGGGCCAGCACACCAAATGGAAATAAGAAACTGGATGCTGCCTATAAGGAAGCTCAGGAGAAGTCTGGCGGATGTCCCCTCTTTCTTTTATTCTCGGTGAGTATCTACAGTTTTGTGATAGTCCTTTCTGTACACGTGGCGCTTAATCATGTTTTTTTGTATGTTTGCGTGGTGCTATACAGGTCAACGCAAGTGGTCAGTTTGTTGGTGTTGCTGAGATGGTTGGTCCTGTTGATTTTGACCAGTGTGTGGAATACTGGCAGCAGGACAAGTGGACTGGCTGCTTTGCTGTGAAGTGGCACATTGTTAAAGACGTACCTAATAGTATGCTCAGGCATATTACACTGGAAAACAATGAGAATAAACCCGTAACTAATAGCAGGGACACTCAAGAGGTGGGTATTGATTTGATTGCTTACTCTGCTGCAGTATTTTTGGCCTTTTTTTTTTCTCTGTGGAACTTTTTCATGACTTGATTATCGGTTATTACAGGTCAAGTTTGAGCAGGGTATTGAAATAATCAAGATTTTGAAAGGTCATTCAAGTAAGACATGCATCCTGGATGATTTTGAATTCTATGAAGGTCGTCAAAAGACGATGCAAGAGAGAAAGGCCAAGCAGAAGCAGTCTGAAAAGCAGGTTAGCTTTCATTTCAAAATAGCAGGTGTTAGGCTATGCCAGTGGTACAATTTGTCTGTGTTGTGGGACTTTATCCATGTCCCTTGAACTATGTCCCAATAAAATAAAAGCCACATGAATGGTGCCTAGACATCTCGGGTTATCAGTAACAAATTTTTACTGCATACTGCATACCACGTTTTTAAGAGAGTGAAAACTAGCCGTGTAGCCTTTTCTTCTTTCTCTCTCTTTGTTATAACCTGATCAAACTTGTTAAACCCGTATGAAAGCAGGTTGGGGGTATAACATTGCCAGGTACCAATTCAGCTGATACTACTACAGACAAAGCTGTACTAATAGGTAATGAATCAATGACTTGAGATATATCTATTAGCCTTGAATACGTGTCACTTTACTGAGAATACTGAGAATATGAATTATGTTCCAGGTGATACGGATAATAAAGCTGTAGAAACATAGCCAAGAGGCTGAATTTTGGAATGGTGTATTTCAGTAGGCAAAATATGATGATATCAAGTAACTCGTATTTGGATTTAAACGAGAGAGGCGCTGCTTTGATGGGTCTCGTGATATAATTATATTTCGGCAGCTGCACTTTTTTTTTCAGCTTGTTATTTGCATTCCTTTTTTTTATTTTTATTTTAGTTGTTGACATGGCAAGATTTTTTATTTTATTTTATGTGGGAGATAAGATTAGCTGTTCTATTACTTTGTTGTGTTCCTTTCCTATTGAGTGAAAATACTATCTTACAAAGAGGCGCATGATTGATTTTTAGGTTGGAAATACAATAGTAGTTAGAAGTGATTTGTCTTTATTCTCTCTCTGGCCAGTTCTTTTTTTTTTCCCACTTATATTGGCGCCGTCTGTTTTCTTCTGCATTTGAATCCAGAAAATTATAGAATCTTGTTTTCTTAAACTTGCGATTGCAGATTTTGCAAATGGATAATATGATGGAATGGTTTCTGTTCTGATGTACATATTTTAATTGAAGTTGGAGTGGCTAGTTGTAGATAAAAAAAAAAAAAAGAAATTTTTTATGCAGAGAAAAACTGGTCTTTTTCTATGTGAACTACTTGATTTTGTGTTGATTCAATATAGAGGGGAAGTACAGAAGGTTCCGTACACAAACATCCATGTTTCTTTTCTGAATACGAATGATTAACCGGTTTGCCCAAAAAAAAGCGCAACCACAAACTGCCTCTGATTGCCTTTTGCTAAGTCTCTGCTTTCCATGCTCTGCAAAACACGGGGAAAAAAAAAAAAAACATTTTGGAACATATAAAACCATGTTTCATGCTTTGAGGAGACTTTTATTGCTCAAAATCAATAGAGCAAGCCGTGATTATATGAGAATGTGTCATTGAGTCCTATTGTTTTAGTCCTACGAAAAATAATTCTTCTTTGGTCAATTGATGAGCTGGCAAATTGGCCGAAGAAAATTTGTAACTTGTAAGCAAGGTAACATACATCGAATATTCTCAATAATACTTTCTACTTGAGATAGATTTGAAGCCTTTGAAGTCAACTTTTGATAGACATAAAGAGAATGTCCTTTAAAGACCATTTTGAAGTACCCCCAAGTAAAAGTAATAGCTAAGAAGACAACATGATAGACCGCAACAGCTTTCCTTGTTACATATCACATCCCCTATCTAACCTGATAGAAAAACTTCCAAGAATCCTTCTCCCATAATTCTGAAGAATCCTTCCAACCGTCCCGACAGTTTCTTGAGTTGCAACATCTACATTAAATTTTAGCATGTCAACTGTTGGTGCTTCCCATTTAAACTTAAACTTAAACTTGTGTCAGCTTAGCGGCGGCTTTTGCATGTTTTGTGCCATGATGTATGCTTTTGCCTCTGATTTTGCATTAGCAACAACCACGGTCTTAATCTCAAAAATCTTCTCATAATAATTTCTTGATGAGAAAAGTAATTAAATCACATGATAACCGTGTATGGATTATTTTGAATCCTATCATGTTTATTTATTCTTGTTTCGGGATAGTGTTTGATGTGATCGTTAAAGATTATTCTGGATAGCTTGTATAAACCTTTTCACATTGGCGTTATCTTGAGATAAGTAACTAGGAATGTACGTCGCATGTGAAATCCATTTTTTTTCACGTGGGAAGCAAATAGACGATTCCTTCGATTATTAATTCTTGAACTGATCGAACGGACGAGTTTATAATATGATTAAAAATGTAGATCATTGATGAATTGATGGTAGTTGCATATAAGAAGTCACGAAAAAGGTTCATGTACAATGCATCACTTTATTTACATATCGTTTATGTAGGGTTAATCTACATGTAATGATAGTTTGTGGGACCTGCCTCCAAATAGATCAGGAGAACCATGGTGTTAGCAATTACTGAGGCCTTTCCTGCCTTCTTGGAAAGGCCGCATCAGTCGTGGCTGGTGATGACTCATCTTGATCTTTACGACATCCCCCTATCGTATTGGCTGACGTGGGTTTTCGTCGTTTGCCTGGAACCTTTTCACCTTTGGGTTGTTGGATCCATTACTTCCGCAACAATGTATTGAAAATATACATGTTTAAACAGGGGGTCGCTTTCAGAAAATAGTGCCCGATGGAGGACGCATGATGGTCCTCATTCTCACGTCAAATAATGATACTTAATGTATCATCAAAGAGTAGTAAATGGACCAGGGATTGAGAAATTCCCAGTGATGAGTTGGGAAAGCGGTTGCATCAGTCATATGACTAACTACATATCCTTTTAGGTGGGATCAATTTGTTCGTAGTTCTGTTAAGTTTTTGAGAATTGATATTGCCGTTTTTTTTACGGGTTTGGCTTAATGTAAGTATTGTGAATGCCTTGCATTATGAAGTCTAAGTGGTATTTATAGGTCCTTAGCATGACGGTCAATCCATGAAGAAATCATGACGCAGATGATGCCTTGATATGAAAAGAAAGTGGGGGATTCTGCCCTATCTTTTCAGTCATGGTGTTAATGGGGTGACATGATCCTTAACTATTGCGTAAATGGAGCCAATGTGATTGTCCAACCAATATAGCAGATAACCGACAACGAGAGAAAACAAACGTTCATAACCCGCCTATGAGCCTCGATCTTGTCAGTGGCCTTACTGATAAGGTCAACACAGTTCTTCTCCAGCAAAGGTGGGTTGGAAACCTAAGAACAACCGTAATGGTTAGCTCTATTTTCTGACAGGCCGATGACATGTGGCCGATCAACATTGGAGGAAAATTGGAGAAATGATTTATACTTGGAATTCGTTGACAAGACGTGGTAATGGTTATAAAAAAAAAAAATCTAACATTGGTAGTTCCCTTTTGAATTGGTAGAAGTTGGAGGAGAGAGAAGACGGTATAGGAGTTGCATATGGAGAGAGAAGGCAAATAATTATCTACTGCATTATCTACAAATTGACAATAGTGACAATGTCTAAAAATTCCTCTATATTTAACCATCATTATTTTACAATTTACAATTTATATGGCTATCTATTATGCAACTTTTTAGATAGATTATGTCTAAAAGCTTCCGTTGCTCTAAGAGCAACCCTAATGAAGCCAAACTAGAGAGCTTCACTTGTACTTTTTGGCAGAATCCCATAAAAGTAAAATAGTGATAGAAAATAGACAATATTTTTTTTAGTTTCTCTACTCTATTGTCTCTTTTGGGAGAGATAACTAGACAATTATCTCTCTATAAAAAAGCACCAAAACCACCTTTTTTCAGGAAAAGAATTCAGAAACTTAAATATTTAATATGCCATTATTATTTAATATTATTTTAATCCATAGATTATCACAATTACAATATCACATCACACACAAATCAATCTCTACAATCATTTTTATATTATCACCATTACAACATCACATTACAACATCACATCACACACAAATTATCCCTACAACACTTCTATATTTATCCTCCACTTATATTTCTCCACATCACCCAAACAACAACAATCAAAAAGCTTCTCTCACGAATGCCACTAGGGTTGCTCTAACCGTGACCTCAAGGATCATACTCGAATCTCCAACCAAGCCTTGGGGTTGTAGAACTGAGAAAAGTTATGGTGAACAAAGTATTTTCGAATTATACCAAGTGAAAGACCATGATTAATCCACGTCACCCCTACACACTCTTAGCGTGTGTGAGAGAGAATAAAAAATAAGAATGACCCTACACTTGGTATAATCCAAAAATACCCGTTGTATTATAATTTTTCTCAGTAGAACTACCAAACACCCTCGTGGGAGAAGTTTTGGTATGGTATATCCACATGCATCAAATTGACAGGTAAACAAATCTAAACCAAATAGTTTGAATTGAGTTTAAAAATAAAAGGTGTACAGTTTACCACATCGGTGTACTCCGCATATGGCGGGTGCGAACCCAATAACTTCCCCTTCGTGGTCGGCCTGTAGGATCAATATTTAAATTATTTAATGTGACATAATTTTATAATTCATGTTTTTTACCTTTGATTTTTATCATTGATCAAATTAAAAAGTGCACCGACTTGTGATTACCATATAGCTCATACCTCTACTTCACCGGACTAGTCAGAGACCGATAGGATGAGAATGACATGGAAACATACGGGCAAAACCCCCTTGACTCCATTCCCAAACCTACCATTTGATCAGGAAGCGGAAGAACCTCATGGAGTGAAGGATGCTGCCGTAAAGTCCAAAACTGTTGTCGATTCTGATCATGAGAACGACAAGCTTGCCAAAGTTTTTCAAGAAGAAGGAAACAAGCTGGCTGAGGTACACTCTGTCTTCATTCCTATTCCTATTCCTATTTTGTTTGGAATCGAGGTTATGATGAATTATCCAACCACTCACTGTTGTTTTGAGAAATTAAAGTGAATTTATTTGTTATTTTGTGGGTATTCATGTTTTCCATATCTTTATGTCGGAGGGCTGGACTTGCTAAGGTTGTAGATAAGTACCTGAGCTCAGATTAAGGTGCCTCTTTCTTGTATTTTATCTTTAGGGCCACATTAGGTATATGATATTTATGTTCAAATGTTCATGTTCATTTTTTTTTTGGTAGGTTGTCGGTATGTGGACATACACCTAAAAGCTCTAAGAATATATTCGCAAAACGTGTTTTACGCTTTAAATCCTAGGGATTTTTATGTGTATATATCCACATATGGACAACTTATACAAAAATTTCCCATGATGTTTGACTCGCCGTACTTAGACTTACTGTTTTATACCTTGAGGTTCTTGTGGTTATGGTAGTGTGTGCACCTATCATAAGTGTAGAAATAACGTTTTGAGATCAGTATAAAGTCGGCCAAAGTTTCTTTAGTGCGAAAGATCATTTTTGACTTGATGAAGATTGGGGAGGACAAGTAAGTCTTTCTGGACCAACTTGTCTTTCATATGATATATCATTTTTTTCTGTTTTAATTTTCGAAAGTTAGGATTGTAGATGGTATTAAATCATGTCCAATTACCCATACTGGGCCATGTAGATGAGTGAAAGCTTACTCAGGTGTCTTTAGTATATTTATCTTTTTTCCTTTGGAGTCTGCTGATGATCCAAAAAAAGAGACTAGCTGATATGATAAACCTGTTTGATTAGTTGTGCATAGCTAGAAATATTTTTTCCCCCTAGCTACCATGTGGTAAAGATATGCCAAAACTGAAGCATCATCATTAACACGGTTATCATGCAACAGAAGTATCACGGATTTTGACTTCTTACCTGCAAGAAATATACAGCTGACATGGCTGGAAATCTTTTATTTTGCTAACCGAATATGCTTGATATAGGCAAAATACATAAAACATTTTGCTGCTAGCTACAACGATTCATATATGTCATAGTTTCTCTATTGCTTGCTATTCCGTTTCTTGTAAAACTGTGCTCCAAGTTCTTGGGCTGTTGAAGAGAATCCAACCACACCGGAATGCATATTACTCCCTCCGTCCCATTTTATTAGACCATGTTTCCTTTTTGGTTTGTCCCAAAATAAGTGTCCACTTTGTGCATTAGTTGTCAAATTTCTTCAAATGCCCTTCCATCTTTACATTATTTACAATAAAAAGTGTGTAGCATTAAATGCTTCAACAACTAATTAAAGGACATAAATGTAAAAATATTAGATCATTTAATGAGATTCAAAGCATTAACTACACTTTTCTTAATCTGTGTGAAAAGTCAAACGGGACTAATAAAATGGGACGGAGGGAGTACAAATTTACCAAGTCCTCCAACATTTCATACTTTTGGAGAACATCCAACTATCAAGGAGGCAATAGCGACAAAAGAAGAAAATATCGTCAAGCTCTTTAAGATCTTTAAGAGCTTAGCAGAACATGGAGCTTCTTCTTCATTCATTGAGCTAGTTGTGTACTTTACATTGCATGATTGATTCCGTTATCATTTCTCAGAGCTTCACATGTCTTGTAAACATTCAACCTGTAAGACTAAAAGTCGAAAGAATTCTTTTGTTGCTTCTTCCTTTCTTTTGTGCATGCTGCTGTGTTTGAGGTCAGGCTACTCCGAGCTCTCCACCTAACTTCAAGCAATTCCCTCTTTATGACGAAAGAGGATAAGAGGACAGCCTAACTAAAGAGTATCATTGAGCAATGTTTAAAGTCTATAAATGTATAAATTAATAACTTTCCATACAACTTAAGCTTTTCGGGTAGAGGATTATTATACATGGCATTAGAGCAGTAGGTCATGAGTTCAAACCCCTCTGTTCAACATTGCCACCCTATTTGCATTGTGCATGTGTTGAACCTCTTTGTTTGGCTTTGTGTGCTTGATGTTGACCCAACCTTTCGTCCCCTTTGTTGGTCAGGCTCTTTGTGTTAAACCCACACGTGTGAGGGCGCGTTAAAGTCTATATATATGTGAATCGCCCACCTCTTCACCAACTTAATCTTTTGGGAAGGATGATAATTCTACAATCAGAATAAACTTAACTAAAAGGGAGTTAGGGTATTCACACCCTGCTCCCATTTTCGATTGGTGATATTTGGAATTCATAGCGCCCTAAAGGAGCCTGTGATTTGCTTGCATTCGATAATTTTGACTAGTCTCTCCAGTGAGTTGGCTTGAAGCAAGGGCATCTTTATTCTTTGTTCCTGTTTTTTTCTTGATAGTGTTGAATGGTGTTGAGATACCCAATATTTTGTTATAGCAAGGTTCATTGTTGCATATGCACAAGCTTTTCCACTTCCCGCTTAGCTTATCAAGTGTTGTGTGGTCTTTGAAGTTCTGCAGCCTTTTATTTATGCTGGTTAAATCAGTTACCTTGTACTTATTTAACATGAAGAATTGCGTGCTCACATTCGTGTATATAGTGCAGGATGGGAAATACCGGGAAGCCCTAGGGAAGTGGGAAACTGCTCTTACCTTATTGCCAGAACGAGCAGTTTTACATGAGCAAAAGGCTCAGCTTCTGCTCGAATTAGGAGACCCATGGAGTGCTCTGAAATCTGCTCTACGTGCGTTTGAGTTCTCATTTTTTCCCCCATTGTTTGTTACTGGTTGTAATTTGTGTGATGGATTGCCGTTCCTAGTTAATGTATTTTTCATGTAGTTGTATTGTTTGCCACCTTCTTGCTTGTTTGGACTCAACAAATTTTTATTTCTGCTATGGTGGTCTCCTCTTCTCTGTATTCTCGTTACTACTATATGATAGATTCCATAGACCAGGGAATGAATGCAATGAAGATGTTTGGCGTATACACTTGAATAAAGAAAATCCTGAACTTTAGTTATGAAATTTTAAATGTTGCTGCAAGTGGTGTGATCATAATAACCATATTGATCATGTATATTCGATGGTGATTAACACAACTTGAGTTCTTTTCTTTTTTCTTTCTTTTTTTAATTGGGGATTGGATGCCACTGCTGTTCCACCTACTATTTGGTCAGGATACTAGGATTAACAATTTTCTATATCAACTACTTTTGTGCTGTGGTGTGAATTGTGCCTATTGGTACATGACATTGTACTTCTTGGTAATAACCAAGATTCGGTTCCCTACCACCCTCCTCCCAAGGGAAAGAAGTACTTGTATTTTTTTCACCCCCAGGGGCATAGCTCAACGGTTGAAGAGCAGGGGTGTTGTAGTGGCAGTCTTGCCTTTTAGCTAGATTGTGGGGGTTCGATTCCGTAAAGGGATGACCCCTTCTATCAAAAAGAGATGTACATGCAGTCCTTGTACACTAAGTCACTAAAGCACATTCTTCGATTTATATCCTCCATGAAGTCCTATAGGCTGGGCAGTCGGAGCCCTTTGGGTTGGGGCTCAACATTTTCTTAGAGAAGTACTTGTCTTCCACTAATGTTTTTTTTTTTTTTTTTTTTTTTTTTTTTGCAGGAGCCACACAACTGGAGCCAACATGGGCTGAGGTTTGTTGCTCTCACTTTGATCTTAAATAGCTTTTAACTATCGATTGCTTCAATGGAAATCCTCCATTCGGCATTCTACTTCCCTTTTTTTTTTTGGGGGGGGGGGGGGGGGGGGCGATGTTGCATGTTGTGACTGATAATAAGATAAACATATGCTGTTTGCTCTTTAATATGTTCGTTTATGCTTCCTTCCTTGTAATAGTAGTTGTCGTTATCTTTAAAGTGAATCTTGTAGACTTGATCCTTGTAGGGTCGTCTTGCAAGTTTTTATCTGTTTTTTTTCTTTTCTTAGGTGTCTATATTTGCACATTAACACATTGTGGGGTGTTAGGAAATGTGGATAATTATGAGATTTAACTAGGCTGATTTGTATGTAACCATTAAGTGATTAATAGGAGACTCCGGTTTATCCTTAGCGTGTGAATAGATAGGATTAGACTAATGTCTTAGAGTTCCACTCTATGTCTATCTCATTGACCTTATTGTTTTGTACTCGAACTCTTACGATGGAAGGCAAAGAAGGATCAAGAAGATCCCATGTTTTGCATTCTGCCGAAATCAAATAACATGGTATCAGAGTCACTTTAAGATCCCGATTCCCTTATTAATCGCTTATCGGCCAGATGCAATCTGCCTCTCATAATCATCCACATTTTCTAACATGAGGAGAATTTACATCCACAAATCGGTTCTTCCCATAGTGGATGTTCTCCTTGAACCTGATGAAAAGGAGCTCATGTAGAATTTTCCTTGGGGTAAACCTTTTTACGTAGAGGTAGTGATAGGGTTACTAAACATTGAGCTACCACATATGCCTCTGCTCAGTTTATCACCATCGATTCATGGTGTGGGACTAATCATTCAATAGGTTATACACCATGATCAATGATAATAAAGTGTGTAGTGACACATGTTGTGGCTCAAAGTTTGTTATGCAATCTGATGATGAGAAACTCTGAGTATATGCTTTTCATCACTTTTGCTGCATCCCAGTAATGATTTAATCTAGTCAAAGTTCATACAATATAAAATTGATTGATTGATTTGACATTTCCTTATAGGCATGGATTACCCTAGGAAGAGCACAACTGAACTTTGGGGAACCTGACAGTGCAATTGAAAGCTTCAACAGAGCACTAACAATCAAGGTACGATTTGCATGGTCACTCCTCAATGAGAAGCACAGTCTTGTCTGCACACTTATCACTTATCCGACGGTGTTCTGCATTGAGGACTATCTTAGTAGGAACATCCCTTTTTTTAGGGGCTCACATAGTTTAGTTTAGTTTGGGTCAGTCAGACAAGATCAAAGGTGTAGTAGTAGTAGTACTTGGCTTGTAAACAAGATAATCGCATTAGTTTGAATTGTACTTGTATGTAGGTGACATGCATTTGATATTATTCATTCGGTGCTTGTGTTTATTTTAGTTGTACTACTAATTGCAGCCAGGAGCAGTAGAAGCAGTTAATGATAGACAAAGGGCATTGCATCTGATAACAAGGAGGAAGCAACTCCATTCAACAGGGTTAAGTGCCAACGAGAGTCGTTTTGTTGTAAAAGACGATAAGGATGCTCATGAAGATATATAGATATAGACAAAGTCTCTAGTGGCACCACCCCAGGCACAAAACCTACTTTCGAGACCCCACAGTGAGGTTAAACCACTGAAAAATCAAATCTCATGTATGAGGTCCAACTTTCCACATGCCGAATATGGACATTCGACCTTTGGAAAGTCGAACCTCACACCCTGATGTGGTGCCTTGGTATATGTTGTTGTGTGATGTCAGTAAAGGCTCCCTAGGTGTATAACTCTATAACTGCTGTGGGGTTAGTTATTTCATTTGATTGTATTATTATCATGAATATAAAGAAAAGGGTGATGTAAGGGAGAATATGGTTCTACTACATGATTGAAGAAGGGTAGACTCTTGTTTTGACGAAAATGAGTTGTGGTTTTTGTTGTTGTTAATTTTCAGAGCTATCGATAAATGTAATTAGAAGGTGAAAATAATATAATAAACTTCTAATGTTATATAATCATCTAAATCATCGCAACTAAATCATTTTCTTCTCGAATTTTTTTTTTTTTTTGAGAGGAAATTTTCTTCTCAATGTTGATGTGTTTTTTCGAGAACAATCTGCTGTTGTTGGATGATTGCTCAGAAATAACAATAATAATAGTGACATTATCCCTTCTTTCTCGAGGAAGCTAGAAGGAGGTTTCTAAGTCGAGGTGGGTGGAGCTCTAACGGTATATCATGCTATGCTATTATCTTGGCTATTCCCCGGGGCTATTTTAACGTCAATTTTCAAAGGAGACTCTCTTATGGTATACCAAAATTGTTCTTGGAGGATGCTGATTTTTCGTGCGTGGAAACATTACCGACCATTGTCAAGTTATGCTAGCTTGCTTCTCCTATTATAAGTTTTCCCGAGAAGGAGAATCCCCCTACTGATCTCCTTACTAGGGAAGATTTAAACCTCATAGGTAATAAGTACTTGGGATCCTCTCTTTTGCTAATGTAATTTTAGCAGGTTTGTCTGCCTAAACCTTTTCTTTAAATCTTTGGTGATGTGGACAAGATGCAATGGTTGTAAAGCTTTATGCATTTTTTTTAATGGCTTTTCAAAACAACGATTGGACATACTCTAATGAAGGCTGAAATAGATGGAGTACTATCTGACTTGGAACTCTTTAACACGTTCACATCACCCTAGAAAGATCTCGCATTTGATCTCTTATGAAGAAAAAAAAAAAGAGATAGAGAGGGGCTGAAATAGAGATAAAGTCATTTGTAAGGGTTTAAACGCAAAGTATAAAACCTGAGGGGATATGATTTCAATTGACGAAAATCCGGAGTACTATTTGAGAAATTATGATAAATAACGTCGGAGCGGGTCGGGCTACGACAACACAAAAAGGAACGGGCCAACAAAAGGCTCTCTAGGGCATTCTTCTCCTCAGTGGGTTTTGCTACTTAACTGAGGTTTCCCGCAAAAGGCTATAGATACAAATACATATACACTAACACTTGACCTCTTCACTTTCCATTTCTCAGTGTCAGCACACACACACCCACCCCAAGTCTTTCTCACTGCAATCGGAGTTCTCACGCCGGAGGTTACCGGAAAGATGCAGCCATATGGTATACAATCAATGTTGAAGGAGGGATACAAGCATCTCTCCGGTCTCGACGAAGCCGTTATCAAGAACATCGAGGCTTGTAAACAGCTTTCTCAAATCACTCGCACCTCTCTTGGACCCAATGGTACATTTTTCTCTGCATCAGTGTTTGTGCAGATGTGAAAGTAGTTCAAATACTCATTGTTGCTTTTTTCTTCAAATACTTTTGTTCGCGGCTAGGGTTTCATTTTCAGTGAATTCTCAGATTCAAAATGAAAACGATTTTTTAATAGAAATGAAGCTTTGTAATACCTCGCATTTCATTTAGTGCGTTCTTATGTAAGTTAAGTGATCATACTTTTGATGTTGTAAAAGAAGTGATGCTGAGAATATGTATTCAGGTATGAATAAGATGGTTATCAATCATCTTGACAAGCTATTTGTGACGAATGATGCTGCAACTATAGTCAACGAGCTTGAAGTTCAGCACCCGGCTGCCAAGATTTTGGTGTTAGCTGGGAAAGCACAGCAGGAAGAAATCGGAGATGGGGCTAACTTGTGTGTTTCTTTTGCTGGGGAGCTCCTCCAAAATGCCGAGGAGCTTATTCGTATGGGTCTTCATCCTAGTGAGATCATCACTGGATACACTAAGGCCATTAATAAGGTTTCTTTCCTCGTTTCACTTGGCAGTTTAGGTGCCTTTGTTCCTGTATAGGCAATGACAATGTTTCTTTTGCTTTACTTTCTTTCCAGACAGTTGAAATCTTAGAGGAATTGGTAGAAAAGGGTTCTGATAAAATGGACGTCCGCAGCAAAGATGAAGCGATTTCTAGAATGAAAGCTGCAGTTGCCAGCAAACAATTTGGACTTGAGGATAATCTGTGCCGTCTCGTTGCTGAGGTAAACTGCCACTTTCCTTGTGTACTACTACTTATTTATTTTATTTTATTTTTTATATATATATATTTTTTGTAAATATTTTTGAACTTCTTTGGTATTTGTCATGCAGGCATGCATACAAGTTTGCCCGAAGAACCCTGCTAATTTTAATGTGGACAATGTCCGTGTTGCAAAGCTTTTGGGTGGGGGACTGCATGATAGTTCTGTAGTGCGTGGAATGGTACTAAAAGCAGATGCTGTTGGCAGCATAAAGAGGGTGGAGAAAGCAAAGGTGGGAGTTAGACAAATCGACAATTTTGTATCTGTTGTTAGATAGCCCTTGCATATTATTTGTTTTGTGCATTTTTAATGCCTTGTTGACGTTTCCAAGGGAGTATTCCTTTGCCCATGTTTTTTAATCAGAATGGTTCCAAGTTATGTTTTTTGCTTAGTCAAGTAAGCAAAATTATTTATAGTAGGACGTTCTGGTACTGTGAGGGTCTTCATGTTTGGAGATTTGAGGTTAACGTTCCTACAAACGGAAAGCCTTTACATAGAAGTTAATTGCTGGCCATTCCTTTACTCGTTGTGCCACAGTTTTGCAGTTTAGAAGTACAGTACTGATGCATTAGCATAAAATATTTCCTCAACATCACCCCCCCGCCCCCGGCCCTTACACGGTCTTCTCTTTATCAACTTCTGGCCAAGAAAATGCACTTGTACTTGCCTTAACCTTCTTCTCAGTGCGCAATATGTTTTAGGTAAAAAACAAAGGGAAATGAAAAGTAAGAACATAATTCTAAACTAACTTTTGGTGTTAATTTCTGCAGGTTGCTGTGTTTGTTGGGGGTGTTGATACATCAGCAACTGAAACAAAAGGAACTGTTTTGATTCACAGTGCAGAGCAGGTATGCGTGTGGCTGTATGTGACTTAGACATTCCTGTGCTAGTATATATGACCAATTTCATATGTAGTTGTTTCTAAGCCCTTATATGCGTTTACAGTGCTAAATTAGGTTAGTTTTGCTGGAAAATGTCTACATAGATGAATTTTTTTTCTGAGTTTCGCAAATATGTACCTTGTAGAAATATGTAGAAAAGATTGTGAGAAATTTGCAACAACATTCTGGAAAGTAAGTGTTGATCTTTGCAGCAGCTCACACCTCCCCATTAGTCAGAATTTATGTTAGTGATGATTTATCTAACTAAGACATTCACTGACCTGGCGTGCCTTACCTTGGAGTTTTGGTTTCTCTCAAACCATAAGTAATCTATAATTACTGTCATAGTTAGCCCATTTTTACACCAATTATTATTTAGATTGTAAGATGATCACCATGTATCTGTTCAATCTCTCCTCCCATTGATCACCTTCCCGGACACTTGAAGGACCATTGTCATGATACTTTATTCCCTCTTAGAGTACATAATAAACGGAAAACCGATCTTGTTTAGTGATGGGATTTGATGACCTATATTTGACTGATCCGTCTGTGTTCAATATCTAGTCTCCTCGGTCAAACCTGAAAATTATAGCAAACCTGGGGAATCCGTCTGTTTTTTTGGTCAGTAAACTCGCTTTCTTTATCGGACCTCCTGCTGGCCAACTGATTAGCAATCTTCGCCACTGTTCAAAGTCAACTCTAATGACAATGCACTGCGCTTTACTGCTTTTTGTGCTCATCTCCTTCTCCTTTTGGATTTTTAATCAGCTACTGCATAATTCTGATTCAATGCAAAACGAGTATTCAAACTTGAGCTGCTTCTTCTATTTAATTGACACAAGGGTGCTAACGTCATACCATATTGTTGTGTTCATTAGAAGACATAAAATAACATTCAGCTCTTGTTGAACAAGATTCCTTAATACGTTGGCATTCCATCCATCCAGAATTAGATTGGATTCTGGAGCAATTATCGTAAGTAATAGTCAAAACCAAGCAAGCTGTACCCAACAGATTCTTGGTGAGAACTAATGTTCGATTATCATAATATGGAAGGTAGTATTTTAATCTGTCTAATTTTATTATTGGGCAAAATATCTACCACCAACTTAGCCGTATGAAAATTGGTTCTCACACCATCTCACATGACCATATCCTTGAAACCCTCATCGACAGGAACATAGTACTAGGTTAATAAGTCTATCAATATTGACACGCATCCGCTAGTCAGCATGAGATTTCCCACTACATTGATCTTTTTACAACTTTGTCAAGTAAATCTGGGTACTTATGAAAGTTTGAACTGGATGAATCCAAGGGAAACCCAACATATATCAGCGGTAGAGTACTAGAGTTAGGGGTATTCAACATTTTGTTAAAACCGGCCAAACTGATACAAAGCAAGCACTTTTGATGGTTTTTAAAACCATGAAAACTGAATCGACCAAAAACTGAACCAAACTGATTCAAATTTGTTTGGTTTTGGTTTTGGTTTTAATAGGTAAGACCAAAAAACCGAACCGAACCGACAACTCATATAATCAAAATATATATGTCCATCTTTCTATATGTATTGCTGTTCAATTCGAGAATTATACCCTCGTGTGAACCTATTTATCTACTAAGAATGTATAGTGTTGAAATTCGTCTAGTGTTGACACCCTTTTTATGTTCAAATTTTTCTATCGTTGTTTTGTTGGCCATCATTTGTTTGGGTAGTTTTGTCGCTTGTGGTTGCATGTATATTTTCACATGCCAAAACACTATTGAATGCATGTGTTGTAATTGTTTTTTTTCCTTTTAGAAGGGCTTAAGATCTATTGACCAGCCTGTAGTGACATAATTGGCCTGAAAATTAAATAGACAAAAGCTTGTGTACCATAGGGTAATTGTGTGTTAGACTTAGTATGTCAAGTTAGTTGTACCATGTTTGATTTGCAATTGTTTTTGTAGTGGAAACTGACAAACCAAACTGATAAAAATGAATTCTGATCCGAACCAAACTTAATTTTTTGCGGCTGGTTTTGGCTTCATATTTTTGAAATTGAAATGTTTGGTTTTGAATCCTTAAAACTGAACCAAACCGAACCGTAAACACCCCTAACTAGAGTTCTTGGAATGTCCAAAACTAAACTCAAACTTCTGTTTTTCTACTTTACACTACATGTGTACATTGCTCACTTTAGATAAGGTTGGACCTGATTACATATATGTAAGGTTGTTCACGGTTTAGTTTGATTCAGTTTTAAGGATTTTTAAAAACAAACCAAACATTTTGGTTTTAAAATAATGAAACCAAAACTAGTCATATAAAATTTGGTTTGGCTTTCCGGTCTTTCATTTCTTCGGTTTCATATGGTTCAGCTTGTCGGTTTACATTACAAAGACTAAACATAGTTTAACTAACTTGACATTTTATTTCTCCAGCTCATTATGTCATTACAAATTAGTCAATAGATTTTAAGTCGCTTTCAAAAAGAAAATAAAACACAGTCACAATACATGCATTCAGTGATGTATTTCTGTGTGAAAATATATGGAACTCTGAGCGACAAAACTACCCAAAATAGTTATTGAAACAAACAATGAGTAGCAAATTAACGAAAGAAAATTCGGAGAGCCAACACTAGAGGAATTTCAAATTTACATCCTTAAAAGGTAGATGAATAAGTCACAAATTGATATAATTCTCAAGTTGAACATGTTGAATTACCATCTTTCCCAAAAGCTTAAGTTGACGGGATGTAAATAATTAACATCTTAAACACTTCAACACGCCCCCTCAGGTGTGGGCCTATAACAAACCTGGGCCAACATGGCACACAAAGGCACTACACGGCCAACAAGGAGGCTCAAC
Source organism: Gentiana straminea (assembly GCA_036785695.1). Classification (NCBI taxonomy): domain Eukaryota; kingdom Viridiplantae; phylum Streptophyta; class Magnoliopsida; order Gentianales; family Gentianaceae; genus Gentiana; species Gentiana straminea. Next base: position 336,829 of record JAVUPR010000480.1, read on the forward strand.
ACTTGTACAATAGAAATGGGAAACTGCGTTGACAATAAGGTTTGATCTCATGACCTCCTGTTCTGATACCATGTTGAATTACCATCTCTCCCAAAAGCTTAAGATGATAGGGAGGTAAATAATTAAATGTTAGTTGTCTTGCACTTGACCGGTTATCACCCTCTTCACGCTGTTAATCATCAGTCTAGTAATGTGGTTTTGAAGAGTATTGCGATGACTGATAGGTCTAATATCCATCCTACGCATAGCAGTGTCCACCACAGTGATGAGATATATTACAATATGTTTGCACCCCAGACATTGACCTTATAAGGTGAATATACCGATACCTTTAAGCAAGCATTCCAGACAATGATTTCCTCATATTCTACCTGTGTTGATTTTTGGTTTCTCATTATTGTTCACAATAATATTGAAATCAAGCATCACCAATGATGGGTGGTTACTGTACATCTCAATAACTCAACTAATACACAATTTTCGTTTCTTTGATATTGTTGAGGCCATATACTAAGAACGTGCATTTGGCGAATCTCCTTCATGTGCCTCCTCAGACATATCAACTCCCAGCACATCATGAAAACTGGATTTCACGTTCACTGAATTACTCATGACAATAGGAGTGACTTTCAGCCTAGGGGATTTGTCATAATTGCATCCCTGACTTAGCTCCATTATCCCTAGAGATCTTGTTCTTGAGCATGGAACTTCTAGGTTCACAATCATTTAGGGGATTCGAGGCCGCCTAATTTTCTCCGATGACAATTTTTTGTGTAATTGTGGCAGGGGTTTGCTTTTTCATTCTTAACTTTTCCCTTCTGATTATATTATTGATTAGTATAATAGTAGCGTTTTGCACCTAAATCCTGTTGCGTTCTCTTAATAACTGAGAAAACAACAATGTTGAATAAATACAGCAGACTTTTTTTAGCACATAGAAAAAGGTACACAATTAAGTATATATATTGTCATGTGTTGGTATATTGAATTGAGGCTGTTTTGTGGTTCATGTAGCTTGAAAATTATGCAAAGACTGAAGAAGCTAAGGTTGAGGAGCTCATTAAAGCTGTTGCAGATTCTGGTGCAAAGGTTATTGTTAGTGGATCAGCTGTTGGTGAAATGGCACTACATTTTTGTGAGCGTTACAAGTATGACCATCTCTCCCATGAGAAAATTATCATTTGTTTTCTATCAGTCTGCTTAATCATCTTGTGCTTAATGTTAGTGCTCTAATTCAAAGTGCTTACTGCCTTTTTGCGATTAATATTTGTCTGGACCTCCTGTTTGGTTACAACATTTTTTTTAGGAGAGTTTACAACACTTATGTTAAGAAGGAAAATACTAATCTTGAAAGGACTGACGTTGGAAAGCTGCTGAGTATAATCTCTTAAATTAGTGGATCACGAGGAACAGATTCTCGTACAATGAATGCATTTGGCCTAATAGAATAGAGTTTTAAGCTGTAGCACACAATACTGAAATTCTGTGAATGTGGAGCATCTTAGGATTGCACTTACAAGCTTGGGCCTATATTTTTTTTTGGTCATAACTGTTGCAATTGTATTCTGCTCTACTTTTATTTTCTTTGTTGCCTGGGATTGATAGGACCAGCGAAAACTGTCCTGTTGGAATCTAGCTGTAAATATGAATACCATCTCGTCATGCCTTTTTGTCCTGGCTTGTGGGTGTCTGGGTGATGGGTACTTGTTGGGTGTTACATCTTGTGTCCGTCACTGGATGTTTTCAAGGATAATGTGATGTTTAACCAGTCTTTTTGAGGATTTCTATTTATTGGTTTTTTTTAACTGCTTTGGGCAATATGACTTATGACCTAGTTGGTATCTCTAGAACTTCTGGAAGATTCTTTCAGTTCAAAAAATTTACCTGGCTCGTCTCATTAAAATACTGTGACAGTTACAAATGGTTTGATAGCATCTCATTTGCAGGCTCATGGTGATTAAAATTAGCTCTAAATTTGAACTAAGACGATTTTGCCGAACTACTGGAGCTGCTGCGATTGTAAGAATGCTAGACTATTTCGATGTTAAATATTTCATTCATGGAAGTTGGTCCTAACATATAAAATTTTCAATTGATATCAGTTGAAACTAAGTGCACCAAACCCTGATGATCTTGGTCATGTTGATTCAATGTCGGTGGAGGAGATCGGTGGTGTTAGGGTATGAAGAATTCATGTATATTGCCTTTTCAATCATTCTTTTCTTGTTAAATGTTTCTTATCTTATCAATCAATGAATAGGTTACAATTGTGAAGAATGAGGAAGGTGGTAATGCAGTAGCCACTGTTGTTTTACGAGGAAGCACTGATAGTATTTTAGATGACCTTGAGAGGGCCGTGGATGATGGTGTAAACACCTATAAGGTATCTTATAATAATAATAATGGAACACAGACTACACGGTGCATTGCCGTCGGCTTTCCACCCTGTGATGTTATGACCTAACATCTGATCATGTGAACTTCTATAACAGGCATCGTGCAGGGACAGTCGGATAGTACCCGGGGCTGCAGCTACTGAGATCGAATTAGCTAAAAGGCTGAAGGATTTTTCATTTAAAGAGACTGGGTAATGAATTTTTTCTCCTTAGAGATACCTAACTAAACCCTAGCCTGAGCAGAAAGAAATTGCGTGACGGTGCTATGAACTCATTTTTGATAGATATGTGAATATTTCTCTGTTAAAACTGCAGTATATTAATTTGAGCAACTGGCAATCGGTATCCTTTTTATGTTAGTTCTCTATGTACTGGATGTAATTATTCTTATTTCTTTGCAGATTGGATCAGTATGCAATTTCAAAATTTGCTGAGAGTTTTGAATTGGTGCCTAAAATTTTGGCTGAGAACGCAGGGCTCAACGCTATGGAGATCATATCATCTCTATATGCTGAACATGCATCGGGAAATACGAAAGTGGGCATTGATTTGCAAGAAGGTGTCTGCAAGGACGCGTCTACCATGGGGGTGTGGGATTTGTATATCACCAAGTAAGCTTCATTTCATTTTAAACTAAAGAAGTGTGAAATAAGGGATTTTCTTAGAGTTGCGACTTACAGTATGAAGGACGATTTTGCAACTCCAGTTCTTTTTTGGGGGCTTGCATTCTTAATTTAGTAGTTACTACTCAAACACGATATCATCTGCTGAACTCTAGTGGCTCGTACTCTTTTACATCACATGCTGGCGTTTGTGGAATTCTTTGAGACAGGCTCTAGTCCAGTTTTTCAAATTTACCTTAAATTTGAACATGTGGGTATGCCAATCACCTTGGGTATTAAAAGTTAATTGTTGCAAATTTGTTATAAGCAGATGAAATTATCATTTTATCTCATATATGCTGCGAGATTTGGCTGCTAGAAATTTGTTAGGACTTAGGAGAGATGTTCCCTGTTATGATATTTGAGATGAGATTTTCTGCTTCCATAGAAGATCGTTTGACTTTTTACGTTTTGAGTTGCTTAAGCAATTTATCTTGATAAGGTCTTAGGATTTGAGTTTTTTTAAGCTCAGCAGAATGGAGGGTTCTTTCTTGACAAGCCCTCACCGCTACCACAACAATCACTATCATTGATAATTCCCCACATATCCGATAGCAAAAATAGGACAATTGTAAAGCATAGTTGGGAATTTGTTGAGAACGCTAGAGTTCTTCAAGGAGCTTGATTTGTTGGAATGCATTTACCAGCAAATTGTGGTTTATTTGTGCAGGTATTTTGCTCTGAAATATGCTGCTGATGCTGCATGTACTGTGCTGCGAGTTGATCAGGTAAAAGCTCACATCTTTGTTGAACTGTGCAGTTGTACTTGTAATACCATGAAGTTATCTGGTTATGTTGATGCTTGATACCCGGTTTTCAAATTGTTCATACACTCCTATCAGTAATGAGTGCGTAGTGAAGCTACTAATTTGTGAAGGGTCCCAGTTTAGATCAATGAGTGTGAAAGCAGTGTCCCATAACCTCATTTGGATAGAAACTAGTAGAAGCGGAGTCTGCAAATCAACTGCTGTTGTTTCTAATGTTGAATTTGAGAGTGAAGATTAAATATGGGGTTTCAAGATTTTGACGTGGAGTACTAGATGCTTTATTTGTATAATTTATACGACATCCCTTTTGATTGTTTCTACAATAATTTTATTGCCGTATAAGATGATGCCCAGCAACTTTTTTTTGTTAGGTTTTGAAGCACTTTAAATTCAATACCAATTTTACAAGATTTAGAGATGTGATTTCTTTCCCCATCATGCATTACTACAACATTTTCTTTGCTTTTGATGCAGATCATTATGTCAAAACCAGCTGGTGGTCCAAGGAGAGATCAGGCTGCTGCTGCTGGAGGGGGAATGGATGAAGATTAAGCTTTTTGATACGAAATGTTTTCAGATATTTTCCTCTACTTTTTTTAGGGCCCTATTATTGTCTGTGATTTTCTTGAGTGGAAGGGGGGAAAAAGAAAAAAGCTGGCATCTTTCCATGATGCAGAAATTGCAGTTCAAAATTTTGGATGATTTGTGTTGATGATGATGTGTGTGTATTACACTTACTGGTTGTGGTTATTGATTTGTAGGCAAGTAGATGTGATAACGTTTCACTTGCAGTATTGTGGCAAAATCTTTGTTTGTATTCTCTGATTTTTGCTGACAGTTTTATATGATTGTCGGTGTTTAATTGGGCTTTCTTTCAGTGTATTTTCATTACATGTCATATTAAGCACGGTATGTAATAGATCATATGCATACTTAGTTTTTTAAAATTAGAAGCATGGGTACATTTAGTAATAAATTAATTTGCTTATATATATCCACTTGGTCATATATTGATTCATTTGGTGATAAAAAAGAAATAAGAAGACACAAATATAACAGCCCTAGAAATGCTCAAACAATCATTGACCAAACAACCAAGAGAAGAAATATCATCCTCTTGTGATTGAAGATGCTGAACACGTGACTGAATAATCTATTTCCACTTGGATGCATTGTAATCCGGTAGATGAAGCTAAATACCGTCCATGCTGGATAGCCATCAACTCGACATTGGTCGGATTGGGGATAACATTTCTCTTCTGCATGTTCATGGAGTTCTGAAAGACCCCAATGCATTTTCATAGAGTTTTAAAAGATACCAACATCTCATCAAGAGTCCATTCGGGAAAAGTTTGAACCCAAGGGATCGGGAAAAGCTTGAACCCAATTCTATTTCTACCGTGAAGAATATAAGCGCAATTGAAATTTCTGAGAGTTGTACATTTGTATAACTGGGGAGTTATACATTCCTGGAAAGTTTGAAAGCAAAGGGCCGGGAAAAGCTTGAACCCAATTTCTACAGTGATGAATATGGGCACAATCGAAATTCTTGGGGAGTTATACCATTTCTTGAAGCTCGATCTCGCATCAGGAGGAACCCCGTATAACACTCAAAACACCCCCTGGCCCTGGTATGCTGTGGAAGTGAGTGGATATTTTATTTTACTTAAAAAATCTTTCAAGGTTAGTTTGAGTTATGATAATCCTGTGTTTAGAACCGAATTCATAAAATTTAAAGCACATTCTCAATTAGATAAAAAGCTCAATTCTCAATTCACTTGGATGGTTAACACCCCCTAATTGCCAACTTAACAATGTAAGAAGAAAAGAAAAGTAAAAAAAAAACACACAGGGTTGTCAACTAATGGATGAAAAGGATCAGATATAGCCACCATTGATGCGAATAATTTGACCATTAACCCATTCGGAAGCATCGCTAGCCAAGAAGGCCACTAATGGAGCCACATCCTCCGTCTGTCCCAACCTCCCCAGCGGACATTCATCAACCACCTTCTTCACCATCTCCTCCGTCTTACCGGCGTAGAACATTTCCGTTGCTATCGGTCCCGGCGCTACGCAGTTCGCCGTGATACCCGTTCCTTTCAACTCTTTAGCCAATGTCTTCACCATCGCCTCCACAGCCGCCTTAGAAGCCGAATAGGCACCGTAGCCAGGCCTCAGTGCCGCCGCCATCGACGACGTAAAGCATATGATCCTTCCTCCTCCTCCTCGCTTGATTCTGTTTGCCGCTTCTTTCATGCACAGGAAGGCACCTCGAGTGTTGACTTTGAAGGTGTTATCGAAATCCTCGATGCTTGTATTTGGTATGGTAGGATACTTCGAGTCCAGGACGCCTGCGGCGTTGATGAAGATTTGGACCGGCGAGTTGAACGCCGCCTCCGCGGAGTCGAAGAGAGATTTTACCTGGTCTGGATCGGAGACGTCGGCTTTGACCACGACGGCGCGGGGGTGGGCAGGATCAGCGTTGCTATTGATTTGAGAGGCGACGAGGTCTGCCGGAGCCTGGCTGGAGGTGTAATTGATGACTAGTTTGGCTCCGAGAGAGGCTAAATGAAGGGCGATTTCTCGGCCCATGCCGCGGGAGCTACCTGTGACAATCGCAACTCGGTCTTGGAGGATTCCGGTGGATTTGCTTAGTTCCGCCATGCTTACAGGTTCGATTATTTCTCCAAATGAAATGAAACTTGTGTAGTGTGATTTGTGCAAGTGAAAGTAGAATGGGATTATTGAGATTTATTGAGGGTGCTGACGTCACGGCTTAGCTGAGCCTCATTCTAGATTGGATCTATTATTTTATTTGAATTTCGCGGAAATTTTATGACCAAGTATGATTTGGTGACCCAGAATCAATAGAAATCTAGAATAATACACGAGGTTCAACCGTGTAAAATATAAATGATATGCTTTTATAAATTTGCTTATCTTTTAAGAAATCCTATTGGAGGATCAAGTATGACTTGTGAAACAATCAAAACTACAGAGTTTAAATACATAATGAAACTGTATGGTTGTGGTATCTTCACACGTGCACAGTGTTTCCACACATATGGAGACACCACACAAATATTTCCTATGCATTAGAGGCTATGACTTGATTATTATTATTATCATTATTATTATTATTATTTTTTTTTTTAAAGAGATTTTATGATCAAACCGTCGTAGGAATGTCCTAGAAAGTGATATACATATAATACACTTTATTTTTAATACACATTTATCGTATATGAAATGTTAGAAATAAAATATTGTAATTAACGACACTTAGTAGTTAGTACTACACTTCTACTACTTTTTTTTTGAGTGGTTCTACAACGGTTATATCGTATAATTTGTCAATTTTTTAATGTTTTTAATAGAATTTCACCATAAAATATTGGATGAATTTATCCTCGGAATAAGGATTCAACCCCATGTTATAAAGTTTTCCTCCATGGTTTTTTTGATTGACCGTATAAATATGATTTGGCGACTTTTAACCACCTAAAATCTAGAATGATTTGTATGATTAAAATTGTTTAATTTATGTTTTGTATTTACAATGTTAAAATACATATGTAATATCTCCATTATAATTTGATAGCCTACATCATAAAAACATATATCTTAGTAAGTATATCAAACAATACATCCAAAATACCTTAAATACCCCTGAAACTTATTTGGTGGCTCCTAGAAGAAAGATAGCCACCGGCTCAGTGCTGGGCACCATGTCGGTGTCTTGCTAGCCCAAACTCAAAAGTCGTATCTTTTCATTTTCAGGCAACTCCATGGAGTGATTTTGGGATTCCCCCCCCCCCCCCCCCTCCCCCCGGTTAACAAAATTTAGAAACAAACTAGATCCACCATTTCACTTCATTTTTCCAATCGCAACTATTATTAAACTTTCTGTCGTTCTCCTCTCAACTCGTGAGGCAAATACTAGATCATTTTTATGTTCTAGATCATTTGGCGTTAAAAGACATTCATGCTTTCGGTTTCCATAAAATATGCATAAGGGTGTTCTATTGACACTATTGAATTACTTCTGACACCTTTTTTATGATTAAATTAATATTTAGCATGACGTCACAAAATTACGCACCACACCATATTTGAAAACATCACTGATGATACGGAACCTGACACGGTCCCATTATCCCCGGTCAACTCGTCTGAGGACATAAGTCAAACTCTTTCCCTGAGCATAAGCGCGCGACGTCGCCAACTTGATGGCCATCCCGCCATCCTCATAAGCATAAGGGGGCCGCCCCGCAAAGACCGCGGGCCCATTCCTATGAGAATATCGTTAATGAAAAGTTCATAAGCTTAGATAAAATGCGAGGCCAACTGCCATCTGTCGGGCATCGGCGCCGCTAGCACGAGTAGTCTTTTACAACTTTATCCTTTCCCTATAAATACCCCCACTGTGACATTAATGAAGACAGAGAAATATAGAACAACTTTTGCACATTTATTTCTATCAGCACTGTTCTCTCTCTCATATTTATTTCATATTACCACCGCGGGCTCATCACCGACGTCGATAAACGCCACCGTCCGACGGCGATAACCTCACCGATCGGAGCACCACGAAGAGGCCGGATATCCCACGTCCAAGTCTTCCTTTCAAACTACCGACGGAAACGGATCACGTCAATTGGCTCCGTTACCGGGAACGTTTTCTTCAAAGGATTCAACACCTTCGTGGACTCCATAGTTGCTCGGCCTTGTACCGATCTCCGTCTCCCTTGTATAAAAGGTTTGTTATTCCGGTTTATCATCATCAAATCGGTTATCTTTGTCTTCACGTCCGTTGAAAGATAGCTCGTGTGTTTATGTAGACTATCCCAATCTTGCGTTTGAAGATTCACCACTATTGGGATAATCTTATATGAACCGCTAAGTTAAACGGCCGTGGTTAGCGTTTTTCCAATTTGTATGTTGATCGGGACGGTGTGAACGCCATAAAATTCGACTTGTAGCATCTCCGTGTTGGGATCGATTGCTTGTAGGAGGGTAAAAGGTTCATCGGATGTTGCGTACATAAAATCGACAGCGAGATCACATCACATCACGTCACATCAACTACCTTTTGAAAAGGATACTAGAGTCGGCTTGTGTCGAGGCAATAATCCCACTTGCTACCTTGGAAAGCTTGTTGTCGACCGGCATCGGACCTCCCATCATGGCTAACCCTTCGCCTAACCCCGTCACACCCAACCCGGCGAGTGCGATCGCCCCAACGAGGTCTCACGAGAGTGACCCCGCCCGTACAACCGTCGATTACCGCGAGTTCTTGGAGTTAAGAAAGAAAAACACTCGGTTAGAGCGCGAGCTCGCCCGAAGACGATTAACACCGAGGGCCCGGACAAGGAGGCCCCCGCCCCGCCGGTTCCTAGCGAGGCCGATCGGCAAGAATGAAGAGTTATGGTGAATACGCGGCGAAAATGAAGGCGACCAACGAGATCTTAATCTCCGCCGGCCGGCCCGCGCTAGCAATTGATCCTCCCCCAACCGTAGGGCATGAACGCCGGACCTAACGTCATCGCCCCTCCGTGGAAAGGGCCAAACATGGGGGAAACAACGCGAGCTCAGCGTCACGAGCATCGAGGGGAAAGCGTATCCTCCTCTCGGCACGGTGAACACAGCCAAACTAGAATATCGGCGCACGACCGCCTGGGAAAACGTAGAGCTTTACCATCACCACCGAGGGATGAAGATAAAGGAACGCGAGGCAACGTCAGACGGAGACTGGGTCCCCTCAGTGAAAATCCCCGGAACATTATCCTGAGAAGAAGAGCACGGGCCGAAACAGAAAGGCACAGCAGTGACGAGGACGACGCCCACTCTCAGGGCGCACCTCGAGCCCAGACCAACCAGCGATTTGAAGATCTGAGGCTGATGGTTCTGGAAATGAAAAAGAACAAACGAGAAGAGGATAAGGAACCTAGCGCTGCTATGGACGCACTTTCAGACTCGCTCATAGCGAGCCTCCCTCGACGCCGAGTCTCCAACATCAACATAACATTATCGGGTAAGTCGGACCCATACGAATGGATAGCCTCGTTCGAGAGCAAAATGATGCTCCCTACGCGCCATAGCGCGGCCCGGTGCGTGGCTATGGTGGGTTGCCCGAAAGATAGAGCCTCTACATGGCTTCGCAAATTGCCGCCCGATCGGTTAACAGTTTGGGAGGATATGCGGACAAAGTTCCCGACGAGAATTCAAGACGGCGCATAGACCTCGCAAGACCACAACCGATCCGTTTTTGATAAAGCAGGACACTGGGGAGTCCGCCCGGTCGTATTACGAGAAATTCGTCCAAGTTTACGATCAAACACGGGACGAGCCCGAACCCACGGTCATGATGGCATTCTTAACTGGACTGGTGGGCGGCGAACTTAAGACACACTTAACGATGCACGCTCCGACCAACTTGAGGGACATGTTGGAGCGAGGCCCGGAAGTTTACTACCGTCGAGGTCATCCCCGCCGAAACCGGGGCCTTCAATCTGATCCCACGGCCCCGTCCAAAGGTACTCGAGGCCGATCCCCAAAGAAAGGAGGAGGCCGTCAATCCGGCGAAAGAACGGACGACCGTGATTTCAAAAGGCCGCAAAAGTTCGACGTAAAAGATTACATTCCGCTGAATGCCCGACCGTCGGCGATCCTGAACGAAATTTCGGAACACATCCGGAAGCCCCGCGACAATCGTAGCGAAGACACCGTTCGTAAAGCGGACACAAGCAAATTTCGTGAGTTTCATAATTATCACGGCCATAACACGGATGATTGTTTTTCCCCGATAAGGATCCTAGACAAAATGGCCCGGGAGGGAAAGTTAGATCGATTCAAATTGGCAGGCGGTGCCAACCGGAGACTCGTCGCGGCCCGTATGAGCGCGAGCTTAATGTCATCCACGAAAGCCCGCCTAGCAACGGGCGAGATAAAAGAACGAGATCAACTCGATCAAAGAATTTGGACGAGAGCGGCCTAGAACTCGCGGCCGGATGAAGAGGCCTTGACTTTCACAAAGAGCGAGCTTAGCTTTGTTACGGGAGCAATGGAGATGCCCCTCATAATCAAAATCGGGATCGGCAAGTGCGGGGTTAACGAGTCCCTGGTGGATACGGGTGCCATTTAGAGACATCATCTATCTTGACCGCCTCAAAGGTTTGAATTTCACCGAGGCCAATCCGAAACCGTACCCGGGCTCGCTAGAGGGTTTTACCAACCATGAGGTAAAAGTTAAAGGAATGATTGACCCGGAGGTCCGCATCGGAGACTTCGAGCCCTTCCGGATCGAAAAAATAGAATTTCGGTGGTCGATCCGCGGCTCGCTACCACATGATCCTCGGGCATACTGCGATGCGCAAATTTCGATGGTGTCTTCCATTCCGCATCAGAGGGTCAAGTTTTATACAGAAAATGGCAGGATAGGCCAGGCGATTAGCCGACCACAGACTTATCTTGACCACTTGGCAAAATCAAAGGCAGGGTTGAAAAGGGCACGGGAGCCCGAAGTCCAAGGTGTGCTAGGACAAGCTCATGCTACACCTCCCGTCGCACCAGCAGGGACTAACCCCATCACGAATTCAATAAATCTGTTGGGAGAAGCTCTAGTGATAATCGATACAGCTGAGATCCCAAGTACCGCCGGACGACTCAACCCCCGGATAGGTGAGTCCATGGCCGAGTTAGAGGCGAGCGCTAAGAAAAGAGCGCCGGAAGCCCATATCGAGCGGGGACAAGACACGAACGAGCCCTCCGCCGCTTAAGAAACAACAAAAGGAAATTGTATGCGACACATTGCGGATACGAGATGATCCAAGCATTGAAGCGAGAGGGGAGCTCGTCGAGGTAATCATCAATGAGAGATACCCCGACCAAAAGATCAAAGTCGGGGCGCACCTCAGCAAGGCCGATATGTCCGCGCTGATCAACGTACTGAAAGAGAACCTGGAGGCCTTTGCTTGGGAGGTCACTGACATGCAAGGCGTCGACCCTGAGGTCGCACTCCACCGTCTCAACGTGAATCCCCACTTCAAGCCAATTCAGCAGCGGGCTCGTCAATTTTCAACCGCAAAGGAAGAGGCTGTAAAAATTGAGATCGCCAAACTACTCGCGGCGGATATCATTGAAGAACTACAATATCCTACTTGGCTAGCCAACGTCGTTATGGTTTTGAAGCACAACGGCAAGTGGCGAATGTGGGTAGATTTCACCGACTTGAACAAAGCCCGCCCCAAGGATCCCTATGAGCTACCCCGCATAGACGAATGGTAGATCGGATAGCGGGTTTTGAAATCCTCGGTTTCGTCGACGCCTATTTCGGATACCATCGAGTCCGTATGGCCGGGGACGAAGGACAACTTACATCGCTTTCGTAGCCGGAGGCGGCATGTATTATTACAAAATGATGCCCTTCGGCTCGAAGAATGCGGGTTCAACATTCCAGAGGATGATCAACCGGGTCTTCCACACTCAAATCGGCCGCAACATGGAAGCTTACATAGATGACATGGTCATCAAATCAAACGGATGCGACTTCATAGCAGATTTGAGGGAAACTTTCGCGAACGTACGAAAAAACAACATGAAACTAAACCCGAGTCAAATGCACGTTTGGGGTTAAAGCCGGAAAATTCTTAGGCTTCATGGTCACACGGCCGCGGCATCGAAGCAAATCCTGAGAAAATCAGAGCCATTCTGGACATGGCACCTCCCACGACTGTGAAAGAGGTTCAGAGGTTGAATGGAAGGATAACCGCTCTGGGCGTTTCATTTCGAAATCGGCGACAGTGCCTTCCTTTTTATAAAATTTTGAAAGGCGGCGGCAAGAAGCGGGTTTGAATGGGACCGAAGAATGCACCGAAGCCTTTGAAGAGCTCAAGCAATACCGGTCGGCCCGCCTCTTTTAGTAAGTCCTATCATAGGCGACCAAACTTTATTTATATTTGGCGGCCTCGATAGAGGTCGTCGCCGCAGATTCTTGTAAAGGAAGAGGGGACTCGAGAAGCCCGTTCAAAAGCCCATTTACTATGTTTCGAAGGCTCTCGGTCCGTGGAAGGTCGATATTTTAATACGAGAGAAATTGGCTTACTCTCTTGTTATAGCAAACTAGAAAGCTCCGTGCATATTTTTCATCACATACGATCATTGTACTATCGGATAGTCCGTCATTGCGTCGGGTTTTACATAAGCCGACCTCGCCGGTCGTCTCCGAAATGGGCAATTGAGCTCACCGAATTCGACATCAAGTACGAGCCTCGAAGGGCAATCAAGGCACGAGGCCCCGGCCGAGTTCATTCTTGAAGCAAGCTTCCGAGATCCCTCGACAACACAACCCACTTCCCCTTCGACCAACTCGCCCGACAAACCGGCTCCTAGCGGCCCCACGAGGCCCGCCCACCGTTGGCGTTGTTCGTTGACGGCGCTAGTGGAATTGGAGCTTGCGGGGCCGGCATCGTCTTGCTCGAGCCGGGAACGTCCGAAGAAATTGAGAAAGCGCTTCGCTTCGATTTCACGGCGTCAAACAACCAAAGCGAATATGAGGCGGTCATCGCAGCCTTGAGCTCGCCCTCGCAATGAGAGTTGAGAACATACACGTCTTTTGCGACTCACAACCGGTTGTCAATCAAGTGAATGGAGGTTATAAGATTTATTGTTCGAAAGCTGCAGCGGTACATCGACCCGGTCCGAAGTTACGTCGTCGGTTCGGATATTGCGAGCTCTCTTATATACCACGCACTCGAATTTGAGGGCGGACTATTTATCCAAGTTATCCGACGCCGACGCGGCGCTCGCTCCCGACATCCCTTTGGAATACCTCGGGGAACCTTCTATCAACGGATGCGAGGTCATGGATATTCAACCCTCCTCGCGCCGGCCTTTGGATCGATGAGGTCAAAGATTATATTGAGCATGGAGTTTTGCCTTCGGACAAGATAGAGGCGAGAACCTTGGCTCGCCGAGCGCAAGATATGTCGTACAAAATGGGATACTTTACGGGCGCTCTTTCTCCAAACCTCGCTCCGCCGCATTGCGTCGGCCGGAGCAAGTAGAGGTATCCTCCATGAGCTTCATCAAGGAGTGTGCGGCGGGCATCCACTGTCGAACCCTCGCACAAAGTGGCGATCACCGCAGGATACTACCGGCCTACCTTGTTGAGGGATGCGGATATATTCGTTAGGGAATGCGACCCCCGTCAAAGGTACGCGAGATATACCCGAGGTTACCCTCCGTAGAGCAGAGCATCGTCACCACTTCATGGCCTTTCGAAATGTGGGGCATCGACCTCGTCGGTCCAATGCCTAAAGGGCGCGGAGGATGTGAATACATAGTAGTAGCGACTGATTATTACACCAAATGGACAGAGGCGAAGCCCCTCGGAGAGATTGCCACCACCCTGGTCATCTATTTTTTAATGGATCAAGTGTGGACTCGTTTCGGGGTACCTCGCATCATCATATCTGACCATGGACCACATTTCAGAACGGAATTCGACGAGTTTTGTAAAGAGCATGGCGTCATTCATGCGACGTCTTCGGTCGCCTATCCTCAAAGTAATGGTCGCGAGAGAACGCAAACAAACAAGTGCTCGAGGCCCGAAACGCACTCTATGCGGAAAGAAAGGCGGGTGGGTAGATGAGGCGCCCGCGATCTTATGGTCGCTCCGGACCGCCAAAAAGTCCACCACAGAGAAACCCCATTCTCCCCGACTTATGGTTCGGAGGCGATGACACCATGGAGATGTCTCTACCTAGCATCGAGTGTCGCATTTCAACGAGGACACCAACGAACGATCGCGTGAGTTTGAGCTCGACATGCTCGAAGAAAAAGAAGGCGCAAGCGGCGACCCGTTTGGCTAACTTCAAGATGGCCGCTAAGCGACACCACGATAAGAAGGTACGCCACCATTTTTTCAAGGCGGGAGACTTCGTATTAATTAAATGTGAAGCCGCCGGCCGCAAACCCAAAAAGTTAGACAAACAATTGGGAGGGACCCCTTCGGATCTCTCGCGAGCTAAAGAAGGGGACATATTATCTCAAAGACGGGAATGGCCGTGAATATGAGAATACTTGGCACGCCGACAACCTCAAGAGATATTACATGTAGTCCTCGTTTTTTGGAAGTTTTTGTTCCTTATGTATATATTTTTCTTCCTTTTTGCCCAAAAAAAAAAAAAAAAAAAGGGGAGTAGGGGACCGTGCCGGCGCCGCCCCGACCCCGCGCACAGCGCCGCGTATTTTTGGGTTAGCAAAAACAAAAACAACTCAAAATACAAAGCAGAGAGCAAAGGCATAAAACGAAATGGCCATGCGGCGGCCCCAATGTGCACGAAGGAAAAGGATCAAAGTTAACGGGGTGGCGAGCCCCACATCGGCCCGGAAACAAAAGTTAATATTACAAACCAATAACAAAGTTTCTCGTCAATAACAAAAGGAGAATCAAACGCTTCCGGAATCAAGGCCGCCTTGCGAATCTCCCGGCCGCACCCCCTCCTCACCACACAGAGCCGCCCGATCTCCTCTCGTATGGGCCCCATCCAAGATCGCCCGCACGAGTGATCGCATGTTCTCTTTTTTTGCCGCCGCCGGAAATACCGCCGCCCGTAAACCATCAACCCTACATCGCTCGCGGTATTCCGCGATCTCCTCCTCGGAGTATGGAACCACGGGATGATATTGAATGAGCTCGACCGAAGGAATTCTCCCGAGTCCACGCCGCCATATCATGTAAGTCGGGGACCCTCGCCGGTGCATCGACCTACGGACACACCTCGCCATATGATAGCGGCCTTGGTCATAATTGTCACCCGATCCTTCCAATATTCGGCGCGGTCCTTATATTCAGCAAGGGCGGCCTCGATTTTGGCCTGGACATCCGAGGCAAGGTCCTCGGCCCTTTTGATAGATTCCTCAGCTTTCCGACGGGCATCCTCAGTTTCCTTAGCAGCACCAGCGATAGCATCCTCAGCAGTTTTCAACTTTTGCTCACAGGCACCCAGGGCGGCTTCGACCTTCTTGCGATGATTCTTCTCACGAGTAACTTGGCGCTCCAACTCCGCTATCTTGTCCGCCCAGGTCTTTTCTTTAGCGGTATATAGAGCCTTGGCGTCGCCAACTTTGGCCTCCGGGTCCTTCATCGTCCGCACCAACTCCCGGTTCTCCCGCGCCTTCTTCGCCGGCTCGTCGCTCGTTCGTTGTTCGCTCTCCACCAACTTCTCAACGATATCTAAAGCGGCAAGCATGCAACGCGAGACCTAAAAAAGACACGACGATGCTCTATGCCGTGCACCTCAACATGTCGACCTCGGTCGGACCAACGAGCACGGACGATTTCCATCGCAGCTCTCAAGCCGCGGTCGCGGCGACCGCAACGACTCCTCGCGGCATATCCGGATCGCTCATGCTCGTGCACCTCAACATGTCGACCTCGGTCGACCAACGAGCACGGACGATTTCCATCGCAAGCTCTCAAGCCGCGATCGCGGCGACCGAACGACTCCTCGCGGCATATCCGGATCGCTCTACATGCGTGCACCTCAACATGTCGACCTCGGCCGGACCAACGAGCACGGACGATTTCCATCGCAAGCTCTCAAGCCGCGGTCGCGGCGACCGCAACGACTCCTCGCGGCATATCCGGATCGCTCTACATCGTGCACCTCAAATCGCGGTCCGCGGGTGTCGTCGCATCTCTCCGCCGCGTCCACAAACCGTCGGTATCCCAACGGATGGAACGGTTCAAAAGCCATCATTGGTGGTCTTCCCGAGTTTTAGCCGTGTTTAATAGGCTACTTTGACTAGGGACTATGCTGGACGAAAAATAGCCCATGATTACCCACCATAAATAACCGTCCCTTCGAATGCTCATAATGACGGTAAACCTCTCAGATAACCATCATTACGCCGGTCATTATGACTGTCTCTTCAGATAGCCGTCGTTCGTCCGTCCACCATTATGGTAATCCATGCCAAACACGCCACCTCCTCTATAAAAGCCGGTCATTTCACCGCCTCCTCCACGATGCTTCTTCTCCCATTCGAATCACTCGTTTTTTTTTTTCTTACAAAATCCCAGAAAAACAAGAATGTCTCAGTCGGATAATGTTGAATACGAATTTATGGAGGATTACAAAGGCAACGAGCATCCGGAATCCAAACTTGCACTTCCTCCATAACCCTTCGGGGAAGGACAACCCCCAATTTCAATACCACGAGTGGAAATGGAACAGAATCTTGATACCGCCGCCGCCTTCTTGCCGCCCGAGATTGCGGAGTTAGAGCGTGAGGAGGAAGCCGAGATAAGTGAATCCGAGTCCGCGGGCTCACGGGAGGATCGAGGTATTCATCGGCGATCGGATCCACGGACCGCACAAAGCAAGCCGTTCAAAAAGTTTGTGCGTCTAGTCCGGAATGGAAGCGCCGGGGGCCATGGTCGACGCCGTCCGGGAAGAATGGCAAAGCGTCTCTCACCGAATTGGGCCCCTTACAATCACCGAGTCCGCAAGCCGAGATCCAAGACGAGAGAGGATCGCTTCCTATGAGGGGAAGACGACCTGGTAGCCGCCGGATGAGAGAAGATCGCTTCCTATATCCGAAAAGGGGCGGCCTGGTAGGTCGATCCCTTGTTGCTTGCGACCGACCGCGAACTACCGAGCGCGACGACGACTCGGATCACCACTAACGTGTACTAGGAGGAGGAAACCCGCTTGTAGTGATTGGCAAGCCTTTCGTATAGCTTCAACTTCACGAAGCGCTCGCGGGATATGTTGCATCAACTTCATGTCGCAACCCCGCCTCGCCTCTGAAGGAGCGGTCTTGAGATTTCTGATACAAACAGAGAGTACTCTTTTCCCTTGCTTAAGATTTTTTCCCACTGGGTTTTTCTTAAGAAAGGTTTTGATGAGGCTCTACGAGTTTGTATCCCTAATCCTGGGTCCGCTCAACTTTTGTCTTCCAAGAGTGTTCGACAACGGAGACTCCTCGACCGCATATACTACTCTACGCCGCAACAAATTTCCGCCGCGAGTAGGGGGCCATGATGATACGGAACCCGACACGGTCCCATTATCCCCGGTCAACTCGTCCGAGGACATAAGTCAAACTCTTTCCCCGAGCATAAGCGCGCGACGTCGCCAACTTGATGGCCATCCCGCCATCCTCATAAGCATAAGGGGGGGGCCGCCCCGCAAAGACGCGCGGGCCCATTCCTATGAGAATATCGTTAATGAAAAGTTCATAAGCTTAGATAGAATGCGAGGCCAAGCGCCATCCGTCGGGCATCGGCGCCGCTAGCACGAGTAGTCTTTTACGCCTTTATCCTTTCCCTATAAATACCCCCACCGTGACATTAATGAAGACAGAGAAATATAGAACAACTTTTGCACATTTATTTCTATCAGCACTGTTCTCTCTCTCATATTTATTTCATATTACCACCGCGGGCTCATCACCGACGTCGATAAACGCCACCGTCCGACGGCGATAACCTCACTGATCGGAGCACCACGAAGAGGCCAGATATCCCACGTCCAAGTCTTCCTTTCAAACTACCTGACGGAAACGGATCACGTCAATCACTGCCATAGATATTGGTAGGAACGTGACTCGTAATGATGTTCATGTAATATGATGAACGTCAAAATATGTGACTTTCCTCCCCGCAAAAAAGAAATATTAATGGTGTACGAAACAATATTGTGGTGTAAATAAAAAACCTCCTATTCAAATTTAATCTGGAATCATAAAGTGGGCTTCAACAGTTTGGACCATTCAAACAAATATCTGGGCCAAGCAACATAAAAGTCCAATAAGAAAAAGGCCCGGAAAAATTAGAAGTAACTAGTAGGAACCGGAAAATGCTGAATTCATCTCCACCAGAAAGCCTCCTGCCTCCTTCTTTACCCCTCAAAAAAAAAAAGAAAGCCTCCTTCTCTTGGTTGAGGAACTACCAAAATAAGGTGTGTTTGCCTTCATTTAATCACTTCAATTTTCTGAAATTCAATCGTTTTGTTTACGACTATCATATTCAATCCTTTTTTTCGTTGATTTTGTGTGTATATATATAGTAATTTTTGCTCATTTGTGTGAACTGTCTTTGAAAAACAGGGTTAGGGTTTCCAAGAGCAGCTTACGAAAATGGATGTCGACAAAAGCGAGATTCAGAGAACTCAGGAAGAGAGGAAGAAAATGGAAGAGGAAATTGCTTCGCTTACCTCACTCACTTACGATCGAGAGTTCTATGCTGCTGATCGTTTTGAGGGCTATGAAAAGTCTATACCTGTGAATGATGACGAAGATGGTGTTGATGATGTCGAGAATGAGGTTGCTCGGAAGATGGCTTCTTATACAGGTCCCAAGCACTTGTTTAAGGATGCTCCAAGGGCTGGGGAAGATGACCAGCCAACTGGATTTAATCAGCCCTCTAAGGTTATTGATAGAGAGGATGAGTACAGGCGCCGGAGGTTGAATCGTGTGATATCTCCTGATAGGAATGATCCTTTTCTTGATAAAACTCCTGGCCCTGATGTCAGGACTTATGCTGATGTTATGAAGGAGGAAGCTTTGAAGAGGCAGAAGGAGGAGTTGCTTAGGGAGGTTGCGAAGAAGAAGAAGGAAGAGGAGGAACTGAAGAAGTCTGGTAAAGAGCCTGAGAAGCCCAAGAAACGAAACAGGTGGGATCAGTCGCAAGATGAGCTTGCCGGCAAGAAAGCTCAGGAGCCAGGTTCTGATTGGGATCTTCCAGACTCTACCCCAGGGATAGGAAGGTGGGATGCAACGCCGACTCCAGGTAGGATTGGTGATGCAACACCCTCTGTTAAGAGAAACCGTTGGGATGAGACCCCAACCCCTGGTAGATTGGCTGATTCTGATTCCACTCCTGCTGCTGGTGGCGCTACACCGGGCGCTACACCTGCTGGCATGACTTGGGATGCCACCCCTAAGTTGTCTGGACTTGGAACTCCCACTCCAAAAAGGCAGAGATCAAGATGGGATGAGACTCCTGCTACCATCGGTAGTGCCACTCCTATGTCTGGTGCCACCCCTGCTGCAGCATACACTCCTGGCCCGACTCCTATTGGACTAGCAGATATGCCTACACCGACACCAAGTTCTCTTAATCTGCACCCTGGTGCCATCACTCCAGAACAGTATAATCTGTTAAGGTGGGAGAAAGATATTGAAGAGAGGAACCGTCCTTTGACTGATGAAGAACTGGATTCTATGTTTCCTCAGGAAGGATATAAAATTTTGGACCCACCTGCCACTTATGTGCCTATTAGAACTCCAGCCAGGAAACTTCTTGCTACCCCAACTCCAATTGGCAACACAGGTTATCAAATTCCTGAAGAAAACAGGGGTCAGCAGTTTGATGTGCCTAAAGAGATGCCCGGGGGACTGCCATTCATGAAGCCAGAAGATTACCAATATTTTGGTCCCTTGTTGAATGAAGAGGATGAAGAAGAGCTGTCTCCTGAAGAGCAGAAAGAACGCAAAATAATGAAACTATTGCTTAAGGTGAAGAATGGTACACCGCCGCAGCGAAAAACAGCTTTGCGCCAGCTTACCGATAAGGCCAGGGAGTTTGGTGCTGGGCCACTTTTTAATCGCATCCTACCACTGCTCATGCAACCAACATTAGAAGATCAAGAAAGACACTTGCTAGTGAAAGTCATTGACCGGGTGCTTTATAAGCTGGATGAGTTGGTGCGGCCTTTTGTCCACAAGATTCTTGTTGTCATTGAGCCTTTGCTTATTGATGAAGATTATTATGCTCGTGTTGAAGGTAGAGAAATTATTTCAAATCTTAGCAAGGCGGCAGGTTTGGCTACTATGATTGCTGCAATGCGTCCTGATATCGATAATATTGATGAGTATGTGAGGAACACTACTGCAAGAGCTTTCAGTGTGGTTGCATCTGCCCTTGGAATCCCTGCACTTTTACCCTTCTTAAAGGCTGTGTGCCAGAGTAAGAAGTCGTGGCAAGCTCGTCACACAGGTATTAAGATTGTTCAGCAGATTGCTATATTGATTGGCTGTGCCGTTCTACCACATTTGCGGTCCTTGGTGGAAATTATAGAACATGGTCTGAATGATGAGAACCAGAAGGTCAGAACGATTACTGCTCTTTCCCTTGCTGCTCTTGCTGAGGCGTCTGCTCCATATGGTATTGAAAGTTTTGATTCAGTATTGAAGCCTATGTGGAAAGGTATAAGAACTCATCGTGGGAAGGTGTTGGCTGCCTTCTTGAAGGCAATTGGTTTCATCATTCCTCTCATGGATGCCATATATGCTAGTTACTATACCAAGGAAGTGGTGCACATTCTTATTCGTGAGTTTCAGTCACCTGATGAAGAGATGAAGAAAATTGTTTTGAAAGTTGTGAAGCAGTGTGTGGGTACTGAAGGTGTTGAACCAGAATATATTCGTAACGATATTCTTCCTGAGTTCTTCCGCCACTTTTGGGTCAGAAGAATGGCATTGGACCGTAGAAATTACAAGCAACTTGTCGAGACTACTGTTGAGATAGCAAATAAAGTTGGTGTGGCTGATATTGTTGGGAGAATCGTTGAAGACCTGAAGGATGAGAGTGAACCTTATAGAAGGATGGTCATGGAAACAATTGAGAAGGTTGTTGCCAATCTTGGTGCATCTGATATTGATGCTCGTTTAGAGGAGCTGCTGATTGACGGTATACTATATGCATTCCAAGAGCAGACCAGTGATGATGCAAATGTGATGCTTAATGGGTTTGGAGCTGTTGTAAATTCTCTTGGGCAGCGTGTGAAGCCTTACCTTCCTCAGATATGTGGTACAATCAAATGGCGTTTGAATAACAAGAGTGCAAAGGTCAGACAACAAGCTGCAGATCTTATTTCTAGGATTGCAGTGGTAATGAAGCAGTGTGGAGAGGAACAGCTCATGGGGCATCTTGGTGTCGTTTTGTATGAGTATCTTGGAGAGGAATACCCCGAAGTTCTGGGATCAATACTGGGAGCCCTGAAGGCAATTGTAAACGTAATTGGTATGACAAAGATGACTCCTCCGATTAAGGACCTACTTCCACGGCTAACTCCAATCTTGAAAAATCGCCACGAGAAAGTCCAGGAAAACTGTATTGATCTTGTTGGACGAATTGCTGATCGTGGAGCTGAGTTTGTTCCTGCCAGGGAATGGATGAGAATCTGTTTTGAGCTTCTGGAGATGCTTAAAGCCCATAAAAAGGGAATTCGAAGAGCAACAGTGAACACTTTTGGTTATATTGCGAAAGCTATTGGTCCACAAGATGTCCTAGCAACATTGTTGAACAATCTGAAGGTGCAGGAACGCCAAAACCGTGTGTGCACAACCGTGGCGATTGCAATTGTTGCAGAAACATGTTCTCCTTTTACAGTTTTGCCTGCTCTGATGAACGAGTATCGTGTGCCAGAGCTCAATGTTCAGAATGGTGTTTTGAAGTCACTGTCTTTCTTATTCGAATATATTGGTGAAATGGGCAAAGATTATATATATGCTGTGACTCCACTACTAGAGGATGCTCTCATGGATAGAGACTTGGTGCACAGGCAAACTGCTGCCTCAGCAGTAAAGCATATGGCTTTAGGTGTTGCAGGGCTTGGATGTGAGGATGCTTTGGTTCATTTATTGAATTATGTCTGGCCGAACATTTTCGAGACATCCCCGCATGTTATAAATGCTGT
Organism: Gentiana straminea; assembly: GCA_036785695.1. Classification (NCBI taxonomy): domain Eukaryota; kingdom Viridiplantae; phylum Streptophyta; class Magnoliopsida; order Gentianales; family Gentianaceae; genus Gentiana; species Gentiana straminea. The sequence goes on from JAVUPR010000480.1 coordinate 359,367, forward strand.
TATGGAAGCCATTGAAGGAATGAGGGTGGCTTTAGGAGCTGCAGTTGTTCTGAACTACTGTCTTCAGGGATTGTTCCATCCAGCAAGGAAGGTTAGAGAAGTTTACTGGAAGATATACAATTCATTGTATATCGGTGCACAAGACGCTCTTGTTGCTGCTTACCCCGTGCTGGAAGATGAATCAAACAATGTTTACAGTCGGCCTGAGCTGATGATGTTTGTCTGAATTTCTGTAAGATTAATATGGTATAGCTAGCTTGGAAGACAGAATATTGCTCCTTTTCTTCCTCTTTTGTTCTGCTGCCTTAGTGAGGTTGTATCCACTATTATCTTGGCTTTTCCTGAACTTCAGCAAATATTTTCAGTAGTGTTTTTCCAGGATATTAATCTATTGTTATGTGCTAATCCTATGTTATCTTCATGAATGCTGAAGAAGTTATGCCAAGTACTTTTTATTACTGTATTGAGTACAGTAGGGTTTTTTTTTTTTTGGTTGTCATGGGTGACCGTCCAAGAATCTAGCATGATCTATGTTTGGACATAAATTTGTTTGACTTAATTTTGTTCACTTTGTAAATTTTGGTTAATATGTTTAAACCGTAGTGTATATTGTGTCGAATAATGTAAATGGTGTGTATTGTGAAGAGAAAAGTAGGGAGCCTTTCCCAGGGTTTGATTGGGAGGAGCCTTTTCAAGGATCAACACATTTTCCCTCTGAAAGCTGTAATTTTGTTTGAGCTTTATTGCCTTAAAGCTGTGTCTGTATATGCATACATGAGTCCAACTTCGTCCAAATTTCTTTGCTTCATCCTTGCTACCTTTATTTTTCTAGCATCCCTTTTCATTTCCCAACAGTTGATGTTGTCCTTTCTGTTATATTGCAGATAGTTATAGTAATGGAGATCTTTTTGGTTGAATGATTTTGTCTAGAACTCAGTTCTGTTGAGTGTTGTGATGAAATGTGGCGATTTTCTTACGTTTATTGGGAAAAAAATTTGATTACCTTTTTTTAAATTTTTTTTTTTAATGTTGGAGATGAGAAGATTTTACATGACAAAGTTAGCTAATTTGATCGTTTTAGACTTGCACATACATCTTGAAAAAGAAGACGAAGCAGAGGTTGTTGTAGGAAAGCTTACAGATGAAGAAGTCGTTCCAGTTCATCTGTCTATTGGAATGATCAAATTGCAATACTGTCCCTTTGTACTAGGCATCATGTTGTTGTGCAATCTTGATGTTTTCTTGCCTTGCTTTTAAGTGTTAAATGAATGTTAGGTGTAAAATGACAACCTTTTTTGGTCCTTCATGATACTTATCTGTTGAAAAAGTATCTCCTCGTTTTGTGGTATCAGAAGTAAAAACATGGTTGCCTTTAGAACCCCTCCTTTTTTTTTGGTATATAACAAGCTAAACTCGAACATGATTGTCTATTGAACAAGCTGGGCCCGAACATAAATTTTTTTTTGAGGGGTGAACATAATTTGTTGTGCCTATATTAAACAAACAATCATGAATAAGGTCAAGTTCAAACAATAAATACTTGGCTCGACTCGACTATTAAACATTTGCGCAGAGAGATTCAACCATATAAGCCAAAGCACCCAAAAAAAAAAAAAAAAAAAAAACTGTACTACTTTGTACACAAAAGAAGACCATCTCTCATCTCCTTCAGAAATGACCCTAACATCTTTTTTTAGGGGTAAAGACAATTTTATTTAACAATTAACCATAGTCAACAGCACAAGCCGAGATTACATGAGAGGGAGGGTAGGATCCCCAAACCACATACCTATTAAAACTTAAACCTTCCTTTGCCAAAAGAGTCCCTGTCTCTTCACAGAGGAGAACGAGAAAGAAACAAAACCCTACCTAACAGTCTCTTCATCACTGGCCGTCTCAAAGTTCACAAATCACAAGTTATTGATTGATATCCAATGGTTACAAGTTTGCAAATAAACTACTACGCTGAAGTCTTCAATTCAAATTCAAAGAAATAATGGTTTAAAATAACATACTTCTTCCTTTCTGAGACGAAATACACGTGTGCATGAAGGCCTTCTACCGACTGTCCTGAATAAATTATAGCCAAGTACATACAAGCAGATGCTTGAAGCGGCCCAGGCATTTGATGCAGCTTATGCTCCTCAAACAATGTTATAACAAATAAAAAATCAAAGGCAAAGATCGCCCAAGCTGAAAACAACAGAGTCCTCTCCTGGCATTTTGCACGATAAAAAGTCATCAACCTTGACCAACCGAGGGGATGGAACCGTTCATTCCATATGCTCAGAACAGAAAGATCTTTGTGGACCGAGTCGTACGTCATAACCATGTTGTCGTGTAGGATCTATGAGACCAATCATATGTGCCCTAGTGTGTTCAAAGTTGCCTGTGTCAGATGGTCTTTGAAATGAGATTTTGTCTTGCCATTCCAGTCCTTGCAAGCATATATGTATGATGGGTTGCAAAAACATTGTCTAATAAGCCCCTCATCTGGAAGAATCCCCAGTTATGTTCACATTTTTGGAGGAGAAATTTCAGCATGATGCCAGAAAAGCACTTGCTTGATGTTCCAGATATGCTTCATTTAACTAGAGTTTCACCCTCAAGTCAAAAGACCAAGCTGTGGCTTCCTTGACAATCAAGATCAAATACAGGGAACATACCAACCATGGCAAGTCGAAACCTTCAAAAGAGAGAATATGGTAAGTAAATGAATACAACATCTTTAAATAAGGAATGCAAATGCATTGCTGCTGGAAAATATCTTACGTGCTGGTGATGAAAAAGGCGAAGAAACTTCAAGTTAGATTGATTTCTGGGAAGAGCAAAGTAGATGCTATTACACATTCTTAGTATCCCTTTGCATAGCTTTTTGCATAATTATGTCGATTCTAATGAGAAGCACAAGCAGAGATCATCCTTGAAATCACCCCCAAAACAAGTCAAAAGCGCTAAACCTCATTCTCTTTACTTTTGTTTTATTGGTGGAAACCATTCCTAACTTAGACTAGGCGATTGAACGCTAAATGAGTCCTTATAATTTGCATGATCTATCTTCTTCTTCTTCTTTTGCTTTTGCTTCTAATACCCACTTTAATTCCTCTTTGCATTTTCAGCGAGAGGCATATGGACTCTGTATCTGTACTAAGAAAGTGTCAATTCAATTCCTTGTGTTAATTTGGAAAGAGAGGTTTTTAGAAAAAGATGACTAAAGAACAAAATGAGAACATTTCTTCCATCAAAGTCGAAATCACCATTCTTTTTTAGGGATGGAGAATGTGTACATCTTTCACAACTGAAAACCCACAGTATGGGTTTCTTAACATTTGCAAAGGAGTTTGATGATGCACCTGCCAACAATCAAATGATAAGAGGTTTATGAAGCATCAGTCAGTGAGGCAAGATGTGAAATTCAAGAAGTTTGCAGGGTTGCTATCGTGAAGATCGATGGCCCCGGGCCATTAGGATGCAGCAGGTCAGAAATCAAAATTACAATTAAAGAATTATTTATTACAGATTGCCCAGTGAACTTCACATAAAAAAGCAGTGCTCTCTCCTATGGTAATCAAGCTCATTATTGCAAGAAAATATGCATGTGGATTCAAATTTCAAAACAGGATATTGTGTAAAAGAACAAAGTTTTGCTACCATGTTTAGAGCTTAGCTGAAAGCAGATGACATGTATTTAAAATGTTACTGAACAAAAATGAACTGCAGAGTAAGTGATAAGAGAGATAACTCATAAAGGAGGGAGAAAGAAGAGGAGAAAGCTACTTTTGCATTTATGGGATACCATACCTTCTCTTCAATGTTGAAGGATTGCACACATTGATCCGTGTCAAAATACGTACGACTCATGCAAAATACCCTTTTGCCTGAGCAACACAAGTTATCGGAATGATGAAAACGACTTGTGTTCTCAATATAGTTTCATGTTCAGCGATCTTGGATATTAAACCATGCCGGAGTGACAATCATCGCACGCATGCAAGTCCCTGGTTATCGTAGTGAGTAACCAAGTGCTGATGTGGTTATCCTTAGCCCAAGTGCTGATTGGTATCCCAAGTCCTTGAACATGCTGATGCCACAGGCTAGGGCCAACTTGTGAGAATGTTTAAGAAGAAGCCCCTCTTAAGGATTCAGAATTGGGCACATTCATGCTAAAAAAAAGTTTATTTCACCAATACCCTTTGCATGAGCAAGCGCCATTCTTGAAATGATGGAAGCGACTTGAGTCCCTCAGTATAATTTCATGTTCAACTATCTTGGAAATGTATGTCATGGCAGAGTGACAATCACCGCAGACACGCAAATTCTTGGTTATCCTAATGGGTAGCCCAGGTGATGTTGTAAGAATGCCATAGGCTAAGGCCAACTTCTCACTATGTTCGAAAAGAAGATCACCTTTCTCTTCATCGTCTACATCATGAAGTGCAAAACTTGTTTCAGGCACATACCCCATTTGCTTAATTCGGTCAATTAGGTCAGCAAGGAGGTTGTATATTTCTCCAGACATTACATGAGATCGGTCCCCAACATAAAACGTAGCAATCTCCTTCTTCCCTTGAAGCCAACTGCAGCCAGGCCTCTTCCTTATTCCCGAGTGTTTCATCAAAGATCTGATCCTTGCAACATCTTTCCAACGCCTGGCATTGGCATAGATGTTTGAAAGAAGCGTGTATGTGCCATCATTCTCAGATCCCAATTCTGAGAGCTTAGAGGTAGCATATTCTGCAAGGTCTACATTTGCATGAATCCTACATGCACCAAGTAATGCCACCCAAATTATTGGGGTAGGTTCCATTTGCATTTCTTCAATCAAAGCCATTGCTTTATCAAAGCGACCAGAACGTCCTAAGAGGTCAACCATGCATGCATAGTGCTCAATTCCGGGCATAACTCCAAAATCCTCCTTCATTCTGCTGAAATAATTCATTCCCTGCTCGATCAATCCAGAGTGACTGCAAGCATAGAGGACCACAAGAAAAGTTACACCATCAATCAGGAAACCCTCTTTCCTCATTTTACTAAAAAGACAAAGAACCTCGTCACCAAGTCCATGCATTCCATAACCAGTCATTAAAGTCGTCCAAGAGATGGTATTCCTTTTACTCATGTTGTCAAATACAAGTCGAGCCATGTTGACATCCCCAGATTTAGCATACATATCTATTAGGCAATTGGCCACGAACAACATATCAGACTCGTACCGGTTCCTTAAAACGTAACCATGAATCTGTCTACCTATCTTAAGAGAACCCAAACGAGCACAAGCCACCAAAGAACATGATATAGTAAATGCATTTGGAACCACAAACTTCCTTTCATCGTTGACCAACCGTGTGAAAAGTCTCAATGCATCATTAGCATCGCCTTGCTGAGCATAGCCACCTATCATGACTGTCCAGGATACCACATTCCTGTTTCTCCATCCCATTGACTCAAAAATCATGTTAGCGACTCTGAAATGCTTACATTTCGCATACATATCAATAAGAGCATTAATCAGCATCGAATCTTCCCCAGGATCATTTCCATCTAAACCTAAAATCCTTTTTATGGAATGACAATGAGTTTCTCTTCCTTTATCCAATGCCGCAGCAGCAGCACAAGCTGAAAGCAGTGACACAAGGGTAACGACATTTGGCTCAACAACAGAAACCCTCATCATATCCCTGAAAACATCCAGTGCTTCTTTTCCCAAACCCCTTTGTGCATACCCAGCAATGACAGCACTCCAGGTAACAACATTTGTTTCTATATCCTCCTTGCGCATTTCCTCAAACAAACCCAAGGCATCAGTGCACCTTCCTATCTGTGAATATCCAGTGACCATTGCATTCCATGTTACAACATCCTTGGTATCCATCAGCCTAAAAATCCTCTCTGCGTTACTCATCAATCCACATTTTGCGTACATATCCACCAAGGCATTGCATACAAATAAATCCTCTGTCAAACCCCACCTTACAGCATAACCATGTATCTCCATTCCACTAGACCATGCATTCAACGAGGCACAAGCAGGAAGTGTATTAACAACACTAACAGCATCTGCACGCAATCGAATATCACCTTTTGACAACATTAATTTAAACACCTCCATAGCCTTGTAGCAATCACCACTTTGCACATATGCCGCCGCGATCGAATTCCACGAAATCACATCTGAAATACCCGCCACAGACGATTCATCAAACACCTGCTGGGCATCATCCAACACCCCACACCGACCATACATAGCAATAAGAGCATTGCACACAAACACATTGGACTGCACAAACCCTTGGTGAACAGCAAGAGAGTGTACACAAGCACCACGCTTAAACGAAGGGATCTCCCCACATGCCTTGAGAACGTAAGGGACAGTATAACCATCCGGGTTCCAACCGAGTCGAAGCATGTGACGAAGGATGTGGAGAGCATTCTCGTAATCCCTTGTGCGAACGGTGTTCTTTATGAGGGTATTCCAGTAAAAGACGGCGGAAGAAGACGGAGAGAGGCGCTGGAGAACGGCGAGTGCGGTGTTAGGCGGCTGAGATGAAACGAGTTCAAGCAGATGTTGATGGTTGTGAGATTGAAGATGATTGTTGACAGCGGTAGAAGTAGAAGAAGCGAAGAAGGAAACAAAGTGCTTTGTAGGGAAGGTGAAGGGTTTTGAAAGAGACAGTGAAGATGATAATGATAGGATCATATTAAGCCGTCACTCTCTGTGTTTACGGCTATGGCGGCAGAGGGAATAGAAGAAGAATCTCTGAGCGCCAAATTAGGATTCTAATAATTTTTATTTATTTTTTTAAGAAAAACTTTTATTAAAGCAAGTCCACACAAAAACCGCAAAGATTATATAGACACCTAATGAATGGTATTATTATCGTTTTGATGTTAAATCAAAAAAGTATTAACTATTTTCTTTGCATGTGTATTTTTAAGGGATTGTTAAATAGGAATAGCATACATGAGTGGTGTCAGTAAGTAGATTAAGGGAAACAACAACATACGCCACGATACGATGAGCATAGAGAAATGCATACGCGCAACATCCGGACAAAACTTTTCATCCTCAATAGTGATATGCATACGTGGCGTGAAACAAGTGTTCTCCGGATGTTCTCTATCAGCCTCTCCTCCCTCCCCGCATCGAATAACCCCACATGTTATGTTGGTTTCCCTTAATCTACTTAGTGACACCACTCATGTACTCTCTCTATTCCTATTTAACAGTCGCAGTTGCTAAAAATACACATATTAAGAAAAGTAGTTAATGTTTTGACTTAACATCAAAACGACAATTACATTCCTTGAATATGATTAATGCAATGTAAACAGGAACGGAAGGAGTAAAATGTAAATCTACTAAACAAGCATTGCTTTTACTCTTTCCAAGTTTTGTTTATTACTAAATCACCCTTCAATCTCCCTCTGCCCTCATAAGCCATCTTCCTTTACCAAATGAAGAAGATGACAACAATGGTGATGAAGGAACCATCTACTTATGTTCCTAGTAGCTTATATGAGAAATGATTTCACTACGATCAATACGCCAACAAATGTTATAATGAATAACACCTACATGAGTTTTAAATTTTTATATTTTAAATTGTCATCTGAATCAACCCACAACAAAAAAATAAATACTTATTACACTATCAGAAAAAGGTCAAAATGACACATCTTTTAATTAGTTCAGTGCCTAGTTCAAAAGGATACAACACTTTAGTTTATCACCAATAATAAACATTATTTTTTACACGCATGATACATGCCCCCAAGAAAATACAATACATAATACATAATAATAATACAAACACCCTCAAAAAAAAAAATAAAAATAAAAATACAAACACAATTTTCACTACAAAATAGACACTACAGAGATTTAAGTAAACAAGAGCCTAAAATTCTACCAAACACAAAACACCATACCATAAATTAAACAAAAAGCACAGGCTAAAATGCACACAATACAAAGGATATTATTGCTTTTCCTGCAGTCTTCTTTATAGGTGTCTCTGGGCACCAGGTGGTGCTGTTGGCATTGGAAAACTGTACTTGTATTCACCACCACTACCAAACGACGGAGCCTCCACATATGGGCTCTAACAATGTCAATTATCGTTGTAATAATAAGTTAGCTTCATCAACTAATAATGCCTATACAATAACTTATGTTAAATATTGAATAAAATCACCATAAACTGAGAGTTAGAGATTTGACAAGTAGTTTTAAATGTATATTGCAGACGGAGGAGGCAGGTCGGTGATAAGTGTATAAATGAAAAGTAAGAGAAAAACAAGTATTCTCATTGCACAAAAATGTGAGTTCAAATGCATTTTATGTCAGGAAGCTACCTAATCTGTAATAAGCATGTGCTAAATCCGTAAAATAATACATTTACAATGATTTTATCCTCCTAGAATATGTAAACGCCCCAAAACTCGAGCCTAGCAGCACTATTTAAGTCATAATAACGGATATTACAGAATAGACTAAATGTATTCCCTATGTTAAACACAAACAAAGATAACGCAGAAAGAGGGAAGAATCAGAAAATGAAAATGCACACACCTGAGCAATTATATTAGAAGTATTTTCATCATTTGATGACTTGGATGGTGCATCCACAGGAAATGCGTCACGTGATTGTTCATTTGCATTCAATTGATGTAAGGAATTGTTTACTTCACTTTCATTCCCATTGGCAGACTTGGCCCTCTGATAATTTCTCAAACAGGAACAGAAAAATTAAGTCTCCCAAGAGAGATCAGAAGCATATAACCAGAATATGTGAAACAGGAAGATAAAATATACAAACCTGGAATATTTTACCCAAGGTTTTTAACCCCTTTGCTCGTGCACGCAGCTCTTCTTTCTTTGCGTTGTTATCTTGCAGAACCTAAATAGACCATCAAATTTTATACAAGGAAAAACCAAAGGAAAGATAGGCTGCAAACAAAAAGGATCCATGAGGGGGGAAATAAAGCTTTGACGTAACCATTTGGCAAACGCGAGAGAGTGTAGCTTCAATATCAGCAACATTAAGCTTCCATAGTGAATCAATCATTAGTTTCTTGTGAGACTGCATAAATTCCTCAAGCTCTTCATCAGTGTAGTTTCCTTCTGCACTCAGCTGCCGTTTCATATCCTCTTGCAGCTGAATCAAAGCAATTGCGCCTAGAAAAGGCCAATTACATTATTTTTAAGATAAGGTACCAAAATTAGAGCAAGAGAAACAGATTCACTAGGAGTACGCATTATGAAGGGAAATAAGAAAATAGAGGCACCTGAGAAAAACAACAAAAAAATGGTGACAGGAAAAGGCACACGAGGATAATTAACAAATTTATTGGCACTCATGCAAGATGGACAATTTCTTACTCTCATGCTTCCACTGCAACCAAAATGCATTAGACACCTAAATGATGAAAATGGTATGATTCGCTAATCAATTTTTTAAATCCGCAAAAAGGGGGATTCGCCCTAAAATTAGAAACCATATTGAAGTTTGAATTGAACATATAGATATAAGCTAACCTGTCGCAGCAGTTACTTGGGATTTGATAAAATGGCCTTTATTTCTAAACCACTCAGCAATAAAGGGCACGCCTAAATATATTGCCTTCTTTCCCAACTCCTTTGCTCCCTGCCTTGAATATATATACCCAATTGTGTTCAACATATCAGCCCCAAAAGCTGCCACAAATCTTCAAGTTAGTACAAGAGATATGACCCAAGATCAGGCAACAATTGCTATGCAATGTGAACATAAGAAAGAAAAGTAAAAATTATGAGAAAAAATTGGAAAGAAAAATTAATGGGGTTTTGAAAAATGTGTTGGCAAGTAATTCTTTCATTTCTCTTTGAATAATCTCTTCACAAAGACCTGCTCTATTATATAAGACTTGGACGCCATTTGTTAGGAATTATTTAAGTCATGTTACCATCCTTATTCAAATAGCTATATAGTGAACATCTTCATTGAGATGCATGTGAATTCACGAAACATAGACGTGTAAGCTTTCCAATTTAATAACATAAGAAGTCCGCATCCACAGTCAAAAAAACGGTAAACTAGATCCAATAGCAGTAAAATGTTTTTTTAGGATACTCTTCCACGGTTCCACCCAAAAGGGATATAAATGCTTTCACCAGACTGCCTGAAAATGTTCTCTGCAAATGTTACTTGCTGAAATTAGTTCACTAAGCTTTATCTTCAGGGGAGACAAAAAATGTGAAAGATATAAAGATTCTAGCCTTCTAATATTATCTTTTCCCTCGTAATCCTAACACGAGTCTAGATCTTTCCAAAACCACTTTGCTCGTCTCAATGACCAGTGAGCCCACCAAACCATGTTCCTGGAAGAAGCTATATCTACTCCAAGCAGTGTTGTTGAACTAGTGAGCAGCTGTAATGACACGTTTTCAAAACTTAAGGTTCTCTCGTTATACTCAATTCAGAAAAATCCAGTTCCTATAACCATGAGAATGGGGCAATTGCATGTAGTTCCTTACCAGCATATATCAATTTACCGGTTGCATCAGGAAAAATACTAAAAAACCCTGAACGTCCTCCTCTCTGTCCACCCTCGTATTTTATTTCTTTTGAAGAATGTTCAGCAGCTCACAAAATATGTCTTATGAGTCAAAATACTGTCTCTATTCTCATTACAGTTGAGATAGTATCCTATGGGAAAAAATGGAAAACTACTTTGAATGTTGAAATGCAGGCTTTGTGGAAAAACAAGACATGTGTATGCAAATGGGATATTCACTTAATTAATGTGAAATATAAAGCGGATGGCATACTAGATGGGTCATGAAGTTTATTGGCTATGCGATACAGATAGTACTGAAACTTTACACCCGTTTTTAACACAGCTAGAGTTTTCTTGTCCTTATCAGCAAACTAGGATTGGCAATTTTAGCAGTTTGATGTGAAGAATGCTTACTTCATGGAGACCTACATGAAGAGGTCTACATGACCATCCACCAGTCTTTAAAGGGGAACAAATAAGTAATGAGGCAAGTAGATTGAGAAAATCCTTGTATGGGCTAAAGCACTCTCATAGAGCGTACTTCACGAGACTCGCCATGGTGATGAAAGCTGCAGGATACAAAAAAAGTTTAGGAGACCACACCCTATCTATTACACATTCACCCACAAAGGGTCTAATGCCTTTTTTGGTATATGTTATTGATCATTAGCACTAGAAATGATGAGAAAGAAAGACAACAACAATCAAAACTGTGCTTGATAAGAATTTTGAAAGCAAGGAGTTTGAAAGACTAAATTTTTTCGTAGGAACCGAACTGGGGCATTCAAAGCACGAGTTTCCATTGAGTAACAAAAGAATAAAGCTACTGGTCGAGCCCGGACATATGAATAGATCTTAGTAATAAAATTGGACAAAGAAAAAGGATGTTGTTGCTAATAAGTAGATGTATCAAAGAATGGCTGGAGAATTTATTCCTTTTTTAGCAAAAACCTAAAAGATGTTCACCTATTGCTGCCTACAAGGTGTTGCACTACCTTGAACTCCAGGGAGACACATTTTGTTCAACAAAATAAAATATACTTAAACTTGAAGCATACATTGGGGTTGACCATGAAGGCTCAATTGTAGATAGAAGATCTACCACTAGATATTGTACCTTCATTGGCGGAAATCTTGTTACATGGATGAGCAAGAAACAAAATATGGTGGCCAAGGCAAGTGCTGAATCAGAATAACATGCAATGGTACAGGAAGTGTGAGCTATTATGAATAAAGATTATCCTGAAAGATTGAATATTAAGTGGGATGGTCCAATGGGACTTCATTGTCATAAAAACATCCACAATCAGTATCGCAAGCAATTCCAATACAGCATGACAAAACCTAACACATTGAAGTGTATGCACTTCATCAAAGATATGATGGACAATTTTCTAATCTGCACACCATATAAGTCAAGTGTATGCACCTCCAACTTGAAGATATGATGAACAACACCCAAGGGTGAGAGCAGATTTATGTTTCAAAAAGTTTTTAATAAATTGAGAATGTACAATGCCTATTCACTGCCTCAGCACAATGTCTATTCACCGGCTTAAGTGGAAGCGTTAGAAAATAAGTGAAAAGAGGTAAATTCAGAAAAATTGTAAACTCGAAACATGAATATAGATTTAATTTAAATCACTTTGATTGAGGGATTGGAATTTATTATTAGAGAGTCAAACTTTTCTTTCATGCATAGAGCAGCAGGTGACTATGAATGTGACTGTATTGTACAGTATTTCTGAGAAATAAGAAAACCTTATTCTCTGTTTTCCCACAAGACTTCTTGTCTTTGATTATTCACAAACACAACTCATTTAATATTGACGGTGAAATGCAAATCAAGTGCATCAAAACGTAGATGATCTTCTAACACATTTTGTATTACCATTCACTATCTCAATCCATGAGATTAAGCAAATGTTTGCTATTTACGTGGTCATTGAATAATGAGCACTTGATTGGCATAAAGACATGGAGAGATCTTCATGTGTTATAGAGAGAGGTTTAGAGAGTAGGCATTGAGAAAGCTATAGAAGATTTGCAGCCCCGAAAATCAGCACAACCTTTTGCATCTTCCCGAAATCAGGATTAGAACTAAATGCAAAAAGAAGCGGGCAGAAAATGAATCAAACAAAAATGAACATATACCTGCATTCGAAAGCTTGGACACCTCAGCCTCTGCATGTTGTATGAAACCTTCTTTATCTTGTACATACAAGTTTAATTTATTTTTAAGTGTCTCAACAAGCTTCTCTTCTCTTTCCTTTTGAACAACCTGAAAAAAGGATATTATTTGAAAATTGTCAAAATCAATTGAAAAGGAAGACTGCAGAAGCTCAATGCTTACCATGCTAAATACTTGTATACATACAACCCACTGTAGGTACAAATTACATATATTGATTCCCAGTTTTTTATTTAAAAAACATGAAACATGCATTCAGCTAATATCTCAAACTTTTGACTGCCAATAACGGAATAGTTGATCCAAAAATAGTTACAGCTAAAATTTACGTCTTACTACAGCCTAAGCAAAGACATGCACGATAATGTACCGCAACAGATTAATCTTTTAAGACACGCTTAAAAGTATAAGGCTAAAGCCACCATATGCAGTTCATATTTCAGATAATTTACCCGTCCCGTAACACTCTTACACGATTCCCGTCCAGATAGTATTCGGGAATCTTTTTTTTACCCCGACCCCGTACCCAAAAAGTGTCGGGACCCGACAATCGGAATACCCGAATGTTCGGGATCCCGTCGGGTCGGGAGAAGAAAAAAATTCTTTTAGTTTTTCCATCAAAATTTATTAAACAAAAAATCACACAAACTCCACATCAATTATAAATTAAAAGGTACGTCGGGTACGGCCCAAAACTTTTTTTTCAACTTAGGCACCCATTTTGGAGGATGGAAATCATTTGCATTTGACTTGATTTATGATTTTGTTGAAATCAAACTCAATTCATAAAAATACATAAAGAGAATGACTTGGCTGGATTATACGTATTCTGGCTACGTGTAGTGATGGCAATCAGTTGTAATGGTTATAAGGTTTCTCTTCCTGGAAGTCCTAGGCATGGGGATCTTCATTTCACGATAAAAAAAAACAATGGATATAACACGAGACAAGTTGTAGCATAAAGGGAAGTACCATCTTGGGCAAATTTGGTAAGAATGGAACGAGTAATGGTGCTATAATGAATGTCTAACCCACTCTGAACCTTCATCGCCATTTCTTTGGGCTGGAAATTAACACACATATCCAGCATCAATTTTTGAATGACATCCTTGATTTCCCAACTAAGATCCATAACTCTTTCATACAGGGGGTTGCTTTTAAGGACAAGAGCATTAATGGCTTTGGTTTCATAATGGGCTATTGAGAGATCGACTAGGTAAGCATACCCCCTAACCCCACCCCCACCCCCACCCCCACCCCCACCCTCTTTGGCTAGTCCACTGGAATTTTTCTTTCTGGAAGATCCTTATGGGAATGCATTCCTCGGATTTTCCACTTTGCTGATCACTTTTCTTTGGAGAACATGCCAGCCCAGTAATCGGTTGCAGTCTGCAATAGGAAATTACCAAGTGATATTCACCAAATTTAATCATCGTGTGAAGGCTGTCACACCACCCAAATAAGTCACTCTCATGAAATTTAGGTCTAGGACCGAATATACCGTCGAGCTTCCTTAACCGCATAAATAGACTTCCAATCTGCTCTAAGCAAGGAACAACAGATCATCTGCAATAACAAGAGATCTGATTTATGGGATCAAATGAAGTACATAACTCCCCAAATAATATCCTGGAGTATAGTATTAAAACCTCTCCGGAAAAGAGTTGAACATGGAATACGAATTCAATGAAGTTGATGGGAGAGCAATATCGTGAAAACACTGGAACCCAATTCTTGACTTGGCAGTACCAACCTAGGGTGGTTATAGCAGACTTCAAAGTTATAATGACGGCTGACGAAAGACTGATTATACTGGACAGAAATGTTGCAACAAATTAGGCCTAGATAGAACAGGTAAAACACTTTGACCTTCCCTTTAAGGTTATGTCTTGCCCACATCTTCCAACATCAAGGTATGCTCTATTCTCTGGATAGACATGCACATCTTGAACCGTCGAATCACCAAACTGGCGGTTTTGAACCATCTCCAAAACGGCGGTGGAGCGAACCAGAGGTTTAAGAGCCGGTTACGAACCGCCGAACCGGCGGTGGTCAATTTTTTAAAATTAATTTACTATTACCAAAATAAGTATATGTTGGAAATAACGCCCTGATTATGTGCTTGATTGGTGAAGATTTGATTTTTCGTAATTAAGGTTATAGATTCAGGAGTTATTGGCTGAACATTTGGTGTACATTAGGAAATGCATAACTTATTTTGTGTTTCCTGAATTAGAAGATTAGGAAAACACTAGGCCTTAATTACCATGATTCATGGGATCCTGATTGATCCCTTTGCAAGTGCATATCATATATTTGTAAACCTTGTAAATTGACACATCAAAAATAAAAAATCAATTTTGTGCATAACTCTTTCATGCTATCAGAGCCCTAGGGTAAACTCGTCTAGGTATTCTTCCACAATTAGCTTTCATCGCTACTTTTCCGAGTCACTTAAGGCTTCATTGCAGCAATCAAGACCCACGAAACAATCTTCTTCCATCTCTTCAAAAGCCTTCTCCCAAATCCCATATCTGGAGCCCCAAATCAAACTAAATGATGAACTTCAAGTTATTCAATGAGCCTATCGCCTGGATGGCAAAATTTACCTAAAATGGTCTCAACTTGTTCGCACATTCCTCAAAGGGAAGGGAAAGTTGATCCATCTACTGACTACTGGGTACTGGTCCTACCTACAGCGGAAGAAAACTGGGATGAGGCAGATTCCGTGATAATATCATGGTTGTGGAATTCCATGTCTCCTGAGATAAGCGATACATGTATGTTCCTACCTACAGCGGAAGCAAACTGGGATACTCTATATCAGACATGTCAGACCTGTTATATGTATATTCATTTAATGTGCGCACGTGTGTATATGTATACATATAATACACTTATACAGTTATAGAATAAGAAAATATATGTTTATCATATGTATATTTTTTTAATGTTAACATATATATACTACATTTATAAGCATATATAAGCACTACTACTTTATTCTATATAAGTATATTAATATGTATGTTTATTTAATGTGTATACATATACATCTATACTTATCTAAGCATACAAGTATATAGTTGTAAAATAGTATATACTTATATACTATTTTTTGTTATAGAATATAGTTATCTTGTGTACTATATATTTGTAATTATATATGTACTTTTATATACATATCTAAGTATACACATATGTATACACACACACACAGAGACTCGTACATCAAAAGCAAGTGACAAGGGAATGTAACATAAAAAATCTGTAAAATTCATCCAAACTTTAACATCTACCAATTGGAGCTAGTAGTGGAAGAAATGCAGCAAAAATATACCCGCATTTTTTCTTGCAGCTTTTTAGCATCAAATTCTTCACCTTCAGTGAAAATATCTAGTGAAGCCATTGAGGCCATCGCCAACTGACCAATGTATTCCTCAAAAAGTTCACTCCCAAAAAGCATGGCAAAAATAGCTGCAGGATCAATGATACCTTCACTGCACCATACACAACAACAGATTGAGTAAAAGCAAAACTGCAAGCGTGCAAGAAACCAGATACCAATACACCTTAGTTAATACAGTGCCTTTTTCAAACATAAGATTCAAATAATAACAACAAACTAACGTGGAAATTCCTGATTTCCCAAAATTATCATAAGCCTGACGTTGAGAAGGATCACTCAATACTTGGTAAGCCTCGCCCAAAACCTGAAATTAAAAGAACCAAATCATGACAACACACACAATAATTCCAACTTCAGCTACTGAAAAACTCATTCTGCAGGTATGTTAGGACAACAGTTTCATATTATCCAACTAATGCTTGGCAAAATAATCTGGGCATTTGTATCACTTCCAGATTTCCCATTATTTTTGTTGTTTATAAAACTGCTCCTTATAGTCACCAACAAATGAAAATAAACTAATTGTCAAGCCATGATTAGTCAAAGAATGACCGACTTAAAATCCTTTATCTACTATACTGTCACAACTAATACTGCTTCCTAACTAAAAGAATGTTCTACCCCTTTTCCGTAGTCTGAAATAAGCAGAAGTATATAAAACCTATAAAGTAACCAATAAAAGTCTTACCTGAAACTTGTGGGCTGCTTGAGGGTCATTTGGGTTCTTATCTGGGTGAACCTGCCGGGCCTACAAAGTAGAATCATCAAAATGTTAATACAAAGGCGATTGACATTGTGCACCCCTGTTCTCAGAACATCTATTCAAATCACTTTCCAGCCCCCCAGCCCTCAAAATAGGGAAGGAAATAAATAAATATTAATAATACACAGCATGCACACACCCACAAACAAGGGGGAATTTAGACCATTCTTAATCATGAATACTTTCTCAATTCTAGCTTCTCTTTTCCTATCATCAAGAATTTACTGATATACCACTTGAAGCAATCCAATGATCAATGCAATTGCTCTCTTCGTAACCAATTACTTCATGATGATTGTTTTTTTTACAGGACAATTACAGTGTTATTCAGTCCTTGTGCAAATTATTCTTAAAAAAAAAAGGCAGAGCAAACCATCCTCAACAGTTAGATAAAAAATGTGGCTCAAATAACCTATACCTTAGCCTTGATACCCTGTCTTTTTTGACAAAGCAATCAACTATGTCTGAATGTACTTACGTAAGAGGCTTTATGTCCCACAGGAACCGTGCAGCATTGAATCATGCTTTTTGCGTGTCTTAATCTGTGGCTTAAACTCCTATTCATATTTACTTATCTCAAAGGCTTCTTCTTATCTTAGAACGCTAAAGCTACGTGGATCCCTTGTTGAACTCATTCAGGGGAATGATAAAAGGAGCGGTGTAGTAAAGCATAAAACTTTTATAATTTAGATCCTTAAAACTATTCCACGTCATTGATCTTCCCAATAATGGCTTTAAATGTCTTTTGTAATAAGAAAAAAATCATAAATACATGGACCTCTTTACTCCCCAATCTAAACCCACGTCACCGTATACAACCCAAATGGTTATGACATTGGAAACCAGACTTCCTAGGTCGGTCTGGGATTTCAGAAACATTTTTGTCTGAACATCCCCCTGCTGCTTCCCTCCCCCCAACTCCCCTTAAAAAAGCCAATGATAAGTATAATTGAACCACTGCCTACCAAGTATTTTTGGGCAGTTTCCCTCAAAGATAATAAATTTCAAGTAAGCAAGACAAGTGGCTCTTTATGTGAACAGCTTCATATACTAAATGCACATTCATTCACTTATTAAAACAGCTTCACACGTCCAGGGAAATCCATGGTTCACTTTCACATACCTGAGCATACCAATAGTTCGAATTGCATGAAAATAGAAACAAAAATAAATGTTTAACCCTCAGAGAGTAATCCGTAATAAAATCGAATCAATCTATCTGAATGTTGATTTGTTCAAACATCAAGACAGCAGACCCTAAACAATTGTATACAAGAGCGGCAGAAGCAGAAGATAGTACCTTAATGTAATAAGCCTTCTTAATCTCAGCTTCCGTAGCTGAGGAACTTACTCCCAGAACATCGTAATATTCGGTCTCCTTCACCATCGATGGCCTTGATCACCGTGCTTTGTCGAATAACTGAACAGATCAAAAATAAGAACCGGCGATGAAGTTATATTTGACTAATAGGAAGTGCCGGTAAACGGGGAATATCAAGGCGGAACAATCCACCTTCGAGGAATTTGACAAATCAACCTATTTCAGCAAATCCGAGACCCGTCCGAGACCCGCTCCCTCAAAAGCTGGAAAAACAAAAACAAAAAACAGAGACTAAAAGTAAAAGTAAAAGTTTTAAAATCGTATCTCATTCCATTAGATAATCCCTTTATATATGGGGCCACTAAGTATAATGCGAACACAGAGATTATCATTGATGGCAATAAATACCGATTGAACGTTACATAATAACCGAAAGATAATCGTCATCGCTTCGACGACGGCGCACATAATAAGATTTTCCTTCAACACTCCCCCTTGTGCCAAGTCAAAGGCGAAATGGTGCATGGATCGTCGCTCGTTAAAAACCTGCAAGAACAAACCCAGGTGGGACAAAATAAAACTTGGTCAAAGTAAAAAGAAAGACAACGCACCTTTAATCTTTAAGCGATAACACGCGTGTGTATTGGGACTCCCCCGAGTGCCTATATCTCCCCGATCCTTACACCGATCAAGGAAGCTTTGAAAGCCTTCGCATTCCTATATTTTTCACATGTTCCTCAAATATTGCTTTAGGCAGCGGTGACTTGGTAAACAAATCGCCACATTCTCCTCGTACCTTACTTGATTCACTTGAATCTTCGAGGAGAGCTTGTTGTTGCCGGTTATAGAAAAACTTTGGTGATATGTGTTTTGTGTTGTCACCCTTGATATAACCAAGCTTCATCTGTTCGATGCAAGTCGCATTATCTTCATAAATGCAAGTAGGCTCTTCAAAGTGGTGGAACTTAAACCACCGGTCCCTCGAATACGTGTAATGATGGACCTTATCCATATACACTCACGAACCGCCTCATGTAGAGCAATAATCTCGCAGTGGTTCGAGGAGGTAGCCACAAGACTTTGCTTGGTTGATCTCCAAGATATCGCCGTGTTCCCAATGGTAAATACATAACCGGTTTGGGAACGACCTTTATGTGGGTCGATAGATACCCGGCGTCCGCAAACCCAACTAATACATTGTTTGGGGTTTCGTAGTAGGGGGTGGCGATTTTTTCGTCGACATTTTCTTTAGGGGTTGTATTTTCATTTACGGTCCCTCTTGTCTTTGTGTAGGAAAAAATAGGCCCAAGTCAATGGTTTCTTTTGTATCGAAATATGTTTTTAATACCATTCCAATGACGCTCGCGTTGGCGCGGAGCCGAATCTAGCTAACAAGTTCACCGAGAATGCAATATCCGGTCGAGTACATTGAGCTAAATACAATAATGCGCCTATTGCACTTAAGTAGGGAATTTCGGCTCCCAATAGCTCTTCGTCATCTTCCTTTGGACGAAATGGATCTTTCTTTATGTCCAAACTTCGACCGATCACGGAGTGCTAACAGGTGCACTTTGTCCATATTAAATCGCCCGAGCATCTTTTGGACATATGCAGACTGGTGGATAAGTATTCCACAAGCTCGGTGTTCTAGTTCAAGGCCTAGACAAAACCGAGTTTTCCCAAGATCTTTCATCTCAAATTCGGATTTCAAATAGCTCACGGTTTCTCTTATTTCATTAAGAGTACCTATTATGTTCATATCATCGACATATACTGCTACAATTGCAAATCCGGAACTTGTTTTCTTTATGAATACGCAGGGGCATAGTTCATCATTCTTATATCCCTTCCCAATCAAGTAGTCACTTAGGCGGGTATACCACATCCGCCCGGATTGTTTTAATCCGTAAAGTGAGCGTTTCAATCCATTGCAAACGCACTCCGTGGTTTAGAGTCACTTGACTTGGGCAATGAAAGACCATCAGCACTTTCATGTATATCTCCGAATCAAGATCCCCATGAGATATGCCGTAACCACATCCATGAGTCGCATTTCCAATCCTTCGGAAACAACTAAACTAACTAGGTAACGGAAAGTTATTACATCCATTACAGGAGAGTATGTCTCCTCATAGTCAATTCCAGGGCGTTGTGAGAAACCTTGCGCCACAAGGCGAGCCTTGTACCTTAGACTTCATTCTTCTCATTACGCTTTCGACAAATACCCATTTATGTCCTACAGTGCTTTACACTTGGAAGGGTTAGCACTACCGGACCAAATACCGTCTCTTTGTCGAGAATCTAGTTCGCTCGGATTGCTTCTTTCCATCGAGGCCAACCGCTCTTTGTTGACATTCTCGCAACAGAGCGTGGTTCGACATCATCGTGCTCTATGATTTCTTGAGCAACAAGATATGCAAATATATCATCAATGTGCATGGAAGATCTTTCCATCAACTCGTATGCACTCTCATAATCCATTGAGATTTCTTTGTTCTCTCGGAATCAATTCAAACATCGGAGCGTCCTCCGCATTGATTCATGGACATAACTGTAATCAGAGATAATCTCATGAGAGGGATTCTCTACATTGATGATTAATGGGTCGGATTGTGCCTTACTCGCCCTCTTCTTCCTTGGGTGAGTATCGGCCGAACCAAGTGGTCTCCCCTCTTCCTTTGGGCGCCACGGCCTCATCCACACCTCCACTAAGTGTGGTCGCAATGCCTTTAGCTACAAGCATTGTGCCCCTTTTTGGGGACTTCTAACCTTGCGGTGCACGTTTGTACCGGTATATGTGATCTTGTCACTTTAGCAATATCGAGAACGCATCGTGCATCGAATCGCTACGTTCGAAGATTAAGTATTCTTTGCACTTCACTTTCACTTTGTGAGGTACGGGGATCAAAATGAGACCGAGTGGGGACAAACCACGACAATTCCCGTCGTTCCCTTAGAAAATCCTTTTTCTTATCTCCCCCTAACGACGGGAAGACAAGCCTCATCAAAGTGACAATCCGCAAATCTTGCGGTAAATAGATCGCCTGTCAAAGGTTCCAAATAGCGGATAATAGTTGGGGATTCATATCCAACATAAATACCTAATCGTCTCTGAGGACCCATTTTAGTGCGCTGTGGAGGCGCAATAGGCACATATGCTGCACAACCAAATATGCGTAAGTGTGAAATATCAGGCTCATATCCAGTAACCAACTGGTACGCAGAAAATGGTTGGCTAGCAGTGGGTCTGAAACGAATAAGTAAAGCTGCGTGCAATATTGCATAACCCCAAGCAGATAGAGGCAAGTTGGTGCGCATAACCAATGCCCTGGCCACCATCTGTAGCCTTTTGATGGTGGCTTCTGCGAGACCATTCTGTGTATGCACATGGGGTACAGGATGTTCTACATCAATCCCGATAGACATGCAATAATCATCAAATGCTTTTGATGTGAACTCTCTGCAGCGTTATCAAGCCTTATAGACTTGATAGGGTGATCGTGGTGGTGAGCCCTTAAACGTATAATCTGTGCTAAGAGTTTTGCAAATGCAAAGCATTCCTTGTGGACAATAATGCGACATGTGACCAGCGTGTCGAGGCATCCACCGTAACCATAAAATACTTGAATGGCCCGCATTCGGATGGATAGGTCCACATATATCACCTTGTATTCTTTGTAAGAATGGAATGTTTTGTTTCATGTCTTTAGCATAGGAAGGTCTCGATCCCGTTTTTGCTAAAGAGCAGTGCTTTGCAAAATGATTGGTGTGCCTTGGAAATGGTCAATGAGGAAGAGGGATATAACTCATCCGGTGCTTCGACGACAATGGTCGCTTTGAAACAACACTACTTTGGACACTTTGCATTGTGTCGGATTTTTGTCCCATTTTGTTTTTTCCTCGAAAGAAGGGATGTCCGTGTGAGTTCTTTAAAATACGGATCATCATATCTCGACCAGGGTGTCCTAGGCGATCATGCCAAAGCCTCAGTATGAGTCGTTGTCCCAAATTTCATTGTTGGTGACAAAGATAGGATTCAATAATCCGAATAGTAGTAATATATAATCCATTAGATTGACTCATAAGCTTTTCTAGTATGCGTTTCCTTCCACATTCATTTGTGGTAATATACAAATATTCGGCCCATTCTCAAGTGAGTTTCCAAATGATAACCGTTGGCACGAATATCTTTGAAACTTAACAAGGTTCGATTGGCTCTGTGTGCATATGTAGCGTTTGTGACTTTTATCGTTGTGCCGTTAGGCATCAAAAATGTGGCATTTCCTCGCCCTTGTATTACTTGTGATGATCCAATCATCGTAGTCACAGATGAATTACATGGAATTAACTCGACAAATAATTGTCTATTCCTTAAGATAGTGTGTGTGGTTCCACTATCGCCTAAGCACTCTATTTCTCCTCGATTCATTCCTACATTTAAATTAGATGAGATTAAAAAGTCGAAGACATAACTCATATTCTTTAGAGTTTTTCGATGGAGATAGAATGATATGCTTTTCATCCCGATATATATGTTTATTGTATGGTAGATGTATTGCTTTACACCTTAATAGTGCTATTTTCGAACCATGTATATACTCGGTAAATAAAATCGAATAAAATTCAATACTTCGAATAAAATCCGAAATTTATTAATAGGCCAACGAAAATCAAAATAAAAGTCTCGTACATCAAAATCCAATTCAACAAACCATTATTCAAATGAACTTTAAGACCAAAATAGTCTAATTAAAAATAAGGCATTCCGCCTTCACAATGTTCTTGGAAAAATAAATAAATAAGCAAAGCGTATCAATCAAAGTCCGGAACATCCATTGACCGAGCGGTGGTTCTTGTTGCTATTGAAGTCCGCAATTGTGAGGTTGACATCGTTGTCATTGCCTCCATCTTCCGTATAGTAGCTGGCCTCTTGTTCTCTAGATTCCCTATACCTCTTGTAATTGGTCGCTACTTTGTTACTTGCTCGGCGGTGTATTATACCAATGCCCAAGTAACTCCACACCTATAGCAAGGTTCGGTTCCAACTCTCTCCCTTTTTCTTGAGGGTTCTTAGGTGCCTTTTGCACCTTAGCCTTAGGACCACCATGGCCACTGGTGACCATCACCACCATTTTCGCGCCATACATTGGGGGACCTCCACGGCCCATACTACGGCCCCTAGGTCCCTTTCCACGTGGTGCATTGTTTCCACGTGGGTAAGGCTCAAGACGTCCAACTCCCTTTTCTTTGGGGTTCTTTCCACCTTTCATCTTGCCATAGTTAACCTCAGAATTTTCTTTGTCCCCGGCAGTGTCCGGCATTATTATTCATGAGAACTTGATCATGCCGCTCACCACTTGCAAGCATGTTGATCAATTTGTGAAAGGTCGTAATATTTTTCTTGTCGTACTCCGGCCTATACCGGTTCGCTAGTATAAGTGTCGAAGTAGGAAAAGTGGAAAGAGTCTTCGGATCATATCATCTTTCGTGAGTTCCTTTCCACAGAATTTGAGACGTGCTCTAAGACGCAACATGTCCTTGTTGAATTGGTCTACCCCTTTGTAGTCAAGCAAGCGGATTTCATTCCACCGAGCGAGCAGCTTCGGGAGTAAAGTGTCATGAATGTTCCCAAAACGTCCCTCAGGGCATCCCACGCTCTTTGGGTGTTTTCAATCGAAGGTACTCCCGGCGTAAGCTAGAGTCAATATGTCGCCTCAAGAACATTAGGGCATTTGCTTTTACTTTAGCAGATGGGTCGTCCTTAGTGGTCGGTGGGTGTTTTGATAGTGAGAGTGTAGTCCTTTGCAACAAAGGCCATTTCCACATCCGAAACCCGGCGGTGGTACTCAATTCCTTCGAGTCCAAGATTTCAAATTCGGGTCGAGTTGTATCGCCCATCTACATAAACAAGAGTGAAGAGCATATTAATTATGTAGTCATAAGACATCCACAATAATTAATTTCCAAGAGTGTGAATTGGATCACGATGCCATGGTACATAGCGGTCACTCATTTTTTCGATGCTTTGTGAAGATACTTTATCACATTGATTGTTTTGTACTTAGTATATAACGCCTATGAAATTTCTTTATCATAGGATGACATATAATCTTATTTATAAGACAATCAACATATAATTATTATGCTCAATTTGAAATTTCGGGCAAACATAGCACATAACATTTTTCATGGCAACATGCATATACATATCAAATAATATATGTCATGATAATCATAATGTTTCAAGAGATGAATATTTGTTTCAAATAACGTATTCCATATGATCATATACAAACATGCTATTGCACGGACGAGAAAATATGAGAAATATACATATCAATCACTCTCTCGACGCATTAAGGTATCATGAGTACAGTTTATTTGAGCACAAAAATTGTGCACATATTACACGTATGCAAATGAAGTAAGATGAATCTCTGTACTATTTATTTAATGGGGAGACTTTTTAGGCCTCTCAATTCTCAAATAACCAAATCGGTAATTAAACCAAAAAAAAAAACAATCGGCTGGTAAAAACAAGGATATACGGAAATATGCTTAGAAGCATTTTAATTGATGGATCACTATATTATCATTCTAGCAAATTTTTAATGAATGACAAGAAACAATCTCTATCTGGCACGTAGGGATATTTTATATATCTTTGTTTAAGCCAACATGTTACACATTTATTATATATTCGATGAGTAAGAACAAGTCCTTAAATAATTTTCAAAACAAAGTGATAATCAAATAATAACACTGTGGATATATACATAATATTTAACTATGAAAGAAAAAATGTATGATTTATTATAATTACGAGCATATACAAATCAACTGTATGCGTATAATACCAAAACCAAAAGAAAAACATGCGATCCAAATATATACATAATCAAAAGATCAGGGTCATTATTGGCCATTGATGATACAGCATACAAATTATTAGGAGTGAATCGTTTTTCTTATTTGTTCAATTGTTTATTACTATTTGTTAGAATAAATTTCTGCACTTTATCACAAAACCCAGCAAAACTCATAATTCAACCACAAATTTTAGAGCCACGTAATTTAGAGATGATACAACATACAAATAATTAAAACATCTAGTAAAAAAAAATCAATACTATGACTTCTTATTTTTTTCACATAAAGGAACGCAATATTCTGAGAGCATGGTAATCTGAAACAAAAGGAGCATCGGGTAGAGTTTTTGTGCATACCGTTCACTTTGGAGAATTGATAGATCCGTTCACCAAAGGGATATATCGTTCGTGCCACCCGAGGAGCGGGGCCGGCGGCGGCGGCGGGCCGGCGGCGGGCGGGCGGCGGCAGGGGTCAATTAGGGTTTTTTTTTTTTTTCTCCGAGCTTCGTGCTGATAACGTGTAAAAGTAAAAGTGGGAAAAACTGTATCTCATTCCATTAGATAATCCCTTTATATAGGGTCACGGTTACAATGTGAACACAGATTACATTGATGGCAATAAATACTGATTGAACGTTACATAATAACCGAAAGATAATCGTCATTGGCTTTGACGAAGGCACATAATAGTATTTTCCTTCAACAAGACTCCATTTTTTTAATTATAGTTTTACGACTTCTATTTGCATTATATTTTTTCTATCGATATCATATTTATTTTTGGCATTTTTTAAATTATTTTTGACATCATAATAATACTTTTATTTTTTTTTCCTTCGAGCACCACCAAAAAAAAAAAAAATTAAAAAATTTACTTCTTGTATACCACATATTTTAAAAAATGCAATTGATTCATTTGATTATTTCAATAAATCATTATAATCCATAATTATTAATCTATATCAATAACAATACATAAACTTATTTTTCATCCAAATCATCACCTAAATTCATTTCTTTATTTCCAAAAAAAAATTATCTTCATCTTCAACTCCATCATCAACATTCATATTCATCTCCATCATCAACGTCCATCTTCATATTCATCTTATCTTCTTCAAACTTCTACTACAACCTTTTTCATCACATAAAAATCATCACCCAAATATCATTTTCATGCTCAATGGCTTGAAACACCATTAATTATGGAAAAAATGAAGTTTTAAGAGTTTTTCGATCGGCTACTGGAATTTCTAGTCGGTATCCCAGCAGCGTCAGTACGACGGACGTTCGTGTAAATGATGAACGTCAGCATTGTTGACGTTATGGATTCCAGAACGAAAATGCCTTTATTTTCATAAACGCTAGAGACACTGACATTTCTTATACGATATAAACGTCAAGTATGGTGATGTTATGGGCACGAAACTGAATATGTTTTTGTTTACAAAATGCCAGCCACCTTGACGTTGCTTTTGCAAACATAACGTCAGCCATGATGACGTTTGTGCCAGTAGAACTGAATGTGGCTATGTTCTCAAAACATCATCACACTTGACGTTGGTCTTGCTAAAACAAGGTCTATTATGGTGACGTTTTGGACCTAGTATTGAACACCCGTGTATTAGTGTAATCTCATTAACGAAACATGTTTCAAACAAAATGACCCTAAGGGTATTCCCATGAGAATCCCTATCCCTATCCTCACATATACTATTAAAAAATACATATCCCTACTTTACAGCAACTAAATTCACAATACTCTACATCAGCATCCCTATCTCTATCCTTACAACATTAAAATATTCATTTTTTAACTATAAATAATTTTGTCAAAGGTAACTTTTCAAATTCAAATTTTACTCCAACGGCTATATTTCAACGGCTATATTCGAACACACACATTTTTCCAAAATTATTTTTAAAATTCAAAATTTTACTTCAACGGCTATATTTGAACACACACATTTTTCAAAACTTACTTTTTAAATTCAAATTTTACTCCAATGGCTATATTTCAACGGCTATATTTCAACAGAGGGAAGAAAAGAAAAAAAAATCGTTTCAAAAAAAAATATATATATATGTAAGGATAGCTACAGTGTCACCCCAGATTTGGGGTGACACTGTTCATCCACCCCAATGTAGGGTGGGGATAAAGTATCTGATGCAGGAGAGTTTTTGCTTCTTCCCTATTTTTTTCCCTACATGTAGGGATAAAGGTGGAGATAAAGACTCTGATGCTAATACCCTAACATTATACAAATAAAGACAACGACAAATATCCAAAACATGTTAAATAATGGTCATACAAACAATGATGATGACAAATATCCAAACATTGATCCAAACAAAAATATCCAAACATTGATCCAAATAAAAATGATCCACAAGTAGTCCAAACGTAATTCAACATCTAATACAATTATTCAAAATGTTCAAAACAAATAATGAGTTTTAATAAATCCCACATTAAACAATGATCATCAGCATCTAATAAACCCACATTAAACACGATATGATCTCGTGTAGGCTGATCAACGACTTCAAAGTTGCATGTATCTCCAACTTTGAGGTCATTGTTCCTAAGGAAATCATTCAACCCTTTTAAACTTGTTTGTTGATAAGGTGCGGCAGAAGCTACAAGTCTTGCCGGTCATGATTCCACGTGGCACTTCGCAGCTCCACAGTCTCGTTTCGCAACCTGTCGTTTGATCTAGCAAATGGTATTGAAATAGTCAACCAATCACAAACATAATTAAATAGTGTTAGAAAGTGCAATGAGGGAAAAAAACATAAAACCAGAAAACAACTAAAAGATTTTAACATATCTCTCCCCATAACCATGTGAAAAAGACCGAGTTTGCTAGCGTTGTATCGAAAATGGGATTCAGATTTTGGGTACCATTGTTCTCTCCTCCTGTTTCATCATCTTCACTCTCGGAATTAGAAAAATTCTTCTCATAGCTAGTGCCATCAAACACTATAGTATCAAAATTGAAATTTCTCTACGTTCAAACACAATGAACTCACGCTCATGCAAATCTTGAGCCGCCACATATTTTTTGTGATATCCCACATTGGTAAAGTAAGTGAATGCTTACCCCCATATAAGTGTGAGACATAAAGGTCTTGTCAACTCGGGTTAGCCCTTTTAGACCAAGCGAGGACGGCGGTCTAAGCAGTTGACCGGACCATTTATGACTCATTTAGCGCAACCAGGCCCGAGGTCTGCGGGGCGTTACGAATGGTATTCGAGCCGACTATCGACGGAACTATGCGCCGCACCGTACAAGAAGACGGCGTAAGGATGGCCTCTAGCCTCGGTAGAGACGATTACAAGTCTTGGCCGTCCGGCGAGACACGATCCATAAGGGGAGAAGTGATATCTCGGTAAAGCCGAATGCTCTATATAAGGCGAGACATAAATGTATTGTCAACTCGGGTTAGCCCTTTTAGACCATGCGAGGACGGCGGTCTAAGCAGTTGACCGGACCATTTATGACTCATTTAGCGCTACCAGACCCGGGGTCTGAGGGCGTTACATTTTTCCCAACCGTCTCCAAAGAAACAAAGAGATCCATCGTCGGTCTCTCAAAACCTCACTTCCCATCTCCCTAAGCGGCTATTGAGAACAACCATATTTAAGTTCTGCAATATGTGGTCCAAACTATGAACGTATGATGAAGGTAGTTTCTGTGAAGAAAAAGACATATCGTGTTACTTCATCGTAATATGAGCGATAAAAAGGATTCATAATTAATTAATAATCACTTACCAAACTTGTTCGGAAACCGGGCCTAAGAACTTTGAAGAAACGATCCATTTTTCTTCACTGTAAATTAAAAAGGAACGAGGAATCAAAATTTGAATTAGAATCAGTCTGCATGCCACTCCAAAATAAGACAACGTAGGAACTCAAGCCAAACATAACTTATCACACAAGACAGAACTAGTACATTAATACATACTACATACCTGAAGTTCTTGTATGATCAACAAGTGTTGTTTTAATACACGAAGTCTTCTACCGTGAGTTCTTTTAATTGTTCGTCGATAGACTCCCAGTTTTCAAAGTGATGGGGACATTAATTAGGCTCTTTTACGTAGATAATGGCTAGCCTGAATAGTCCATTAAGAAATGGATATCCTTGGCATATCAACTTATGAAAGATATAAATAAATGGGTATCCTTGGTCATTTCCTAATGAAACTAATTCAAGTAAGCCAGACTATAAAAACAGCAAAGAGATCCCAAGGCTTTGTAAGAGATCCCAATCTATTAAAGCAAAGAGATCTCGCGGCTTTATATTATCGGGTCCACACAACACACATAATGGGTAAAACACATCTAAGTATACTTTTAACTAACACACTTACATTGCCAAATTTAGATTTTAAGGCTCCTATTACGAGTAAAAATGTAACTAGATTAATTATACTTTTCATTGTAACTCAATACATGGCCAAAATTCATAGTTGGAAAGTTATTTATAGTGTGAAGAAATACACTCAATCATAGTTGGGAGTACAACAATTCATTGGTGGACAGTTGTTTACAAAGTCAAGAAACACAATTATTCAAAGTTGTTATGTGCACATTAAGCATGCCTTTATAATCAAATTCATCATATAACGTCAGGAAATATGACGTTACATTAACACCGAAACGTCAGATTCGACGACGTTCCTAATTAGACTGAAACGTGTAAGTAAGCCACTTCGACGTTCTGTAAGTAAGATAAACGTCACCCACACTGACGAAAGAACATGTAACCGTAATGGGCTTGTATGACTTAAACGTCAGCCATGCTGACGTTTTATCTACATCAAAAAAGTCATTGTGGCCGACGTTTTAAGCACCCGGTCATCTTCCTCAAACCTCCGATTGGAAAATGGCCGGTTGATCGAAAAACACCCAAAAATCCTCTAATTTCAACCCGATTTAAACCAACAATGAATACACATTACAATACACGTTTCGTTTTGACAGAAAATCGAAACCCAAATCAAGCTAAAACCTCTGATTTGTACCGAATTACCACCAAAATGCAAACAAAACAAGATACTTACGTGATTTGGTTCAAAGTGATGTTGTTCTTAGCTTGATTCTTGTAACCAATGCCTCACTTGCGGTTTTCCGGCAAAATTTGTATATTTCGGCGTCTTTTCCGATGATATTTCCGGTGAAATTCTTAGGGTTATGTGTTGGTTTGGTTGAAATGAAAAATAAAAAGAGAAGTAATGTGTATAATGGGGTAGGGGTGTGTTAGTTTGTTTTTTTCACAACTTGAGGGACTAAAGTGTGTAGATTTTGAAAGTTATCAAAATAAAAAGGTGTCTTTTGTGATTTCGTGGTAGTATTGAAGTAAATGAAAAATAATGCCGATAGAAGTCGCATTTACATATAATTAATCTATTTTTCAACCACATATAAAATTTATTTTTTATAGGAAACAAGTAATTTTACTAATCAACATCCGCCAAACAAGAGGCTAAAACATCACTCGAGGGCGAGGTGCCCCAAGATGCATGTACATAAAGTAACAAAGCATGCTGAGCTAAAAGTTGCGCTGGGACATTTCTCACACGCCAAATAAAAGCAAAAGAAACATAAAAAAAAACTAGGCAAAAGGGCTAAGCAATCTTGCACTAAACAACCATGGACTGTGAGATCATCCACCAGTCTTCGAAGACGCGCAACACACACCTAACAATCACTTTCTATCACTAGTCACCGAATCCCCAAACTTCTCACCTTCAAGGCCAAGAAAATATTCTTAAGCTCCATATACTCTACCGGGTCTCTAGGATCAAAATGATACGTGAAGAGTGTAGAACTGCCCCACGTGCATCGCGGAAAATAATTCCAACACCCGCTCCTGCCGCATTAACTGACGCATCAT
This sequence comes from Gentiana straminea, assembly GCA_036785695.1. Taxonomy (NCBI): domain Eukaryota; kingdom Viridiplantae; phylum Streptophyta; class Magnoliopsida; order Gentianales; family Gentianaceae; genus Gentiana; species Gentiana straminea. Next base: position 390,365 of record JAVUPR010000480.1, read on the forward strand.
CATTACCCTTAACCTCCCCCTCCATCGGTTTCACCCATTTATCCACCAGATGTTTAGCCGAGGCATGCGCCCTATAAGTCTTCATAGCCTCCACATACTCAGTCGACGCTGTCAGAGAATGCGTGCGTACGGCAGAAACACGAACTGCATGATCATCAAACACCGCAGAACAACGTGCCTTCCAAATCCCTCACATAAGCCGGACAAATCTCGTAGTGTCCGGGACACCCATAATCCTCTATGAATCTCATGAAAAAATCCGCAAAGGAAGAAGAATTGAGTCACCTCAAGACCCCGTAAAGTGGTGATGCGCTTCAGATTCTTTCCGTCATCTCACTCTCAAAAATCACATGCCTCGTAGTTTTCATTGTCTCCCAACAAGCCAAACAAATATTATCCCCCATATGCCGCCTCCTCAACCCCTGGCCAGTAGAATGGAAATCATTAAAACACCTTTATAAGAAGTGTTGAATGCGGTGTTGTATTGGGAGCTGCCAACAACTCCTCCATACCATGTCCCCTCCCTCAGACGATGTAGTCGGCCCTACCACAGACGGTGGCATGTAAAGTGATAAGGCCATAAAATACCCTAATTACTCTTTTTTAAAATTGCACCGGACAAAATACTATATATATATACACACACACACACACATACAATATATGCCTATCGTTTACGTAAAAAAATAAAAATTATACCTGATAAGTATTTTAATTACGATTCTTAGCTTAAGAATCTTTATTTTTTCCCTCATGTCTCAATGAGATTTCATCTCTCCACCTCCATGGAGAAGAAAACCCTTGACATCCTACTTCAGTCTTCAACGCTTACAACTGTATAATCTACGGCATCAACGATTCATCCTGAGGATGTTTCTAAAGGTGATCCGTGCGATATTTGAAATTGATTGGGTTGTTCTTCACGCTTAAAGATATGAAATAAGAATCTTCATTTTGACATGGCTTTATCGTGGCACTGTAATTCTTTTACCACGATTCAGTTGGAACGGAATCGTTCCAGTTTATCTTTGATCAAGATTCAGACAAGGTTGGGGTTTTGAAGGAGGATCGTTGGTGCTTCGATGGATTCATTTTTTTTGATGCGCAAATTGAGCGACCAGTGGAAATCAAGGAATTTTATTTAGTTTAAATGATTTATGGGTTCACGAGTGGGGATCCCCACGCGTCTTAACAACCCAACAGTCTGCTGCCATGTCGCTATGAATTGGGGCGATGCACCCTTGCGCAAGTTAGCAAGGAAGTCACCACGGGAAAGAGGTTTATGCGATTTCGTGCCTGTGTAGCAATGGTGGAAGCTTTACGATGGGTTATACTACTCAATGTGGGAGATGATGAGATTAAAGTTTTAGTCCAGTATGAGCGATTACCGAATATGTGCTTCCATTATGGCTCGATCTATTGCACACTCTCACTTAAGTTCTATCCTAGGTTGGATCGTGATATGTCCATGGAGTATCAGAGAAGTATATTGTATGGTGTGTGGATGAATGTGAATCGTTGGTCGAATCGTTTGGAAGATGTCACTTTTTGCATGGGATCAAGATCGACAAACCATAAACAGCCTAAGAACCATAATTCGAGGAAGCCCAATCTAACTAGAAATTATGGAAGTTTTGATGTTCGAACCCAAGAATGGCTTCTTCTTGTCCGGAAGGTGCAAGTAGTGGTTTGCATAGTGCTGTTGACTCTCAGTTATTAGCCCTAGCAGTGTATGCCCCCGATTTTGTTGAACCGGTGTTGCATGTCGAGGGTATTTTGATTGATGAAGGAATGTTAGATATCGTCTGCATTGGCATGATATATTTATCGGTTCAGAAGGTTTATGACGCCGATATGGTGGACATAGGGTTGCAATCGGCTACTACACATGTGGTCTGTGGATGGCCCGTGAGGAATGTTTGAGGGCGGCCAATTGGAGAAGAAGGCATTTAATGATTGAATCGATAAAAAGAGGTCTGAGAAGAGGGTATTCGTATTGTTGAGGTTTATAAGAAGCGTAAGACGGAGAGTTTTGTGGATGTGGAGGTTGCTCTTAAGAAAAATGTTGTTGTTAGTATGGTAGAATTTATGGAGCAAGTCCTCCAATTGCAATGAATATCCTATATTGAAACTGCCGGGGCTTGGGCCAGCCTCGAGCAATCAATGCTTTAAAGGTTCTAACAGACAAAGTCATATTTAATTTTTCTTTCGAAATCAAATTTGCATGATAGTAAGTTTAACTATCTTTGTTGTGTTTTGTGTATTGATTTTGCTTTTTTGTTAGTAATTGTGGTGTTAGTGATGGTCTTGCATTGTTGTAGAATGATAGTTTGGATGTTAATATTGCTTCCTTCCTACGGAAAAAAAAATTTTCTTTGGCCGAGGCCATATTGATGTTGTGATTAAGGGTAGTAATGTTCCACAATGGCGTTTTATGGGATTTTATGGACACTCGGTACTCAATGCTATGGCTGGTTTCAATGATGTGCTTCGGGGTTGTAGTCTTTTGAACTTGGTTTATCATGGGCCGCTTTACACATGGACGAATAAGTAGAATGCCTATCTTACCCGCATCCAGTTGGATAAGGGGTGGCAAGCAAGCCATGTCTGGATTGCTCTTTTCCACAGTCATGCAAATTTTCACCTATTTAGCACACACTTGGATCATTTACATATTCTTATCGCAAATATGGCATTTTGGTTGCCTCGTCGGCCGCTTTGGAGGCGTTTATCTCGTTTTGAGCCTATGTGGTTGAAGGATGCGGAATTTCACTATATATTCTCTTCCTTTTGGCCTCATGTTCATCTTGGTAGTGCTTGTGCTATCAAAGATCATATTGCGAATGTGCGCACTTCTTTATATGCTTGGGGACTGATGTATTACTTTTATATGATAAAAATTACGTTATATTATTATGTTTTATCAACGAATTCTATATAAAATATATGAAATTATGATATAAATAGTATGAAATATTAATCTTTATAGTTTAGTATAGTTAGTAGTAAAAGTTAGTAATAATAGTAAAAAGTTATCATTTTGTACCGATTTTAGTAAATCGAGTGTCGTGTCGATTTACGTGGGTATTTGTGGTATTTTATTGCGTATTTATAAACCAAGACCCCGAGAACATTGTGAAGTATAATCATATCTTTGGAATGATTTAGAGAGTGTCACGAGCTTAAGTGGTCAAGTGGTCAATCGAAGTGGTCAAGTGGCTAATCGATTTGATTAAGTGGTAATCGAGAAATATCTTCGACAAAAGAATGGCTCATTAAAACGATATTTTCTGAAGAAGAGTCCTTCATGAAAGTTGTAGATCATTCAACGAGCTTTCCAATGCCTCTTGAATCATGTTGTTTGGAGATCGGGAGCTCGAGATATGAATTTTATAAGTTATATATATAATTATAATTATAATCCTCGCACATGCTGATTAATCAAGGGGGGATGGATTCAATCATTAGGCCGGACCAGTCCGGCCATATCAAGGACCGGTCCGGCCTTGGATCATTGCCTATAAAAGGAAGCTCATTTGCAAACAGAACGGGTGTACCAATATATATATATACAATATCCTATATATATATTATCTATATCTTTTATTTTATTTTCGTAGTTTGTAAATAGGCCTTATGCCAAAAATAATAATACCGTAGTATCGTTGTAATGCTCGAGAAATTATCGGAAGTTCGGTGTTGTTGAAGTCGTTGTAATATCCGGAAGAATACGACTCTGATTCAGCATTTGTAATCGGGTAAAATTTCTTAAGTATTTATGTTTATTATGTTTGTTTTTATCTTTTTAGTCGTTATAATGTTTTTAGGCTAAATCTAATAACTAGCCAAAGTTATGTAATCGTTTTATTTCGATCTTTTTGGTAAAGGAATGTTGTCTAAGTAAAAATTTACTAAAATTGAGTTAATTGAATCTTTTTCTATTTTGCAACGTATTGATAATATTCGGATTGACGTAATTAACCAAGATGAATCGCAACATATAACCTAACGATGAACTGACCAGAGAAGTTAGGATATGAGATAAAAGATAGAAAAACCGGAGGGTAAAATTGGCCGTGCGTAAAGCGTGACAACGGAATCCTATTTCCTACCCGGGGGCAGATTTGTCTTGGGAAATATTAATCTTATTAAATTTGTGCTCAAGATCGCGCAATAATTCCGGGAGACGATGTAGCAAATTATGAGGTTAAAGTTGGAGCTAGCTGCACTTGATGCTCAGCCAAATTACTCGATATATGATGTCACATGTGTTAGTGGGGAAATCGAGCGGCTTTGAGCTATGTAGGAGGAGTTTGGCGACAACGCATTAGAGCGGATTGGTTGACATGTACTAACCAATATATGTCTTATTATCATCATAAGGCTTCGTCTCGTAAGGAGCGCAACACCATTGTTTCTTATGATGTCACCTCGACCCATAAGTGACGTATACGACTAAATTGAAACAATGGTATCACAGAATTACACTACATAAGTGACTTCATTAAACCATTGAGATAAGACGAAATTCTATTAAGATTCATCTTTAAAAAAAACGAGAACCTACTTCAACAGGGAAATATACATTCTATCATAGAGAGCAACAATTTCATAATAAAAAACAAGACTTCGTATAGTGTAAAATGAACTACAACATACTAAATTACATTCTCTAACCGTTTCAAACCCGATCATCTTCAACCGCCAAAAATTTCATTTTTGTTCAAAATCCAATTTATAGTAAAATCTTTATTTGACATTAGCTTTAAATAGAAAGCTATGTACGATCCCTATTGATTTTGTTGCATATCATGATGAAATCTTCATATGTATAGATAAAAGTCAACCAATGTTTAAGGCAATGGAAACATAGTGACACGTTAATATTTAATCAATCAATGAAATCTACAAATATGCAAACAATGTCTTTGAAAATAAAAGGCAGCCATTTGGCTAAGGTTGCGTCTGATATAACATTTATTACAACGTTAAAAATATGGAATGAAGCCAACAATTTAGATACGGTCACATCCTATGCAGACCGTTAAAATACAATAACTTCCATTTTCGAGTCGTCAATTTCATCAGACGTATACTTATTGCACATGCCTGCCTTGTGCCCATTCCTCAGAAACCACCGCCAAATCTTCTCTTTGGCATTTTCCTCACTCTCATTCCTACTACTTCAATAGACGTCTGCCGGACGACGACAAAGATACATTTTTGTTTGTGTGATGAAATTGATGGGAAACTGTGGTGGTTTAGCTCATTGTAAGTCGGATTTCGACGACATCTGCCGTGACTTGGATGATGATGGCGGAGGAGGAGGAGGAGGAGTGATTTTGGTCGGAGTGAATTTGAATGCAAGTAGCAAGGAGTTACTTACTTGGGCTTTGGTTAAGGTAGCGCAACCTGGGGATCGAGTCATTGCTCTGCACGTCATTGATCCTAACAAAGGTACGTTACCATTTTTTTTATTTTTGGGTTTGCAGTTTCTGACATGTTTTTTTTGGGGGTTGATAATGGAAGGAGATAGAGCGACGGCGCTTTCAGTGATGAAAAACTTTGATGATTCGTTGCTTGCTTCTTATGAGGGTATATGTACACTTAAGCAGGCAAGTGCTTTTACTTTACGAAACATGGTTCAGATTCAAACTGCGTTTTCTCAGTTGTTATCCACCATCAATCGGGAGCGATGAAATTTGGACAGTTTTGAAAACAGTGGATATTTACTCAAAAAAAAAGACATTATCTTTCTGTTATCTTTATGTCTCTGTATTGCATCTGTAATCGTTGCTTTTATCTTTTTAGTTTTCACTGTAATCAATTTTGTTGCTATCGTTCCTTTTCTGCGCCGCGTGGCGCGTACAGGGAATGTAACCGACCTTTGCAGTACAGGACTTGAAAAAGGGAAGTGAAATTAATTCTGAACATTTGAGTATTCAATGTATTGCCATGATGGGGACAAACGTGTGAATGAAGATGTATGCATCTGAGTATACCGGTCTGGTGGTATCCAATTCGGATCCTCTCCAGTGTGGTCTGTCGTGTGATTCTTATGGTGAATCACAAAACATAGCAAGTTTACTTAATACAAAGTAAATTACTTTATCCCGTTTAGGATTAGGATTTGACAGTTGTGAAAAGCACAATAATAAGTTTTTTTTTTTGGTGCTTTTATCGGACAAATCACTAGACAGACCTCACTTAAGAGGATATACGGTCTTGGCTATTTTTCAGTCTACTTCTGGTACTACAGTGATACATTTTAATGCCCAGATCATGTTTATGAACTAGAAATTTGCGACTCTTATGTGGGATACAGATTTATATTTGTGAGTTGTTCTTATATTCTCTGGGGTGATTCTTATTAGGTTGATCTAAAACTCAAGGTCAGTAGAGGAACTCCAGTCCACAAAGTTTTAGCCCAAGAGGCAACATCTTCTGGTGCAATGAGTTTAGTAGTTGGTACTTCAACAACCTGCAAAACAAGAAGATCTTCCATTTCTGTGGCACGACATTGTGCTAGAGTTCTTGGTAAAGAAACCACAGTTATTGCTGTTGAAAATGGCAAGGTTACATTCTTAAGAGAATCAAGCAGATTAAGCATTGAGTTTTTCAGTTCTGATGGAGTATATTCTCCGGTCAAACCTAGGAATTTACCGTTTCTGAGTCCCTTGCTGCCAGCATCATCTAATGCTTGCACAAAATCTGGTTTGGAGTCATCGTTATCAAGTAGCCCGGAAGTCAACAATTCTGGATGGCAACATGTGAGAAAATTACTTCATCATAATGGAAATTTATTCACTCAATCTTCCTTCAAGAAGTCCTTAGTGACGGAACGTGTCTTGAGATTACCAAGTCTTCAATCTATTTCAGCTATTTGTCCTGATCAAGAACAGAGTCCACATGATAATGAGAAGAGTGCAGTAGTTTTACCTCAGACTTCCGTTTCTGTAATCCCATGTTGTCCAGAATCTGCTACGAAAATGCTACATAAGGAACTGGAGGCCCTGTCTCAGAAGTATTCTCAAAGATACAGATTGTTTAGCTACCAGGAACTTATATCTGCAACATCCAACTTCAGTCCAGGTTTGTGCTTATCTTTTTCTTGGGCTAAAGTTATTACTTGGTCTGTTTGTCTTTTTCAGAGCATAATGAGTTGCTTACTGGAATTTCTTGATGAGATTGTAGATCATATGATTGGTAAAGGGGGTAGCAGTAAGGTTTACAGAGGGACTCTTGAAGATGGAAAAGAGGTTGCTGTGAAGATCGTAAAGCCATCAGACGATGTTTCAAAGCAATTCGTTACAGAGATCGAGCTGTTAAGTAGTTTAGATCACAAGAACATTATCTCCCTTCTTGGATTCCATTTCAATGATAATCAAGTACTATTAATCTATGACATTTTATCTGGAGGAAGCTTAGAAGATAATCTTCATGGTAATTGAGCTCTCTCTAGTATAGTTGAACTACTTCATGTTATATTATTCCCCTAACCCTGCTTATTCTTGCACTAAATACTTGCTCTTTCAAATAGGCCACCGGAAAAGCGGTTACGTGTTTGGTTGGAAACAGAGATATCAGGTTGCATTAGGTATTGCTGAGGCGTTACAACATTTACATTCCGGGGTTGCTGAACCTATTATTCACAGAGATGTTAAATCTTCCAACATTCTTCTCTCTCGTGATTTTGATCCCAAGGTATTTATTGCGTTCTAACTGGATTTATTTGCTACCTCTGATATTTTATTTTCACTTCTAACAAAAATTGATTCTTTCATTTATATGTATGAACTAGCTGTCAGATTTTGGACTTGCTATGTTGGCCTCTGGTGGTTCTTCAAGGGACATTGATGATAGCAGTGCCCTAATGGGAACTTTAGGGTGAGTCACTGTGTGCTTTTGAGTTCTTTGTATATGTAAATGCCCTTGATCATTGTTGATACTCGATGCAATTCAAATATCTTTATAAAAATATCCCGGATAAGAATAAAAGCGAATTATTTTATGTCAAAGGAATCTCTCACCTATGTTATTGCAGTTACTTGGCTCCAGAATATTTTATGTATGGCAAAGTCACAGACAAAATTGATGTCTACTCTTATGGTGTTGTACTCTTAGAGCTTTTGTCCGGTAGAAAACCAATTGATGACGGGTACTCAAATGGTCTTGAAAATCTAGTTACATGGGTAAGTCTTTCAATATTTGTAATGCAAGAATCCTTATAACTGAACACAAGCATAGAGTAGTAATTATAATTTTACCTTCTTACTGTGGCACAACACTACTGATCAGCACCATACACATTCGATCTTTTGAAAGTTGATTATATGGTCCAAATCGGCTTTCAAAAGGTCGAATGTGTATAATGATACTATAGTGGTGACGTCCCACAGTAAGTTTGTTGTGGGCCCTTATAGAACCAAATGCTCCAACTAATCTACTTCCTCCAGGCAAAACCAATCTTGAAAGAAGGCAAGTTTTCGGAGTTGCTTGATCCGGTTTTAGTTGACACCTATGATGATGATCATATTGAGAGAATGGCATTAGCTGCAAGTCTTTGTACCAGACTTGCCCCTGAATTCCGCCCTCAAATCACGCGTGTAAGCTACTATTTCCTCTGGCAATGTGTTTGCTTTATTCTTTTTAAGTATCTAAAGAACCTTGTGTAAAAATGACTTTAAAAACAGGTTGTTCAACTCCTCCATGGCAATCCAGAGGCAATCCAGTGGGCAAGGCAACAGATTAATAACACTGTTGATGAAGTTGATCTTGTTGAAGGTGAACAATCTGCATCGAACATTCAATATTTTATTAATTTGGCATTTCTGAATTTGGAGGATGATTCTCATTCAAGCAACAGCACGGAGCAAATTGTTCCGGTTGAAGAAGAAGATCATTTGAGCAAGGTTGTATAACAGATTAATGGCAGTTTTGTGTGTTGTATTGTAAATGTAAATAATAGGAATTGTTACCTTCTTTTTGTAGATGTAGTTTAGGTATTGTTCAGGTCTTGGAGGGGTTTTGTATTATTAATTTGACTTCCTCCTTACCATAGATATGTTTTGATGATGATATGTAATGTAATCACATTTGTAATATATATATTTAATATAATAAAATCCCTTTGTTTGTTGTTAAGAAGAAATCATAATGTTTGAACATGTAAAATAATGAATGTGAACCATAACTCAAAATCAATTATGGTGTGCTGCCTACAATTGATATAGTAGTTCAGCTGATAACTTTGACAACTCGAAATCAATTATGGTGTGCCGCCTACAATTGATACAGTAGTACAACTGATAACTTTGACAAAATATTACATGTGTAGTTTTAATTGTTGACTAAATGTGTTTACACTTTGTTTATTTTTGGCTATAAATAGCCTTCTTCACCATTGTTATTGTATCAACCAAGTGAGAAGCTTAAGAACAAAGCTTTCTAATACAAAGTGTGTTTTTTTGTGTCTGTTGAATTTATTGAAAATTGTGTTGTGTTTCTACGATTGGTATCGAGCTAGATTGAGCCATTACCTCCGACCGAGATTGTTTTTCCGGTGAGTTACTTGGAATTTTGCAATCACTTCTTTTCTTGTGTGGTGGAAAGATAGATTTAATATGAAAGCAAAGAAACCTCCATGGGAGGAAGAAGAAGATGCCAACAACGTTTTTTGTATATTGAATTCTCTCATGAATACAACAACCGAGTACAAGGCATATATTTGCCTTAAATATTGTGTACTAACTAAATCTAACAACCAAGCCAAGATTGTGACACATGTCACTACATCCAACCACACACTTGTCACTATAATTAATTAGTAATACCCTTTATATTTTCTCCCCCTCTCAAACGATTATGTGGATCAACCACATTGAGTTTGGCCTTGAAATTGTAGAAAGTTGAGATTGGCAAAGCCTTGGTGAAGATGTCTGCTATCTATGAAGTAGAAGGTATGTAACACACTTTCAGCTTATTGTCAAGAACCAGATTTCTGATGTAGTGTACATCCACTTCAATATGTTTAGTTCTAGCATGGTAGACATGATTTTGAGCTAGAGTGGTGGCTCCTGTATTGTCACACCATAGAATTGGAATGGTGGGAAGTTTGAACTTCATTTCATTCAGAAGCTGTGTAATCCACTGAATTCCAATTCCCAGATTAGACAGAGCTCTATATTCAGACTCACAACTTGATCTGGAAACAATAGATTGCTTCTTAGAGCTCCAAAATAATTGCTTCTTAGAGCTCCAAGTTAAGAAAGAATTACCCAGATACACACAATAGCCTCAGTTGATTTTCTATCAGTGGGATCAACAGCCCAATTTGCATCAGTGAAGCCATTTAACTGCAAATTACTACATGGAATGAAATGCACTCCCTGTCTGAGGGTCCCATGTACAAATCTCATGAGCCTTTTGAGAGCTTGCCAATGTTCGATACATGGATTTTGCATAAACTAACTCAAGGTGTTCATTGTGTAAGCTATGTCAGGCCTAGTAAGGGTAAGATATTTGAGGGCACCAATGGCACTCCTATATATGCCTGGATTAGTGAGAGGATCACCTTGATAAGGGTATAGTTGTTTACCTGCCACTATGGGTGTAGGACAAGGTTTGAGATGCTCCATATTCTGCCTCTTAAGCAGTTGTGAAGCATAATAGGACAGAGTGAGATAGATCTCTGATTTGTCCCTTGCTACTTGCATGCCCAAGAAGCGAGACACCGGCCCTAGATCTTCAAAGAGAATTTAGAGTCCAGTTGCTTAATGAACTTCTGTATGAGCGCTGGTGAATTTCCTGTGAGAAGTATGTCATCAACATACACTAAGGCAAACAGAATTTGACCTCCACATTTGAACATAAACAAAGAATGATCCGGCATAGACTATTTGAAGCCCCATCTTGTCATCTGGGATCTAAAGGCATCAAACCAGGACCTTGGTTCCTGCTTCAGGCCATATAAAGCCTTGTTCAATTTGCAGACATAATGAGGTTTTATGGGATCTTCAAAACCTTCTGGTTGTGCCATGTAGACTGGTTCCTGCAAGGGACCATTCAAGAAGGAATTATTGATATCAATTTGATTCACAGGCCAGTTAATTGACACAACTAAAGTCTGTACAACTCTGATTGTAGCATACTTTGACACAGGGCTAAAAGTTTCCGTGAAGTCTATTCCATAACTCAAAGTAAATCCTTTGGCCACAAGTCTGGTCTTATGCTTAAGTACAGGACCATCAGGTCTGAGTTTCAGTTTAAAGATCCAACTGTTCCCAACTATACTTTTTCCAGAAGGAGGTTGAACTAAATCCCATGTTCTGTTATGCATCAATGCCTTGTATTCAGCTCCCATAGCATCTTTCCAATCCTCTGAATTCAATTCCAGTGATACACTTACTGGCTCGGTAGGGAATGAGTGAGCATTGTTAATGGCAACATAATAAACTTTGAGGTTTAAAAATACCATTTTTTGACCTAGTTTGCATAGAGTGAAGTCTATGTGCAGGTTTAGGAGGACTGACAGGAGATTCAAGAACAACATGTGTGGGTGACTGAGTATTGGGACTAGAGGATGAGCTCTGTAAAGAGTCAGAGTCAGGAGTATGAATATGTGATGGTGATGAAGCATGTTGTGATGGTATCTGTGCTTTGGATGGTGACCGTGTTTGTGGAGTGGAAGATGCATAATTATCATCATCAATGGGAACAACATCAATAGAGGGATGTACTTGATCAACATCAGCAATATCTTCACCAGTAGATCTACTCAGGATGCCTTTTCCTGAGTAGATGGAAGCACATGAAAATTGGCAAAGGAGGAATAATCAGTGAGAGTTTGTGTGGATGGACTTTGGGTGAAACCATGGGCAAAAGGGAACAAAGTTTCATTAAAGACAAAATTGTTGGATAAGTAAATCCTACCTGTGTCATCAAGGCATTTGAAACCTTTGTGACATGAACTAATCCCTAGGTTTACACACCTTTTGGTGTGAAATTGAAATTTGATAGTCCGGAAGGGTCTTAGATTAGGATAAACAGCACATCCAAAGACTATAATTTTTTTATAATTAGTCTTTATGGACAACAAACACTCAATAGGTGACTTTTGTGCCAAAACAGGTGTAGGAAGAGAGTTGATTAATTGAATAGAGGTTTGAAAACTATGCCACCAATACTTTAATGGCATACTGGCTTGAGCTAATAGGGTAAAGCCAGTTTCCACAATATGTCTATGTTTCCTCTCAGCTCTACCATGCTGAGCATGGTCATGGGGGCAAGGATGTCTGAACATAATCCCTACTTTATCCAGAAAGTCTTGAAAGGGTCTCTACTCTCCTCCCCAATCAGACTGCACACATTTGATTCTAAGACTAAACTAAGTCTCAACTAAATCCTTAAACTTCTGAAAAGTATTAAAGGTTTTTGACTTGGACTTTAAAGGATATATCCAGGTAAATCTGGAGTAATCATCTATGAAATTGAACATAATAACTATAACATTATGGAGGTTTTATAGGAGCAAGGCCCTACATATCTGTATGGACTAAATCAAAGAAGCTTTAGCATGTGAGGCATACAAAGGATGAAATAAATTATGCACTTTACCAAACTGACATGACTCACAAAAGGACATAGCACCAGTGGTTTTAACATTACAGATACTCAAAATAGAAGACAAGACAGAATTAGAGGGGTGTCCAAGTATTTTGTGCCAAATATCAGGACTAGCATGCACATTATTACAAGAAATAGAGTGTTTGGAAACATGAAAACAAACTAAGGTGGATTTGGAGTGAATGGAGCTCTGTCCCGTGTCCTCAGGATGTAGAAGGATCTTATAAAGACCATCCCGCGTTGACCCCTGAGAAGTATTGTCTCTGTTTGCTTGTCCTTCACAACACAAAACACATTGTCAAATTCAACAGTTATAGGGTGGTTATCAGAAATGAGTTTAGAAATGCTCAACATATTTCTAGTGATTTGTGGGACATGTAGGATCTTATGCAAATGCAAGGATCCATAAGGTGTGTGAAGAAAGGAATGACCAGTGTGTGCTATTACCAATTTCTCACCACTTCCTACTGTCAGTGTATCATTACCATTGTTGTTAGGATTGATGTTCAAGTTCCCCAAATCAAGCTGTTACATGGTTTGTTGCTCCACTGTCCAAATACCAAGCATTATCAGATAATGTACTAGGAGTGGCAACAAAGGTTGAATTCTGTTTTGCTCCACCTGCATTTCCACTTGTTGGAGGCTGGAAATCATGCTCAAATCTATGCCAACAGTCAATCATTGTGTGTCCATTCTTTCCACATAATTGAAAGGTCATCTTGGGTCCCGACCTTCCACTATTACCACTTCTTCCACCACTACTTCTTCCACCTCTATTACCCCCTCTGCCTCTATAGTTTCCTTGAGAGGTGTTACTACTAGGTTTAGGTTGAGATCTGTTTCCTGAGTTTGCACTTCCATAGGTAGTCAAGTGGGCAACAACATTGGATGAACCACCATTCGTTGTATTGGAAAATTCAAGGTTGGGTTGAACCTTTCTAGGAGCCTCTCATGTGTCAATAACTGAGATTGCACTTCCGCCAGTTCAATGAACCAATTCTAGATGTGATATCCACTATTACAGCTTCATAATCTTTGTCCAGACCACCTAAGACAGATAATATCAGTTCTGATTTGGACACAAGGTGACCTGCTGCAGTTAAACCATCACTATATGACTTCATTAATGCCAGATAATCCACTCATAGACCTTCCTCCTTTTTCTGTCTTGGTTAAAGCACTCTTAAACTCCAACACTCTAGCATCTGACCGACTATTAAACAACGCTTCAAACGTAGACCAGACATCATAAGATGTTTCACAACCCATAACTTCTATGAGAGCTTGTTCAGTCATAGAGCTCAATAACCACCCTTTTAACAATTGGCCAACATTATTCCATTCATTAGCCGTAGAATAGGACAAGCCAATGGACATACCTGTAAGTTGACGTCTAGGTATGGTACCCAACAGAAAACCTTCCAATTTGTGCCCCTTTACGATCGGCAAAACAGTGTACCTCCAGAGCAGGTAGTTATCTCGAGTGAGCTTAACATTACACGTTTGGTTTAAGTGACCTTGAAAAGAAGATCCTATCTGGATGAAAGGCCTAGGTGTGGGAGATCGGACAAATGAGGGAACAGTTGGAAAAGATGGATGGCAGCATAGTACTGGTTAGTGTTTGTGGTGGAGCTTCGCCAAACATCGGTGGTGGGTATATGAATCCATGATAAGGAAGAGATCCAAAAGTTGAAGTATATTGAGAAACTCCTCCTAGATCTATTGTAGCTGTAGCTGTTGAGATAGAGATAACTGAAGATTTGTGGTTAAGCTCGTCGGTGCTGTGGTGCCATGGCTCTCTACAGTCACCGAAGTTGATGTTATTGTTGAATCAGCTCTGTAGCCGGAGTAGATGAGGTCCTGATGAAGGTAGTTTATCACTTTGATACCAAGTTAGATTTAATATGAAAGCAAAGAAACCTCCATGGGAGGAAGAAGAAGATGCCAACAACGTTTTATGTACATTGAATTCTCTCATGAATACAACAGCTGAGTACAAGGCATATATTTGCCTTAGATATTGTGTACTAACTAAATCTAACAACCAAGCCAAGATTGTGACACATGTCACTACATCCAACCACGCACTTGTCACTATAATTAATTAGTAGGGGGAACGAGGGATAAAGATACACAATATTTCATCAATTAAGTAGAAAGACATGTTTTTGAAACTTTTTCATAAATGAAAAAACTATTTTATTTTATTTTATATTTAATTTTTGCCGGCATTTTTTACAAAAAATAAATAAAATAACAACACACTTTCTCTTTTATCCATCTTTTTTAAACACTCATATGTCTCAATCTATAACTCCAAATTTGAAAATTCTTTCACCAATTTTTTTATTTTTTCATGCTATTTATTTTGAGACCACATTCAACATATTCGACGTGATTTCAGAAAATCCGCTGTCGAAATTCACTATTGTTCGGAATTCACTGTCGATATTCACTGATTTTCGGGATTCATTGAGGAGATTCACTAAGTGAATTTCGACAGTGAATCTCATGAAAAATGATGTAATTATATTGAACCAAATCTCAAAACGAAGAGCATCAAAAAATAAAAAATTCAGTGAAAATTTTATCGCATTTGGATATCCAGATCAAAAGATATGATCATTTAAAATCGGGGAGGAAAGAGGAAATAAATTTTTTTTAAAAAAAATGTTCCTAGGAAGAAATAACTCCCGGACGCACGCGGAATTTTTTTTTTTTTTCGGTTTTATCCTTCAGGCTATAAAAAATATAAAAGTTGTCATTCCCCTTATAAAACATGTGTGGATATCATGTTACTAAAAAATATAGTTTATTGTCAATAAGGACATTTACACAATTTCATTAAGCTAGGAGTCCAGCTTAACATTTGATTAGTCATTAAGGACAATGACATCATTTAATACCTAAAATACCCTCATTTATCATTTCTGTTCGTTCAAACTCAAAGGAACAGAGCCGTCTCACCTTTCTAAGCCACCGCCACCGCCACCACCCCCTCTCAGCCGTCGCAATCATTCTACGGAAATGAATCCATTGCAACTAGTATGAATCACCTTCGCTGCTTCATCTCACCGTTCTTTTTCATCTCTTTGGGTTTTTTTCTTCTTCAATCACCATGGTCGGAGATGAAGCGATTGTTTGAGTATTGGATAAGGTATTTGGATAAGAGCGGGAAGTCTAATATACCTGATTTGGATTTGTATAATCATTATTTGAGAGCTAATTTTATTAATGGAGCTTTGCCAACGGAGCTGCTTGACCTCGTGGAGCAAATGGATGATTGGGCATTTCTCTGAACACGGCGTCGTTAATTTGTGGTAAAAGACATCTCTATTAAATCTGATTTCATTCCCACAATTCTTTTCAAATGGCAGTAGATGGTAAGATTAATCAATTCATGGGCAAGCCCGTATGATTTCTGGGAAATAATGCAAAAACGCCGATGCTGTTTCTGCAGGTATGAATGCATTGACAATGACTTATTGAGTCCTCTCCAATTCTATAGTCACAACATAGCTCCATATTACTCTAAAGGAATCGAAAGGGCTGTTGAGCTTACTGTTGGAAGGACAACCCTACAAATCTATTAAAAGGTAAGATTTATGTGGACTGTGTGCCCGCGTGTGTGTATAAGTTTATTATACGAGCCGTGTTATTCATATTTTTTGCAGAGGCGAAAAAAGGATCAGATCAAACATCGACCTATGGTACCCCGAGGGAAAGTCCTAGTCCAAGTCCGCTTAAAAAACGTCCCGAAGAGGAGGCAACCGATTGACATCAACCTACCCGTCGCATAGTTTATCCGAAATCGATTCCGGGTGGGTCGGCATTTCGGGAAAAAAGATGTACGAGAGAGGTTCAAACTAGAGATATATAGCATTTTCATCTTGATCGTGATGAGGTAACCTTATATTATTACAAAAAGTCCGCAAGAAGCTATCCCCCATTTTCTTGTCTATTTAATTTGTCGGGGGAGGGGGGGTGGGGGAGTGAAGCAAGCTGGTTGGGTAATTTATTTTGGAGATCCTTTGGTTATAAGGTGAAGAGGGATGTCTCTTGACTCTCTTCTATCATGTTTTCTTTATTGGTGATTGACCAAAAATCAGAAGGACGAATAATTTAATCGGAGCCTTGTGCAATTGTCTATGTATTTAGCATTGGATTGTGCATAACATTGTATCAATTTTATGGTGCTGAAATTATGATCCTGTTGTTGAGCTAGTATGTTGATGAATGTCAATTTTTTTTAAAGTTTTCCTTTTCTGTTCAGTATAACCATGTTTGTATTTATTTTACCTTCAACTGAACTTTGAGTAGCTTTTTGCTCGACACCCTGGCCATTCAGGTTTTGTATATAGGATGTCGTCTTATGGTCCCAGCGAACCCTTGCCTTCTTTCTTACACTGCCAAAGGTATTATTTGTTCGGTACTAAAAAGGCTTTAGAGTTGTTGAATTAAATCATCTACCGCTCTTATTATTCTTGGAGATATGCGGATCATTTCCCTTTGTAGGAGATGTTATTATCACAATGTTTATGTCATAATGCGTGATACAAGACATTTTTTTAACTTTGATTAGTATTAGGGGTTATTGCTTTGATTTGCTACCGATTATGACCGTCCGAATGTGATTACAAGCTTCAAACATCTTAGAGAGAAGTTCGGGGATAGTGAAGGCAAGGACCCGTGAATGAAGTCGTTGTTTCTTATCAAGTGTGATGTATGTTATTTGAATTAGTATTGGCATTCTCATTTTTTCTTATCAAGTGTGATGTATGTTATTTGGATTAGTATTGGCATTCTTATGGCTCATTCTGAGTAATTAGTATAACATCCTAATAAGATTCTAACCCATTCTATGATAGTAGTTCGAATGAGATTTTGATGGAAACAGAGAATGTGTGTTTGATGGCTTGAGATAGTGATCTACAACAATGAACTACAATTCACTTTTTGAGTTCATTTTTGTGAATTCACTTATAAGAGTTTACAAATAGTGAACTACAACATTGAGCTCCTAAAAGTTAAGTGTAAAAACAAGTGAATCATAATGTTTTGTACTTAATTAAAAACAAGTGAACCGAATGAAGTAGGAGGTGTGAAACGGTGAACGAATGTTTTGAACTCAATTAAAAACAAGTGAACCGGAGTATTTTGCTTGCTAATATTGAATAATTAGATTTAAGGATCAAATTTACTCAATAATATTGTATTACTACATTGAAATATTAGACCCTAGTCATGAAAATGGACAACATGATATCATTTATGCTTAGGTGCAAAAGAGTGAACCGGAGTGTATTGAACTCAATGAAAACAAAGTGAACCGAATATTTTGCTAGCTAATAGTGAATAAGTAGATTTAAGATTCGAGTTACCCAATAACATTGTATTACTAAATTGAAACATTTGACACAAATCATGAAAGTGGGCAAAAACATGATGTCATTTATGCTTATTTGTGAAACAAATGAACGAGTGTTTTGAGCTCAATGTAAAACAGTTGAACTACAAAGAGCGAATCACAAACAAAGTGAACTACAAAAGTGAACTCGTAAAAAAGATCTTAAAAAGTGAACTAACAATAGTAAACTTTCAATGGTTAATTACAACAATGAACTACAATTATAAACTCTGCTAAAAGTGAATTTTGGTTTGAATGAAATAGGTGTGTGTGAACGTAGAGTGTTTTGAACTCAATGTAAAACAAGTGAACCGCAGTAATTTGCTAACTAACAATATTAATAAGGAACTATAACAACGAATTACAAATAGTGAACTAAGACATCAAATTATAATAGTGAACTAAGAGTTTGAGTATGACCATAATGAACTCCTATAAATAGTGATCTACGACATCAAATTATAAAAGTGACAAGAGAGTTTGAGTACGATCATAATGTACTCCCATAAATAGTGAACTACGACATTGAATAGTCAACCAATAACATTAAACTACAACTATAACCTCCTAAAATGAACTAAAAATAGTAAACATCCAATAGTGAACAACAAACATTGATCTACAATTGTAAACCCCTAAAATTGAACTCATAAAAATGAACTCAAAAAGTAAACGAACAATAGTAAACTTCCAATAGTGAACAACAAACAGTAAACTACAAGTGTAAACTCCTAAAAGTGAACTCACAAAAATTAACTTAAAAAGTGACCTAACAATAGTGAACTATAAAAGCAAACTCGCAAAAAAGAACTTAAAAAGTGAACTAACAATAGTAAACTTCCAACGGTTAACTACAATAGTAAACTACAATTATAAACTACTAAAAGTGAATTTTGCTTTGAAATGAGTTAGTAATGTGAAGTAGGTATGAAACACTGAACCAAAGTCTTTTGAACTCAATTAAAAACAGTGAACCAGAGTATTATGCTAGCCAATACTTTTGTGAATTCACTTATAAGAGTTTACAAATAGTGAACTACAACATTGAGCTTCTAAAGGTTAAGTGTAAAACAGTGAATCATAATGTTTTGTACTTAATTAAAAACAGTGAACCAGAATGAAGTAGGAGGTGTGAAACAGTGAACCAGAATGTTTTGAACTCAATTAAAAACAGTGAACCGGAGTATTTTGCTTGCTAATATTGAATAATTAGATTTAAGGATCAAATTTACTCAATAATATTGTATTACTACATTGAAATATTAGACCCAGTCATGAAAATGGACAACATGATGTCATTTATGCTTAGGTGCAAAAGAGTGAACCGGAGTGTATTGAACTCAATGAAAACAGTGAACCAGAATATTTTGCTAGCTAATAGTGAATAAGTAGATTTAAGATTCGAGTTACCCAATAACATTGTATTACTAAATTGAAACATTTGACACAATCATGAAAGTGGGCAAAAACATGATGTCATTTATGCTTATTTGTGAAACAAGTGAACTGTAGTGTTTTGAGCTCAATGTAAAACAGTGAACTACAAAGAGCGAATCACAAACAAGTGAACTACAAAAGTGAACTCGTAAAAAAGATCTTAAAAAGTGAACTAACAATAGTAAACTTTCAATGGTTAATTACAACAATGAACTACAATTATAAACTCGCTAAAAGTGAATTTTGGTTTGAATGAAATAGGTGTGAAACAAAGTGAACCGAGTGTTTTGAACTCAATGTAAAACAAGTGAACCGAGTAATTTGCTAACTAACAATATTAATAAGGAACTATAACAACGAATTACAAATAGTGAACTAAGACATCAAATTATAATAGTGAACTAAGAGTTTGAGTATGACCATAATGAACTCCTATAAATAATGATCTACGACATCAAATTATAAGAGTGACAAGAGAGTTTGAGTACGATCATAATGTACTCCCATAAATAGTGAACTACGACATTGAATAGTCAACCAATAACATTAAACTACAACTATAACCTCCTAAAATGAACTAAAAATAGTAAACATCCAATAGTGAACAACAAACATTGATCTACAATTGTAAACCCCTAAAATTGAACTCATAAAAATGAACTCAAAAAGTAAACGAACAATAGTAAACTTCCAATAGTGAACAACAAACAGTAAACTACAAGTGTAAACTCCTAAAAGTGAACTCACAAAAATTAACTTAAAAAGTGACCTAACAATAGTGAACTATAAAAGCAAACTCGCAAAAAAGAACTTAAAAAGTGAACTAACAATAGTAAACTTCCAACGGTTAACTACAATAGTAAACTACAATTATAAACTACTAAAAGTGAATTTTGCTTTGAAATGAGTTAGTAATGTGAAGTAGGTATGAAACACTGAACCAAAGTCTTTTGAACTCAATTAAAAACAGTGAACCAGAGTATTATGCTAGCCAATAGTGAATAACTCTTGAAAATAATTGAAGTGAATTAGTAATGTGAAATAGTGAACCAGAGTGTTTTGAACTTATTGAAAAACAGTGAACCAGAGTATTTGCTAGCTAATAGTGAAAAAGTAGATTTAAGGATCATAGTTACCAAATAACATTGTACTACTACATTGAAATATTAGACACAGTCATGAAAGTGGACAAGAAATGATGTCATTTATGCTTAGGTGTGAAACATTGAACCGAGTGTTTTGAACTCAATGAAAAACAAGTGAACCAAAGTATTTTGCTAAAGCTAAGTCACAACCTTTGTTGCAATTTCGTAATGGATTGGGAAGAATAGAGTTGAGATCATTGTTGATATGAACTAAATTAGCCAACAACAACAACAGTGAATTACAATAACATTGAACCACAAACAATGAACTACAAATTGTGAACTAACGATTGTAAATTTCCAATGGTTAACTACAATAGTGAACTACAATTATAAACTCCTAAAAGTGAACTTTTGTTTGAAGTAAATTAGTATTGTGAAAATGTGTGAAACAGTGAACCCGAGTGTTTTGAATTCAATGAAAAACAATGAACCAGAGTTTTTTGTTAGCTAATAAAATAAGTAAATTTAAGGTTTAGAGTTACCCAATAACATTGTATTACTACATTGAAACATTATACCCAGTCATGAAAGTGGACAAGAACTTGTTGTCATCTATGCTTATGTATGAAACAGTGAACCAGAGTGTCTTCAAATTTGAATGTAAAACAAGTTGAACGTAATGTCTTCAACTGAATGTAAAACAGTGAACCAGAGTGTCTTTCTGCTTGCTTCATTCTTAAATGTGCCAAGTTCATCCACAATTTCTTTGCAGCTTCTCTCTCCATCTTCAAGATCCTCATTAGCTTGTGTAATATCTTTTTCAAGGTTGAACAATTTCCATTTGAAATGTTCAAGGTTCAATGATTTCTATACATGCAGACACAAAATTTCAA
This sequence comes from Gentiana straminea, assembly GCA_036785695.1. NCBI lineage: Eukaryota > Viridiplantae > Streptophyta > Magnoliopsida > Gentianales > Gentianaceae > Gentiana > Gentiana straminea. The sequence continues at coordinate 411,814 of JAVUPR010000480.1, forward strand.
TAAGACCAACTTTTAGTTCACTATTTGTAATTCACTGTTTATAGTTCACTATTTATTAGTTGTCAAAATTACTACGTGTCGAAAGCCCAGATGTTGAATCACGGTAGTCTCTGTATTACTTGCATCTAATTTCGTAAGAGTGACTTGAAACCAAATCGAAAATATAGTTTATTTGATATATAGATACCAGCAAACATGAAAGCTTTTCAATGGAATCATTATCAAAAGGTTACAACCAAATGCCCAATCTTCTCTAAACAATCTGCCCAAAAGATACCTTGCGATCAACACTCTGTATTTCATATAATATGCATACACAGACATTTTGTGGCCCACATTCCAAACGATCCATGTTTAAGGTCCACAAGAAACACAACAATCCCTATTCTTCATCATCAACATTCTCCCCGCTTATCCTCATACGGTGCTTCATTCTCACAATTTTCATTTTTATTCTCATCACCATGATTAGATTCCAAGCCTTTTTCAATACTCTGCTTTCTGTTTTGCTTCTTTATCAATATAGGGCTTCTTTTCTTCACTAGTCAATGACTTCCATTTCACACCACCCTCTTTAACCACAATTGAAACTTCTTGCAATCAATATTTTCACCTTCATGAAAGATTTCCTGAACTTCTCCATGAACACAAAGAAAGCAGCTAGTAGCCGTTTTGATGCATTTGGTTCCTTTGCTTTCTTGTCCTTCTCTGATTTTGCTCTGCTAACTTTTTTTTATATTTTTTCTACACAAATCACATGAAAAACAAAAGGAGTTAATCAAAGAAAACAGGAAGATAGGAAGCAGAATTTGATGAATTAATTTTCAGTAGGCTTTTTCTTAGCATCAATAGACATATCCACCACCTGAGTCTCTGCACATTGAGCATAACATACTGAGAACAAAATAAGAGAAATAAAAGTGTTCTTTCAATTGATTAAATTAAAATAGATCCAAAAGAAATAAATTAGTGAATAACTCATAAAACTAAAATGCTAAACCCATTTAAATCCATCACCGGGAATCATGAAGAAGTATATCTTGCAATACAAATCATTACTCAAGTGGTGGTAAAAGAATACCCACCCAAATTCAACTTGATTTTAACATCCAGACCGCAGTTATGGAAGCCATTACCGTATCAGCAACCTCATCAACACGGCTAACTTCAACATGAACAAGCCGATTACTAAATCAGCTGTTAACGCAGAATACCCAGCTCGATCTGATGAGCCGAGACAGAGAATGAGCTGTGAAGGACGGAGAAGACGTTGAGCTGCACGAGGTAAGAAAGCGATTGAGTGAAGTATGACGGCGGCGGAATCGATCCAAGCATCGGCGAGATGGCTGAGAAAGACATGTTAGATGGCGACGACGGCGGATTTCTGTGTAATGCTAGGTTTTGTGTTTTTCTTTTGAGGTAAGGGTTAAACAGTCTTTTTGTTATTATTTTTGTCCTTATTGCCTTATGAAAATATCATTGTCCTTAATGAAGGTTGAAATTATAACATTGTCCTTTTAAGCGTTTCTCCCAAGAATATATATGTATTGTAAAAAATATCAAATGAAACAAAAATATATATATATATATATATATATATATATATATATATATATATATATATATATATATATATGTATATATATTTTTTTGCAGAGAATGCGAGTTTTTTAACGATACTATTTCTTAATTGCTGAGAAAAGGGATTCCTTATTTGAAAAGGATTACTTTGCAACTTTTTTTTTTTTTTTTTTTTTTTTTTTTTTTTTGTATAACATGTTTTTATAAGCAGAATAGGAATAGGAAACCGACCCGGCCAAATTATACATTATTATGTATTCTTTTTTCAAAAGGAAAAAAACAACAACTTTATCCACAAATTAACAAACAAACCCTATAAAAAAAGTCCAATCCCTTTACTATTTTGTTATATTTTCTTCAGTTGCATGATCAGCTCTTTGTGTGGTCTATACGTACGTACTCCAGATCCAAGAAGATGGGCAAAGCAGTTTCATTCCCGGTGATCTTTTGCAATGGACAAATCGAAGTAAACATTCCACCTGTTGAAGTTAACCCTAAATTAGATGTCAAGACTTTTGAGAAGTTGATCAGTAAAAGAACCAAACTCCATCCAAACGAGACCCTGATTTACTTTGCTCCTAAGAAGGCGGTGGCACAATGGTCAGATGAAGATATAATCCCCATCTTTAGCAATGGCAATGTTAGTTTCCGTTTCATCACACAACAAAAGAACAGATATTGCTTCTATGTAATACCAAAGTTGTGTATGTGGGCTTCAATGGTTTCGCATATTAATTACTCCAAGAAGAAGATGGCGGCAGCGGCATTAATGGAGTTTCCATCATCCCGTGGTCGCGTTTACCTCCGTCCTACTACTCCGGCTATTCCTTCCGTAAACAGGATAATTCCAGGATACTACCTCCGTGGTCCAACTCCGGCTATTCCTTTGGTAAACAAGGTTCGAATTCCAAGATACTACGATCAGTCTGTAGCTATGGCGGCGGCGGCGGCAATGGAGATTCAAAATAATATTGAAAAACCGACCAAGATTGTTGACTCTAGCAATAAATTATTGTTCTGTGAGGAGTGTGCGAAAACGAAGAAGAACGAAAAGGAGGCATCGTTTCACCGCTGTGTGAATGATCAAGTGTGATTTATAATGATACTATTTTTTAGAGAGAAATATCCCAAAGGACAAGATAACTGCAAAAATGAGCAATTAGAACACATGAAAACTTAAATGTTTTAGAAGGACAAATATATTATAATTGGACCAAAATATCCTTTTTTTCGTGCGAAATAAAAAAAATTGAATCTTATTTTCTACTCAATAGTTTTTTTTTGAGAAGATACTCAAAATTTCAAACGACTATATCTCTTGATCTTGAACTTCGGTCATCGTAATTCTTTCATCATAATTCATATTTATTCGTCCTATTTATTTTGATATCACGTTTGATAATTTTCAGACGTAATTTCTGAAAGTCAAAATTTTCGTAATAGATTTCTCACCATGCAGTAACAAAAGATGCAATAACAAAAGACGCAGTAATAATAAACTTGAAAATGCAACAACCGTGAAATTGAAGATGCAGTGACTTGTGAATATACACTTGAAGACCGAATTATGTGTCACTACATCTTCATTCACGCTTTATTAGACGAAATCAAAGTCGATGCATCTTCATTGACATTAATTTCACGAAGACCAAATCAGAAGGTGCAGTAACAAAAGTGCAGTAAATCAGAAGATTCAATAACAAAAGTGCAGTGACATGTGAAGATGAACTTGAAGACCAAATCAAATGTCACTACATCTTCATTCATATTTTATAAAGACCAAATCAATTGTCAATGCATCTTTATTGATACTTTATGTAAGACCAAATCATAAGGTGTAGTATCAAAAGTGCAGTAAACAAAAGATACATTAACAATGAAGATGAGTATGCAGTAACTAAAAATACGGTAACTTGTCACTATTTCCTCATTCACACTTTTCTTTTTGAGGGTCATTCACACTTTAAAGTAACAAAGAAAAGTCGAGTTCCTTTAGTGTTATATTTTCAGTTGAGCTCGATCTTATTTAAGTAGTTTAAGTTACGTTTATGTATGTTGAAAACTATTATTATGAATAGTTTGATTTGGCTTGAATGGTTTTTATTTAATGAAGTGATTTGATACTTTGAATGTTTGCTTAGAAAGCAGAGTTCAATTGTTTTATTTTTCAAGCAATTATCGTAGCATGAGGCTTTGTGATTCGAGACGGAAAAAAAAGAAAGAAAGTACAATATCCGAGGTCATAGCGGAACAGATCGATCCGAAATTGCTCGGGTTTCGGGTTGGGCGTTACATATGCATTACAACACTATAATAACCATGAGGAAATTCAAAGATAGAGGTAGTACGTATATAGGCAAAGTGGGGCTATGCCCACAGCCCTTTTTATTTTTTTCTCATATAGCGTGTATATCTAGTCCACGAATTGACACTCCTACTAGATAATTAGCCTTACGGCCCATCTAACTCGAGGCAATAAAAAATATATGTTACAACAAAGAAAATGAGGGTTTTATTGGCACCACACAATGCGGCACCCATTTTTTATTTTATTTTTTACTTCCGGCACCGCGCATGTTTTTTTCCCTCCGGCACCACACTATGAACGTCAATCCACCGACATTACTATTAAAAAATAATGTCAATGGATCTGACGCTCCTATTATTATAACGTCAGTGCGACGGACGTTATTTTTCAAAATGTAATGTCAGTGTTATGCTAACACTAATTTTTGAAAAGTAACGTCAGTACCACTGACGTTATTTTTAGGAAAAATAATCGTAGTGTTCGAAGTAACTCTTTGTGTGTTTGAAGTGATCGTGGTGCCGGAAGTAAAAACATGATGCCAACAGAACAAACCCCCCCCCACACACACAAAAAACCATTCATATTTTCTCTTGTGGGTTATCGATCCAAATGATATTTCGTTAATCTAAATTTATCTGTCCTTTTTATATACCGAACTCACAATTTACATCGCAAATCATCTATAACAAACTGACTTGAGCGTCGGGAGATCGTCTTAGAACAAACTCCGAGTCGTCTTACGGCTTTTTTTTTGTGCGTTGAAGACTCGTTCACGGGCTTGTTGGATGACACTTTGGAGTTCCAATTATCCATTCATCCATTTAGATTTTATCTGTACGATATCCGACATTGTTGGTTGGCAATGACGGACGGCCATAAAATTATTATGAGGTGGTCTTGATTGTTATTTTCAAAAGAATATATATACAGAGACCAAAAAAAAAAAAGTTAAAATAAACAAACAAAAAGAATTCAAAAGAATATTACTTTGCAACTTTTTTTTTTGTATAACATGTTTTTATAAGCAGAATAGGAATAGGAAACCGACCCGGCCAAAGATACTCAATATTTCAAACGACTATATCTCTTGATCTAGAACTTCGCTCATCGTAATTTTTTCATTATAATTCCTATTTATTCGTCCTATTTATTTTTATATCTCGTTTGATAATTTTCAGACGTAATTTATGAAAGTCAAAATTTTCGTAATAGATTTCTCACCATGCAATAACAAAAGATGCAATAACAAAAGACGCAGTAATCAGGGGCGGATGTACACTATATAGGGGGGCAAGCGCCCCCTTAGATCCGGAAAAACACTAGTATATATATGTTATGTATTTTTTTCGCCCCCTCTTAAAATTTGAATTCGCACCTACACTTTATATTAATTTTTTTTTGTTGATTTTTTTTTATCACGTAAATAAAAAATACATCGTTATTTCAAAAGTGATACATTTAATACATTATCAAAAATATTTTAATTATCAAAGACTAATATTGCTATTAAAATATATTATAAAGTCAAAAATAATACTTAATAGTCAAAAAAAAGAGGCTAGGCTTTCTACTATGCTGACTCCTCACATTCTCAAGAAAAAATTTACGAATATTTATTTCTCATTAACCCTTACAACAAAATTCAACAAACAAAAACAAAAAAGGACTCCTGGCATTCTTTCTTCTTCAATTGACATTTGACAATCCTCCATCTCCTGTGCAGCTGCGATTCAAAATTTGCCATATGCATCAGGTATACATATTATCTTATAATATCATTGTTTTTCTTTTTGTTTTTTATCTTTAAGATTGTTGTGTTCTTAAAAAATGTCTTATTTTTTCTTGTTATTGTAATGAGTAGTTACCGTAGATCGAGTTTTTTCAGCTATGAATATTGTGAAATGCAACTTACGGAATCGAATGGGAGGTGATTGGTTGAATGATTGTCTTGTGACATACATTGAGAATGAGGTCTTTCGTCGTGTGGAGGATGAATCAATTATTCAAAGATTTCAAAATATGAAGACAAGACGAGGCCAGTTGTAATGTACGTATTTATTCTACTATTTTTTAATGTATATTTGCTTTTAGATTTATGTGCTACGGTAAGTTAAATGTTTGTAAGACAATGCCGAAAATTTTGTTTAAGCAAGTTTACATTTTTCGGATTGCAAAAATCTCTACTATTATCGCTCGCCCCCCCCATACTCACGATCCTGCGTCCGCCCCTGGCAGTAATAATAAACTTGAAAATGCAATAACCGTGAAATTGAAGATGCAGTGACATGTGAATATACACTTGAAGACCGAATTATGTGTCACTACATCTTCATTCACGCTTTATTAGTCGAAATCAAAGTCGATGCATCTTCATTTACATTAATTTCATGAAGACCAAATCAGAAGGTGCAGTAACAAAAGTGCAGTAAATCAAAAGATGCAATAACAAAAGTGCAGTGACATGTGAAGATGAACTTGAAGACCAAATCAAATGTCACTACATCTTCATTCATACTTTATAAAGACCAAATCAATTGTCAATGCATCTTTATTGATACTTTATGTAAGACTAAATCATAAGGTGTAGTAACAAAAGTGCAGAAAACAAAAGATACATTAACTAAAAATACGGTAACATGTCACTATTTCCTCATTCACACTTTTCTTTTTTAGGGTCATTCACACTTTAAAGTAACAAAAAAAAAAGTCCAGTTCCTTTAGTGTTATATTTTCAGTTGAGCTCAATCTTATTTAAGTAGTTTAAGTTACGTTTATGTATGTTGAAAACTATTATTATGAATAGTTTGATTTGGCTTGAATGGTTTTTATTTAATGAAATAATTGATAGATCAAAGGCTCTGCGACCACTTGTCGGATGTAATATCGTCGCATGGATCATATATCCACCCGATTACGCAGCAGAAAGTACAAGATCTAGGTCTTGTCAACCAAAATACATAAACAATAGATCTAACCTACGAGGGGGTTTAGATTACCAACCTTTTTATGGTGCAATTACTCCAAGAACAAAAGGTCAATCCAAGCTAGTTGAGATCCTAGTTGAGAAGCCAAAGTCTTCCAACGTGTATCTCCAAGCACCACCAGGTGGATGGTGTTTCAAGCCGCCGGACCTCCTCGATATGCTACCGGAATAATCTCGAGGATCATCCCAACTCGAAACCCTAGTATTATAGCCGAAAATTCTAAGCTATAATACTCCCAATATTTCAAAAATAATGTGTCTTTTGGCTTGGGAGAACTCTCTTTATATAAGAGAGTAATCAATGTCCTCCAAGGATTTAATAATTAAGAGATAATTATTATGTTAATCCTTAATTTAAATATAAGATAAATATAATATATATCCCAAACAAATTAGGATAAATAAATATATTATTCAATACTCCATGATTTATCATTTAACAAATAAATGATTAAATCATATATTAAATAATTATCCAAGAAAACTAATTTCCCAATAATCAAATAATACTTACAAAAATGCGCCACCTATAACGCCATCATACAAGGGCCACACGCATTTTGACACATTGGGCCGAGTCCACGAAAAATTTCTTTTCAATGTATTTAATTATCTAGTCCAACTAAACAATTAATCCACATATCAATTAAATAGTCCAATCCAACTATTTAATATTATAATTGATGAAACGACGAGAAAACATATGCTATGTTAGGAGCCACGTCGGGGACCATGGACCCATATTTAGTAGCTACAATAAATTAAATAATATTATCCGTCAGACCGAACAATAATATTCAATCTATTAATTCCGGGATTACAACACCATAAACCCGAAACTGAACTCTGCCGAATACAGATAACTTACACTCAACTATGAGTTGATAAGGTGTCCACTCATATAATCATTACATACGGATAAATCCTCCATAGACTGTTCATTTCGATTCGGGATATCTCCGTAGACCCTTCTCGAAACCTCTTATCATTATTTACCATTAACCCTTAGTGATCAATTAGTTCATAACTAATGTAATATGAACTCTGTGGATCGATCAGTTTCTAGGATTAACAAATAAGGGAACTGTCTGTCTACTTCCCGAGGGAAGGAATGAATTCCATATCTGTGATAGCATAGACTACTCACTCATTCCAGAATAGAGCCAACGAGAAGTGTTGGACCACATACTGCGAAGTGATCCTTACTAACACATCAAACTCTACCCTAGTCTAAGCAGTTGTTTGTGATCACCTCATGATTGAGATTAATCCATATATGATCATCTTGTGATTTGATAAGACTTCTCGATCACGGAATTATATCGAGAACTCAAATCATATCGGTCCAGCCCTATATGATTATCATCATATATAAATGCCCCAATAGGTACCCTATTACCTACATCCGGATAAGACTGTCACACCGTAAAGTGTTCTGGGCACATTATTAGCATATTAATCATGAGACCCGTACTCAGATTAATCAACGCTACGGACTAAGTTAATTTTAAGTACATCTCACTAACTCAATCCTCTTGCGTATAGCCATACTCTGAGTTATGTGATTACATAAACGAGGTGCTTAGGGTTTTCAGTAGTGTCTTAATTATAAGTATACATGCATATAATAAGATGAATTATTAATTCTACCCTAAAATAATTAGATAATTGTCTTTCGGCCACTACACCTAACAATATACACATTACAATTATCAATACAATTGGTATTTATAGACACAGATCCCTAAACCCTAACCGCCAAGAATCTTTGTCGGATTGCCATAAATTCCCCAGATGTTGGATCACCCTGCTGATCCCACTCAGCTGATCATTGCCCAGATGTAGAACTCAGCTGTACCCAAAACCTCAGCAGACCCTCAGCAGGCTGCTGAGTGCTGACACCAAAAGAAACTCAGCAGACTTCCCAGCCGACTTTCACAGACTTGGATACACTCTTCAATAGACTATCACTCTGTTGATAACCAGATGTAGAGTTTAAGTCACATTGCTGACAAATCTCCACATTGACTTGAACTCTCATTCACAGTCAACCAGATTGCATAAACAAATGTACTTGTACCAGATGCATTCGTCAATGCCAGATGTACTGTACCAGATCACTCCATAGAATCCACTAAGCTGAAAAACCAAACTCCATCCAAACGAACCAAACGAGACCCTGATTTACTTTGCTCCTAAGAAGGCGGCGGCACAATGGTCAGATGAAGATATAATCCCCATCTTTGGCAATGGCAATGTTAGTTTCCATTTCATCACACAACAAAAGAACAGATATTGCCTCTATGTAATACCATGGTTGTGTATGTGGACGTCCATGGTTTCGCATATCAATTACTCCAGGAAGAAGATGGCGGCGGCGGCGGCATTAATGGAGTTTCCATCATCCCGTGGCGGCGTTTACCTCCGTCCAACTACTCCGGCTATTCCTTCCGTAAACAGAATAATTCCAGGATACTACCTCTGTCGTCCAACTCCGGCTATTCCTTTGGTAAACAAGTTTCGAATTCCAAGATACTACGATCAGTCTGCAGATATGGCGGCGGCGGCGGCGGTAGGGGCAATGGAGATTCAGAATAATACTGAAAAATCGACCAAGATTGTTGACTATAGCAATAAATTTTTGTTTTGTGAGGAGTGTGCGACGAAGAAGAACGAAAATGAGGCATCGTTTCACCATTGTGTAAATGATCAAGTCATCCAATTCTTCAGGACTACTGCGGGAAACATTGCAAGGCCTACCAAATCTTCTCGGACAGAGACGGCAGGGTGGAAGCTTTTTTAATTGTAACCCTAACAAGCAAACCAGCAATATAGAATATCTCTCAATTTTCTCTCCCTTGATTTTGATGATTCCAAATTACAACCACTTGAGACTCATTGAAATCAAGAGTAAAAGATTAGATTGTTTTATCCGTTCGTGATTTACACTTTGATTTTCCCGAACTATACCTAATCATTTAAATCCGTAAACTCGTAAATACTTATATGAGCATACACTCCGTATCTCCAAACTCATATTATAGCATTCCGAGTCCACCCATCTTTGTACCAAACCCCGATTACATAAATGAACATGGTAACACTTAAATTACCAACGATCCTCCCCCATTTAAGTGTAATCCTTGGCTTAGCTGAAGAACAGTAAAAACATAACAACTCATGCATCAATGATAATGTCACGAAGATTGAATTATCACCTAGTAATATTACACATTTCAAATATTCGAGTATTGGGGTGTGTCTAAGCATTGAACCCTTTTACACATTTTGAATACATGAAGATAACATACACATGAGTTAAGATAACTCCAAAAGTTTATTCTTGACACTAATTAAACAGGCCTTGTGTCCATATCCATTCTTGAGCATACATAAAGCCAACTCTAGAACTTCCTTGAAGCGGCCAAACTTCATACTCATATAGGTGAATCTTTTATTAATCGTGCACCTGCAATAGCACTTTGTCAAAGACTCATTAAGAAGAAACACTTCAACCTAATCATGCAGGTCATAGCACATACCTTCGGGACAATTTAATGTGCTCAAATCTAAGACAATAGGCCTTCCACATTGAATTCTGCCTCTAACATTGTATTAGAGGGGAATTGGGTATCCTATTACCAAGATTTATATGAGTTGTAAACCCATCCCGTTAACCGACTTTTGTACCAAGTCTCTAGCCAATCCTTTGGTTAAGTGACCAGCTAAATTGTGTTGAGATCTCACAAACACAACCGAAATCACCCCATGAGTGATTAACTCACGTACCGCGCTATGTCTAACGCCCAGGTGTCGCGACATACCATTATACACTTGACTATATGCTTTAGACAAGGTAGATGCATTATCACAATGGATAGAAATGGGTGAATTTGGTTTAGGCCATAATGGAATTTCATATATCAAATTCCTAAGCCACTCCGCCTCTCTTTTCCGGCCGCCGCTAAGGCAACAAATTCCGACTCCATAGTCGAGCTAGTAATACATGTTTGCTTTTTGGAAGCCCAAGAAATGGCACCTCCTCCAAGCAAAAACACCCAACCACTTGTAGAAGAATGATCCTCTACATTGGATATCCAACTAGCATCTGAATACCCTTCTATTACTGAAGGATGTCCAACATAAGTCAAGCCAAAATCCTTGGTTAACTTAAGATACCTTAGTACACGAGTTACCGCACACCAATGATGACTACTCGGATTACTCGTGAACTCGCTTAGCTTTCCAACCGCATAAGCAATATCCGGACGTGTGCTAGTCATAGCATACATCAAACATCCTATCACCCGAGAATACTCAAGTTGTAATATCGGATTTCCCGTATTAGGCATGAGTTTCTCATTAGGATCCATGGGAGTATTGGCCGGAGTAGAATTTTCACAATTGAATTTCTTCAACACTTTCTCAATATAATGAGATTGTGTCAAAGAGATCCCTTTGTCACTCCGTTTGATCTTGATTCCAAGAATCACATCCGCCTCCCCCATGTCTTTCATAGAGAAACTTGATGACAGAAAGGCCTTAAAAAGGTCAACTTGTTCTTGGTTAGTTCCAAAGATTAACATGTCATCAACATATAAACAAATTATCACACCGTTACCGGTATTATCAAATTTGCTATATAAACACTTGTCTGATTGGTTAAGCTTAAAACCATTAGACAAGACAACTTCATCAAATTTATGATGCCATTGTTTAGGTGCTTGTTTAAGCCCGTACAATGATTTAACAAGCTTACATACCTTATGCTCATTTCCAGGCATAACAAACCCTTCCAAAGGTTGTTTCATATAAATTTCTTCTTCTAAATCTCCATTTAAGAAGGTGTTTTAACATCCATTTGATGGATCACCGGATCGTTAATAGCAAAGCTAGGGCAATCAACAATCTAATTGTGGAGATTCTAGCAACCGGTGCATAGGTATCAAAATAATCAATACCTTCCTTTTGTCTAAAGCCTTGAATTACCAATCGGCTTTATACCGTCGACGATTGCCATCAACTTTCATCTTTATTTTAAAGATCCACTTGCAACCCAAAGGTTTGCAACCACGAGGAAGGTCCGCAAGGATCCACGTGTTGTTTCCCATTATGGAATCCATCTCATCATTGACGGCTTCTTTCCAAAATGACACGTCTCGAGACTCCATAGCCTCCTTAAACGTCTTAGGATCCTCATCAATATTATAACAATATGAGTATTGAAATCCTACTTCATCTCTTGTTCCTTCCACCAAATAAGTTTGATAGTCGGGACCGAAAGATTTTGGTTTCCTTGCCCTTTTGCTTTTACGAAGCTCGAAAGGCTCATCCTGAGAATCAATACTATTATTGTTCTCTACTCCAACAATAGTAGGGGTTATATCTTTTGGCCTCGGTATAGAGGTAAACCGATGTTCATCAAAGATGGCATCCCTTGACTCAATCACCGAATGAAACAAGAATCGAATCATTAGGCTCTATAACATAGAACCTATATGCTTTGGAATGCAAAGCATATCCAATAAAGATACAATCAATGCCTCTTTCACCCAAGATTTTAATCTTAGGCATGGTGAGCCTTACAACAAATTTCTACATCCCCAAACTCGTAGATAATTCAAGTTTGGCTTCTTTTTGAACCAAAGTTCATATGGGGTAATAGGATTCCTTTTATTAGGAATTCTATTCAAAGCAAATAACAAGCCGTTAACATGGCTTCTCCCCAAAATCCCTCACTCAAACCAGAGTAAGACAAACATGGAATTAACCATCTCTTTAAGAGTACGGTTTTTCTTTTCCGCTATACCGTTTTTTGTGGTGTGTAAGGCGCTGTAACCTCATGTATAATCCCACATGACCCGAAAAAGGTTGGATCAAAGTATTCACCACCTCGATCGGTACGCAACTTTTTAATTTTAGAGGTTAATTGCAACTCAACTTCACTTTTATAGATTTTGAATTTATCGATTGCCTCATCTTTAGAATGAAGTAAAAACACATAACAAAACCGTGTGCTATCGTCTATAAAAGTCACTACGTATTTTTTATTACCAAGAGAAGGCGTAGCACAAAAATCACATAGATCACTATGAATGAGTTCCAAAACGGAAGATGACCTTTCAACACTTTGAAAAGGTTGTCTAACTATTTTCTTCAACATACAAGTATTGCACTTATTCATATTCATGTCAAGAGATGGAATCAATTCATTTTTAGACATCATCAACATACGTTTATAATGAACATGTCCCAACCGAGCATGCCACAAAATAGAATTGTTAACATCATGAATAGCAGCAACATTATTTACAACATCATGCTGAATATTCAACATAAACATACCATTACATAAGTAACCAAATCCAATAAATACACCACACTTACTTAAAATGTACTTATCCGACTCATAGACTTGTTTATAACCTTCTTTACATAAAATACTACCAGAAACCAAGTTTTTCCGTATACACGGAGCATGCAATACTTGTTTTAAAATAATACATTTTCCGAACTAAAAGATAAAACAACACTTCCAACTCCAACTATGGCGCCTTTGACTCGTTTCCCATAAATAGCATGGATCCATCGATCACAGTTCATAGTTTTTAAACCAAACTTCGATCCTTGCAAACGTGTCTCGTTGCACCCGAGTCAATCCACCAAGCAACATCATCATCCTGCATATAAAATGCTTCAGAAATTAGTGGTACATAATTCACACTCGAATTAAATCCACAAGTAACATTCTGACCTTGATGTTTAGGAGCACCTTGGTCCTTAGACCCTTGCCCCGAAATATCGTTTGGTCCTTTCTTCCTTACTCGACAATCAACTCTGAAATGTCCAGTTTTACCGCAATTCCAACAAGCACCTTTCGGTTTTTTGTTGGTATCTTTGCCATTGTTTTTGGAAGATTTTTTCTTATCTTTCCCTTTGTTCTTATATGAACATTCACCGGCTTCCATCATGTTGATAGATGTCGAATCCATTATCTCTTTACCCTTGGTTTTACCGCCCTCTTGCGCCCTTAGAGATTCCTCTATACGCAAGTGACTACCAAGTTCTACCAGAGATAATTCTTCCTTTTTGTGCTTTAACATGTGTTTAAAATCTTTCCATGAAGGTGGTAACTTATCTATAATGCTAGACACCGAAATAGACTCATCCATTTCCATTTTATGTTGTGCAAATTGACCCAAAATGCGCAGTAATTCGTTATATTGTTCCATTACCGACCTTGAATCTACCATGTTATACTTCATGAAATTACCAACCAAAAACTTTTTACTAGAGGCATCTTCATTCATGTATTTAGACTCTAGTGAATCCCAAAGTTCTTTCGCAGACTCAACATTTTGATAAATGTCAAACAAAGAATCAGACATACCGTTTAGAATGTGACCTCTACAGATGTAGTCATCATTCTCCCACTTGTTCTTCCTCCTCAGTTCCTCCAAAGGTCCATCATCCAACACTTCAGGCATTGGTGTACTCAACACATACACCACTTTCAACGTTGTTAGCAGAAAATGCATCTTCCTTTGCCATCTTCGAAAATTGACTCCTTCGAAGTTTTCCAACTTTCCAAAATTTTGCAGTCATCTCCTTGAAAATTGACATTGCAGAAAATACTTAAATAACTTTTGTAGATTGTTGTAAATTGTTGTAGATTTCAAGGGAACAACAATGTCAAAACAAAAACGCAGAAAACGCAGAAAATATGATATGCTTGATATAACGTAGAATCGTGATTTACACTTTCCTACAAAAGTTATTTGACCCTTATAAGATGCCTTGGGTTACACAAATACTTCTGTGAGATAAGACTACGTTTCCCTTCACTTTTAGGCAACAAAAGAGAAGCATGCTAATGGAAGTTTTATTAGAAAGTTATTGACTCTCAAAGATGATGTGCCGAATTCTCTATTGTTTAAAGCACTTAAAATCTTTGTACCAAACCCCGATTACATAAATTTGATTGCATTGAGTATAGAATAATCATACTTACCTCCACAATTATTGTTCAAGATTTTCTTTTTAAATTTAATTTATATATGTATTGTACGTAAATACCTTATGATTAAGTTAATTGTTTATATTATATCGTTAAAAAATGATTAGTACATAGAATCATATCCCCAACCAATCCCCAGAATTGAGATTTTGTGGTTCAAAATTTCTGGTTAAAAATCATTGATGTGTAATTTTATGTGTAATTTTATGTGTAATTTTTGGTTAAAAATCAATGATGTGTAATTTTATGTGGATATATTATGTGCCCTAATCATCATGCTTATATCGTCAGTTTCCTTTAAAAAAAAGTTATTGTTAGTTATGAAAAACAAAATTATAATATATAGAGAGATTGAAGGGAAATGACAAAAAAAAATTACAAAATGAATAAATATGACACACTCTTTTTTTTTAGTTGCAAAACGGACAAACAATTTCAGACGGACAAAATTACCCCTTTGTAGAATGGACGCGCGCATATGCATAACTTCGGTACTTCCGCTGCTTCAGGACCTTCAGGATTGTTTTTTTTTCTTTCTAACATCCATAACTTTTGATTTACAACTCTGATCATCGAATTTTTTCACCAAAATTCATATTTTTTTTTGCTCTTTGATTTGAGCCCAAATACGATACCCTTCCGACTTAAATTTTGAAAGCCGAAAAAATATTTGTATTAACCGGAGCGTTTTTCTTATAAACGATCGTAACTTTTGATTTGGAACACCGATCATCAAAATTGTTTCACCAAAGTTCATATTTTTTTTATCTTCATTTGGAGACCTAATTTGATACCTTTTCGACGTAGTATTTGATAGCCGAATTTAATCGCAGCATTTACACTAACACGTATCAGTATCAGTATCAGGCTCATTTAAGGCTTAATTCAAGTGACTACTTCAAGGCACACATATCTGGCTCATATAAGACTCATTTAAGGCTTATTTCAAGGGAGACAATATCATATCTCGCTCATATAAGGCACACAATATGAGTAACAATATCATATAAGGCACACACTATCAAGAATAGTACCAAAGTATCGAGCTTGAATAGACAATCGCATCGTAAAAACGATCGCTCATTTAAGGCTTAATTCAAGTGACTACTTCAAGGCACACATATCTGGCTCATATAAGGCTCATTTAAGGCTTAATTAAAGAGACACAATATCATATGCAACGAAGAGAAGAAGATGAGAATGCTCATTTTGTAAATGACTTTGTTAACAAACTACACAGTACTATTCAAGTCTCTTATTGACTAAGGCAACACCAAACAGCAGGGATGTGCATAACAATCATAATGTCAATTTCCAAATTTTATGTCGGTCCTCAAATATAAAAGCTCATTGACTGCAAAGGCACACATATCTGCTTTAAGTTGATAACTTCATCAAACATTCAAACTAGCAACCAGAAACATCGCCAAAATTAAGAGAAACCAAACGATTTGGTAATCTGTAAACATTTATGTACCTCAAAATGTGCTCTTCTAAAATTTCTTTATGCAGATTATAATGCAATAAGATCGCATAAACTAGAAATTTCTTGACTCAAAATTAATAATGTTTGATCCTTTTGTACTTCTGCATCTTTCATTAAAGATTTCTATGCATTTCAGGAGATACATATGAGAAATCAACCTAAGAGATGTCAGATGTGCTCACAGAATAATCAAAAGAACCAATTCTGATAAAAGCCTCAAACTTTCTGCAATAAACATGAGCCAAAATCTTCAGAAGTAAAACAACAACAACAACAAATGCCGCATTCAAAGAGAAAGGGAAGAAAAAACTCAATATTAAAAACGAAGTATAATTTCCCAAAATAAGAAATCCAAAGTCAAACCTTGGAAGCAATACTATCCATGGCGCCTACGAGCGGAGTGTTGGCACAACACGGATGTCAAAGCTTGTCCATGAGCATAGTATTGACATGGTTGATATGTGCAATTACTGCTTCATTTCTATTCTCCAAGTCTGCTTGAAACGTGTATAATGCTTGGAGCCGAAGCAGCACACATGGAAGTGTCCATGGATGAGAAGATTCACGACAATTGAGATGGGGGATGTACATGAGATCTGCAATACGCCGTAGAAAATGATGATTTTTGGGTGGCCGTAGAAAAGGATCGATTTGCCTCCAGCAGGAAGAAAGTTGCAGAAAGGGGAAAGATTGAGAGAAAAAAAAATGGGTAGAAGATTCAGCTAGGTTTTGTGAGAGAATAGGGTATATTCGTCCGGTGGAATTTATTTGTCCTTAATGCAACTAAAAAATTGAAGCTGTATTAGTACTTAATTAAGAGGGGAAAAGTGGACTATAAACTAATTTTTCCTGATATAAATTACTGTAACGACATGATCTGGATTTACCAATTACCCGGATCCGAATAGCTTGTCATGATCCGGATTATAAAAATTCGAATCACGAAGCATTTTACAATTGGAAAATCAGAATTAAAACAAAACTTCATAGATATTTAATCCACAATCATGATGGTAATATATATATTGTATATCTACCTACACCGGTACTCTATACACCACACTGCCCTTAGACCCAAAATCTACCTTTGCACTAAATTTTAATTCAAAAATTTCTCAATCTTTATTTACACCCAATTTTTTTACCTTTACACATACTATTTCCATTCAATTTTTTTATATTACAAATTTGTCCATTAATTTTACATACCTTATGTCATCATCACAACCCCCAATTCCCCCACCCAAAACAATGCCGCCATCATCATCTTCCCCACCACCACATAATTCTCTCTTCCACCTCCCTATAAACTGATCAGAAGTCATTATATTCTTCCCACCACCTCCCTCAAAACCTACCTCTCATTTACCTCTCAAGAAAAACTAGCCATTATCTTCATCCCCAAAACCTTAACGGAATTTTATCAACACCACAACAACGGGGTATTTCGGCAAAAGTTGCACCACCATGTCTTGATGGTTTCGGATTCATTATTCTTGGGAAGTGACCGGATCTACGTTGGGTGTTGTTTCATGACGGAAACGGCAACGCACTGACGTCTCATTGTAGCGATTTATGCAGTGACTTCTTATTGTAGCGATCTATGCAGTGATGTCTTATTGTATCGAATTATGCACTGACGTGTTATTGTAACGATTTATGCAGTGACGTGTTATTGTAACAATTTATGCATACCTTTGGTTGTAAAAATGTGCATTTAAACAAAAAAAAAACAAACAAAAGAAATACAGTTATTTTACAAAGTTATCGAAAATTTAAACCAACACTAATCAAATAAACCAACATCAATCAAATATTTAAAGATAACAAAGAAATAAAGTTACTTTACAAAGTTATCAAATGTGTGTATCAAGTTGTATATGCGGTGACATCAATATCATCGCATCAATTATCTAATTGTAAATACAGTCATCAATGTCACTGCTTCAGACATCAATGTCACTGCAAAAGTCATCAATGTCCCTGCATCATACATCAATGTCACTACATAAGTCGTCAATGTCACTGCATAAAACCTAACAATTGCATCAGTCAGCTCTGCTCTTGTTTTGCATTTCTCCAAATGTGGAGCTTTTAATATGGATAGAATTACAAGTTTGGTGAAACTACAAAGACTCTTCACTATGACTCCTGTAATGGCCACACGTTGTTTGTGCCATCCTGATAATTGGATTCATTGTGGAATCCCTCAATTCTTTAACACGATCTTGAATCATTTGACGATCTTGTTTAGCTTAATGTCCCTGCATCATTCATCAATGTCACTGCATCGGACATCAATGTCCATGCATCAAACATCAATGTCACCGCATAAGTCATCAATGTCCTTGTATCAGACATCAATGTCACTGCATAAGTCATCAATGTCCCTGCATCAGACATCAATGTCACTGCATAAGTCATCAATGTCACTGCTTCAGACATCAATGTCACTGCATCTTTAAAATAAAAAAATAAAAACAAACAAACAAACATCAACTCCAGCGCTTCATCTTTTTTTTTTTTTTTTTTTTTCTTCCAGCGTTTTTTTTTTTCTTCCCGTCGTTTTTTTTTCCTTTTCTTCCAGCGTTTTTTTTTTCTAGCGCTTCATCTTTTTTTTTTCTTCCTTCCTTTTTCTTCTTTATCCACTTGAAATTAGAATGTCCTTATAACTAAATAAGTTTCCTTCTTAAAATTAGAATGTCCTTATAACTAAATAAGATTTCGGAGTGTCCTAAATGATCATTAATTCTCTAACGACGGCCTTATAACTAATTTGCACTTTATAATATTTATAGCTTGACAAAAAAACACGCTGATGTGATTCTGATCGACGCGTGCTCCATTTTTTTTCTTTTCTTCTCTTTCCTCCTTAATTTTCAAACATTCATATCTTTTGATTTAGATCTCCAAACGTGATGAAAATTTCACCGAATTTTTTATTTTTTCATGCTCTTCAATTTTGAGACTTGGTTCGATATATACAAATTGCTTTCGTGAGATTCACTTTTCGAAATTCACTCAGTGAATCTCGAAAAACAGTGAATATCGACAGTGAATTTCGAATAATAGTGAATTTCGACAGCGGATTTTCAGAAATTACTTCAGAATATGGTGAACGTAGTCTCAAAATAAAGAACATGAAAAAGATTAAAAAAAAATTGGTGAATGAATTTTTATATTTGAAGTTCTAGTTTGAGAGATATAAGTATTTAACAAAGATTAATGAGAGAAAAAGTGTGGTTTTTTTTTTTTTTTTTTTGAAGGAATGGGCGTCCAGCAGTTTAAAAAAAGTATCCTTTATGCAAAAGTTTTGAAAAAGTTGTCATATTCCTATTTGATGAAATATTTTTATCTTTTCTCCCCAATTCCCCCAATTATTTTCTTCTTGTAAATGAACGAGATTGAAATTGGGAGATGAAGATATATTATGTGGTGGTCTTGATTGTTATCCCAGATCATAACCGAACGGATCGATCAAATATTGCTCGGGTTTCGGGTTGGGCGTTACATATGCATTACAACACTATAATGACCATGAGGAAATTCAAAGATAGAGGTAGTATATAGGCAAAGTGGGGCTAAGCCAACGTAGCCCTTCTTATTTTTTTCTCATATAGCGTGTATATCTAATCCACGAATTAACCCTCCTACTAGATTATTAGCCTTACAGCCCACCACACAATGCGGCACCCATTTTTGATTTTATTTTTTACTTCCGGCACCGCGCATGTTTTTTTTCCCTCCGGCACCGCACTATGAACGTCAATCCACCGACATTAATTACTATTCAAAAATAATGTCATTCTAACACTAATTTTTGAAAAGTAACGTCAGTACCACTGACGTTATTTTTATGAAAAATAATCGTAGTGCTCGAAGTAACTTTTTGTGTGTTTGAAGTGATCGTGGTGCCGGAAGTAAAAACATGATGCCAACAGAACAACCCCCGCACACACACACACACAAAAAAAAACCATTCATATTTTCTCTTGTAGGTTATTGATCAAAATGATATTTCGTTAATCCAAATTTATCTGTCTTTGTTATTTACCGAACTCACAATTTACATAGCAAATCATCTATAACAAACTGACTTGAGCGTCGGGAGATCTTCTCAGAGACAAACTCCGAGTCGTCTTACGGCTTTTTTCTTGTGTGTTGAAAACTCGTTCACCGGCTTGTTGGATGACACTTTGGAGTTCCAATTACCCATTCATCCTTTTAGATTTTATCTGTACGATATCCGGCATTGTTGTTTGACAATGACGGACATCCATAAAATTATTATTATGTGGTGGTCTTGATTGTTATTTTTCAAAAGAATACATATACAGAGACAAAAAAAAGTTAAAAAAATTAATAAACAAACAAAAAGAATTCAAAAGAATATATATGTATTGTAAAAAATATCAAATGAAACAAATATATATATATATATATATATATTATATATATTTTTTTGCAGAGAATGCGAGTTTTTTAACGATACTATTTCTTAATTGCTGAGAAAAGGGATTCCTTATTTGAAAAGGATTACTTTGCAACTTTTTTTTTTTTTTTTTTTTTTTTGTATAACATGTTTTTATAAGCAGAATAGGAATAGGAAACCGACCCGGCCAAATTATACATTATTATGTATTCTTTTTTCAAAAGGAAAAAAACAACAACTTTATCCACAAATTCACAAACAAACCCTATAAAAAAAGTGCAATCCCTTTACTATTTTGTTATATTTTCTTCAGTTGCATGATCAGCTCTTTGTTTGGTCTATACGTACGTACTCCAGATCCAAGAAGATGGGCAAAGCAGTTTCATTCCCGGTGATCTTTTGCAATGGACAAATCGAAGTAAACATTCCACCTGTTGAAGTTAACCCTAAATTAGATGTCAAGACTTTTCAGAAGTTGATCAGTAAAAGAACCAAACTCCATCCAAACGAGACCCTGATTTACTTTGCTCCTAAGAAGGCGGTGGCACAATGGTCAGATGAAGATATAATCCCCATCTTTAGCAATGGCAATGTTAGTTTCCGTTTCATCACACAACAAAAGAACAGATATTGCTTCTATGTAATACCAAAGTTGTGTATGTGGGCGTCAATGGTTTCGCATATTAATTACTCCAAGAAGAAGATGGCGGCAGCGGCATTAATGGAGTTTCCATCATCCCGTGGTGGCGTTTACCTCCGTCCTACTACTCCGGCTATTCCTTCCGTAAACAGGATAATTCCAGGATACTACCTCCGTGGTCCAACTCCGGCTATTCCTTTGGTAAACAAGGTTCGAATTCCAAGATACTACGATCAGTCTGTAGCTATGGCGGCGGCGGCAATGGAGATTCAAAATAATATTGAAAAACCGACCAAGATTGTTGACTCTAGCAATAAATTATTGTTCTGTGAGGAGTGTGCGAAAACGAAGAAGAACGAAAAGGAGGCATCGTTTCACCGCTGTGTGAATGATCAAGTGATCCAATTCTTCAGGACTACTGCAGGAAACATTGCAAGGCCTACCAAATCTTCTCGGACTGAGACTGAGACTGAGACTGAGACTGAGACAGCGGGGTGGAAGCTTTTTTAATTGTAACCCTAACAAGCAAACCGGTAATATAGACTATCTGTGAATTTTCCAAATTACAACCGCTTGAAACTCATCGAAATCAAAAGTGAAATATTAGATTGTTTCATCCGTTCTGTCAATTTGATTGCGTTCACAATTTCACATGTGCTTTTTGTTCAAGATTTTCTTTTTAAATTTAATTTATATATGTATATATTGTACGTAAATACCTAATGATTAATTTAATTGTTTATATTATATCGTTCAAAAATGATTAGTACACAGAATCATATCCCCAACCACTCCCCAGAATTGTGATTTTGTGGTTCAAAATTTTTGGTTTTTTTATTTTTTATTTTATTTTAAAGTTCCATTGTATGGTTAAAAATCAATGATGTGCAATTTTGTGTGGATATATTATGCGCCCTAATCATCATCCTTATATCGTTAGTTTCCTTTGGAAGAAATTTTTTTGTTAGTTATGAAAAACAAAATCTATATTTATATTTTAGAGTGAAAAACCGTAAATTGACCCGTTTTGTCCAATTGACCAGCCTCCAACCCGCTTCAGCAAAAAAAAAAACATTTTTATTATTTATTCATATCACACCCACGTTTACAATAAAATAAAATTATATTAAAAAAATATTAAAAACTACCCACTTCCGGTTTACTGTTTCAGCATTAAAAAAAAATATTTTTATTATTTATTCATATCACACCCACGTTTAAAATAAAAAATAAAAACAAATATAAAACTACTTCCAGTTTACTGTTTATGTTTATTACAACAAAAACAAATTAAAAATTAAATAAATAATATTAACTATAGTTTTTTTGCTGAGAAGGACAAAATTATTTAAATATCAGGCTCCAAGTACACTCTGATTAATTAGGACAAATCGGATGCAAACTTACCGAAATACCCTTTATTTTATATATAAAACAAATTAAAAACAACGGCTACCCTTTATTTGCGCAGCTTCTTTTTTTTTTTTTTTTTTTTTTGAGAATTTTCTCCCATTTTTTTAAATAAATAAAACGCGAATATTGAAACTTGTGAATGAGTACCCTTTATAATCTTTCCCCGTTAACACTATTAATACTTTCCCACATTATATTCCCCCATGTTAATTGATATTACAACATCATGGTTGTATATTTCTTCTTAACCTGCCTTTAACCATTACACAATCTCTCACATTCTTACATTCTATACACTTCTACATATCTTCATTGCAAATTACATCTAGCCAATATCTCAGGTCGACAAGTACATCTAGCCAATATACTATGCTTGAGTTCAAATGAAGATTAGTAAAGTATATATTACTAAACTACTCTGAATGTGCATCCAATCCAATGTTTTCTCGTTTGGGACGACGAGGGAATTCATAGACCGATGCCCCGAGGAGTGTGCGAAAACGAAGAAGAACGAAAAGGAGCATCGTTTCACCACTGTGTAAATGATCAAGTGATCCAATTCTTCAGGACTACTGCGGGAAACATTGCAAGGCCTACCAAATCTTCTCGGACTGAGACAGAGACAGCGGGGTGGAAGCTTTTTTAATAGTAACCCTAACAAGCAAACCAGCAATATAGAATATCTGGGAATTTTCTTGAGTTTTTAATAGTAACCCTAACACCACATGTTTTTCACTTGTAAAAGAAATTTAAAAAAAGCAAACCAGCAATATAGAATATCTGTGAATTTTCTTGAGTTAATATTGAATAATCATACTTACCTTCATAATTTCACATGCGCTTCATTTATTGTTCAAGATTTTTTTTAATTTAATTTATATATGTATTGTACGTAAATACCTACACTACAAGAATTGCAAGCTGAAGGGACAACCTTTAAAGGGAAGACAACGTCGTCCCTTTAAATACCTTTATTGCGACGACAAAGTCGTCCCTGTAAATGAATTCAACAACAGTCAAAGTTTTGGGCTGATTTTTTGGATTTTTTAGATTTCCACGTGGACATGACTATTTAAAATAACGACATTGTCGTCCCATTAAACAATATGTTATAATACGTTGTGTTAAAATTAAAGAAATTATAAAATTTGGGTTTGTACGGACGACACTTGTCGGCCCTTTAAGGGAAATTTTTTTTTTATATAAAACGTTGTGTTAATTAATAAATACGATCCAATTTTTTATAAAATTCTCGTTTAAAGGGACGACATTGTCGTCCTATTAAACTATTTTCAAAAAATAATATGTTATATAAAAGAAATTATAAAATTTGCGTTTGTAGGGACGACAATTGTCGTCCCTTTAAAGGTAATTAATTTTTTTTTAAATATAAAACGTTGTGTTAATAAATAAGATTCAGTTATTTATAAAAAAATTGTTTGAAGGGACGACGATGTCGTCCCTTTAGATAAAAACAATTTTTTTAATATACATATTCTAATAAACATTGCGTTAAAATATAAAATTCATAATTTTTTTATAAAAATTTCTTTATCGAACGATAATACAAGTGATTTTGATAATACTCTCTACTATCGATTGTCAGTTCGTTATCGAGGGATTCATTTGAATCACGGGGTTCGTTAATGAGCGATTGATCTCAATCCTGAGATCCGATATCGATTAAGCGATTCAAGACGATATCTTTGTTTGTAAATCAATGTGATAGTACTCTCTACTATAGATCGTCAGTTCGTTAGCGAGCGATTGATTTGAATCTCGGGGTTTGTCACTGAGCGATTGATCACAATCCTGAGATCCGTTATCAATTAAGCGATATCACACTACAAAAAAACAGCAGTTTTGCGACGGAAGATTACCGTCGCAAACAAGGGTTATTCCGTCGCAAACCCTAGTTTGCGACGGATTTGCGACGATTTTTCTTTGTCGCATTTTTTAGTCGCAAAACCCCAGTTTTGCGACGGTTTATCCGTCGCAAATTGTTTGCGACGGATTTTGCGACGGATAATAACGTATTTTATTTTATTTTTTAATTATAATTTCCGTCGCAAAAAATGTATAGTCCGTCGCAAATAACAAATAGCGACGGAAATATTCCGTCGCAAACATGTAAAACTTCGTCGCAAAAATGTATAATCCGTCACAAAAAATGTATAATCCGTCGCAACTTATTTTTATTAAATAATTTATTTATTTTTAGATCTTTTCATATCCGTCGCAAAATGAGCCTTTGCCGTCGCAAATACCATATTGCGACGGATATATTCCGTCGCAAAAAATAAAATTAAACGAGAAAATTATGGTCGTTTTGCGCGCCCGGCCAAACCACCGCCGCAAAACAGCCTTAATTTTCCCCGGTAGCATTACAATTGCTACCGGCTATCAACAACAACAATATAAACGGGAATACGATATCAAAGCGGGATATGTCAAAAAATACGTCAAAGGGGAAATGTCAAAAAATGAATAAAACGATATGTCAAAGGGGATACGGTAAGCCAAAATAAATAAAAATGTATCAAAACAATGTCACCCAGTCAGACCCGGTGTACTACCTAAACCCACGTCACCTCCTCCAGGTCCATGATCGAATGGTCATCTCTCGTGTCGCCTCGTACCCGGGTTGCATCCCTCCGGGAGGATGCCGCCCAACCGCCGGGTAATCCACGCCTCCATCTCGCGCTAGTCCGTCATCCCGACGCTTTCGTCTCTCTCTAGCTCCTCCAACCTCGCCCGGGTTTCGCACGAGTCCGTCTCGTCTCTCGCCATCTCCGGGTGAGACGGGTGATTATGCCCGGAGAGTATGTCTCGGCGGATGAGTGTCGAGCGACGCCAGCGGAGCTCGTCGTAGTACATGGAGGCACCGACCCCATGCCAAAAACTCTCCCCTTCTTGTCGTAACCACCGGCGGCTTCGTAATAAAGACGCGACTCGTCGACGGGGGTGTCGTCGCGTCTCCGGGCTTTCGCCTTCTTCGAGGTGAAGACGTCCTGCAAAGTATGATATAAATTTGTTAGTAACAATAATTACATGATATATATATAATGTATATATAATATTTAGAATACATAACGTACCATGATTTTCTCAAACTTCCTCGAGACGAAGTTGCCCGACTTCTTCTTCTTCGAACTACTCACCAGATCACCGACTGATAGGGGCGCTCCTCTATTGTCCTCCATGGCCCGAGCGAAATCGATAACGCCGCGTACGCCCATAGCATGTGTCCCGGGGATCTTCCCTTCCTCACCGGATCCGAAGCTCGGTTTAGCTTCTTTTCGCGAGATGTTTCGGAACGCCTATTCCGACATAAGATAAACAAGTTAGTACATACATATATATATATATATATATATATATATATATATATATATATATATATAAAACAAGTATTGTTAATTAAATATTGAATAATTGCTTACGGGACTCCCAATCCACTCCTCGGGCGACGGAGAATATCCGGGGTCATCCAAAGCCGAGCACGGGGGTTTGTTTGAGCCCGATACATATAATCACGGACCCCGTTGATAGCATACCGCTCAAAAGCTTCCCTAACCGGGCGCTCGTGGCGTAACTCAAAGCCGAAATGACCCCGCAACATAGTTATATATATGTTATATGTATAGTTATAATTATAGTTATATTTATATATAGTTATATTTATATGAACGACGTACCCTAAATGCGTTCCACCACCTATCCCGTCGCTCCCGGCCGGCATTATGCCACGTGGTGGCAAAAGTGTTGAAGCCGCTGATTATGGCGTTCTTGGCCATTTTCTTGACATAGTTGTCGGTAAACCTGTCATATTGAAAACAATAAGTTGTTAATATATTTGGTTAATCAAAATATAAATAAAAATACAAACAAATTAAAGCAAGATATGTATTAACTTACCATCTCCCCTCGGGATCCAAAACCGGCAATCCAAGGTCACCATTGACAATGACACCAAAATCCTCCTCGCTCATCTGGTGTATCTCATCATCCAAACCTGCTGTCTGTGAGGAGGAAGACGCTCCGGGGGAGGGGGAACTACCCCTACCGCGTCTACCTCTACCTCTACATCTACCTGACATCTATTTGACACAGAAAATGACGTTTATACTAATATAAATGCAATTATAATAAAAAGGCGTTTATACTAATTAATAATAAATTACAATGTTTAATACAATATTATTCACTATCATGACAAAATAAAATATTTAATACATTATTATTCACTATCACTACTAGAATGGAAGAGTTCTTCCTCCTCTTCATCAGTATCTAGATCATCAACCGATTCTTCTTCCTCTCCATTCTTGGATTTCTTGTTGAATGAAATCCGCCATCTCATCATCATCCAAGTCATTATCCCCAACATCGGAGTCAACATCGACATCAAGATCTTGGTGGACAATGTTAAGAGGATCAGATAATCGGGAAACATCATTGATCACTTGTTCTTGGAAAACGGTTTCCTCGACGGGAGCATCGATAGTCGATCTTGCCTTTGTTTTGAAAACAACCGACCATTGATCTTTGTCTTTTTTCAAACTTGGATATGGAGCATAGTAGACTTGCTCGACTTGATAAGCCAGAACAAATGGATCATAAGCGCCATATTTCCTACCACGATGAACTTCAACTATCTTATAATCTTTATGCACATTCATGCCCCGTTCGTAATTATCAAACCAATCACATTTGAACAATACGGCTTTGTAGACGGTCGAATGTCCATAATACACCAACTCAATGATTTCATTTAAAGTGCCATAATAGTCGGCACCTTCCATGGACCGACACAAACTCCGTTGTTGACCGAAGATTTACCAATATCGGTTGCCCGGTTGAATGTCCGAAAGTTGTAGCCATTAATCGAATAACGTTTCCAAGTTTTGACTTGACGAGAAGGACCACTTGCCAAAGCTTTTAGCAAATCATCATTCAACAATGATGCTTGTTGTCCAAACCATTTGGTAAATTCATGTTCATGTTTATTCCAAATATCCGTCGAGGTCAATTGAGGTTGTTGAACACGAATAAATTGCTCGAACAATCTAAGAATGAATCATTTTGTCGGTTAATGTATATTTGTTCGAAAAAGCTGTTAAGCATTGTATATATGTAGTAATGAGGTACTTACAATCATACGGTTTCATGATTTCGCGTGTTAGACAATACGTACTTGTGCACAAAGTCATATTCTTTATTATCCAAGAACCTCGTCTTGCACTTCCCAGCTTGTTGTACCATTATGATCACGGAATAACTCGGGTAAATCGAAACGATTGCGATGCCGAAGTCTCACCAACAAGAAGATTCTTTGCTTTTGTTTCAATATGATCATCGTAATACATAGAACGAAGTTTGAAATGTCTTCCAACAAATACGCATTGCATATTGATCCCCTACGAAAGCTTTGTTACCAATCTTTTGTTTTAAGTGATTCAAAAACCTTTCGAATGGATACATCCATCGATATTGCACGGGACCACCAACTCGACCTCATACGGCAAGTGTACCGGTAAATGCTCCATCGAGTTAAAAAACGTGGAGGCAAAATCTTCCAACTTGCAAATAATCTCGCAATGTTATAACGAATCACGTCTTCTATTTTTAGGGTAGCGACACAAGTCTCGAAAGAATTGACTTATCTGATCAATGCATTCCATTCATTTTTCGGAATCAATTCTCAAAGGGCAACTGGCAACAAACGTTCCATAAAAACAACTGCTTCAACTCCTTAAAATTCTGTTTTGTGGATACATCGTAAGTAAACAACCCTGTTTCCCACAGCTGCTTCAACTCCTTAATCAATGGTTGCAAATAAACATCGAGGTTTCCTTTCGGATTTTTCGGCCCCGGTACAAGCACCGATAAGAATATAAAGCTGTCTTTTCATGCACAACCAGGGCGGAAGATTGTATGGTGTAACCATGACCGGCCAAACGCAAGAGTAGTTCTTCCCAAAATTACCAAAAGGTGCAAAACCATCTGTGCAAAGTCCTAACCGCACATTTCTAGGCTCCTTAGCAAACTCAGGGTGCATTTGGTCAAAATGCTTCCAAGCTTCAGCGTCACTTGGGTGGGCCATTATACCGCTTGTCCTGGGGTTTTCCGCGTGCCACCTCATTTCCTTGCCTATATGTTTCGTGGCGTACAACCTTTGGAGTCTAGGTCCAATCGGGAAATAAGTCATCACTTTGTTAGGCACACGTTGACCTCTTGCGTTCGTTTTCGGTTTATATCGATCAAGGTCACACTTCCGACACTTGTCCAGATTCGCGTCCTCCTCCCAAAATAACATACACCCCGCGGGACACACGTGTATTTTCTCATGGGGTAGCTCTAATGCCTTTAACAACTTTTTGGTTTGATAGAAGTTCGAGGTCATTAAGTTATTCTTCGGAAGAATATCTCCTATCAAACCGGTAACCCCGTCAACGCATTTGTGAGAGAGGTTGTGATCACATTTCAAAGTGAGCAACCTAGAAGCCGCTTGCAGTACGGAGACACTACTTCCATCACATACGGAGTTCCTCTGCGTTTTTCAAAGCATTTCAAAAAACGATGCAACTTCGGGGTTTGGTGTCTCATTGTTCTCCTCTTGGTTAAGAAATTCTTCTCTTACGTGATCAATCCTATCACGTAATGCGTCATTAACCATGTCCTGATAAGGGTTCACATTCCGTTCTTGCTGAACGTTGATCGGAATGGGAAACTCTTCACCATGACACACCCAATCATAGTAGTTTGCGCAAAACCCATATTTAGTTAAATGTAATCTCACGTCATGTTCGATTGAAAATTTAGTGTTCTTACACTTACTACATGGACACTTCATCATTCCATTATTTGCCCGAAACGAATCTAACTCGCTTTGCATGTTTTATGAATTCCTCCACTCCATTCACAAATACCGGGTTAAATTTCTTGTTAGCATCCAACCTCTCGTACATCCAACTCCGTTCTATTCTCTTCATTTTCAATCCTACACATCATATCATACAAAATATGAGACTAACAATAGTCTTTGAAGGTTGTCTCAACACTTTTGCAAACTCAGGTTTTACTCAACTTACTATGAAACTAACAACACTATAACCTAAATTTTCGATTCATGGTCAAAGGTTCGACGTCAAAATAATTCGGAGGCTTTGCCGGATAACAAAGTACCCCCAGGTACCATTTTCCAAACGGGTAGGAACAAGCACCCTTTGAGGACCTTATGTATGTTATGCTTATCATGTAAGCACATACTTATCATCATTTCAATCCAAATTCAACAAACCAATTCAACCAACATCCGGTTTCTAAACTAAGCATTTTCAACCAACATCCGGCTTTGCACATACTTAAGCATTCAACAAACCAATTCAACAAACCAATTCAACCAATTCAACCAACATCCGGCTTTGCACATACTTAACCATTTTCCTAACTTATCTAACTAATATACATAAGTAAGCATTTTCTAACTCATGATTACTTCACATATATATCTATAAATCTATACTACATATGATACACTACATAAAAAAATATAAAAAACGAAATAAAAAATATACATATACCATATATATATACATATACATATACATATACATACATACATAAAAATATATATACATATAATACATACATAAAAATATACATATACATACATACATAAAATATACATATACATACATACATAAAAATATACATACATATACATATACAATATATATATACATATACATACATATATATATATATATAAAAAACGAAATAAAAAAAAAAATACATACATATACAATATATATATATACATATACATACATACATATATATATATATATATAAAACGAAATAAAAAAAAAAAAAATACATATGCGGCGGGGGGGGGGGGGGGGGGGGGGGAAATCGGGTCTAGGGGAGAGGGGGAGGGGGGGGGAGGGAAGAGCATACCCGTGGGTGGCTGCGGCGGTGGTGGGAGGAGGTGGCGTTGCCGGAAGAGCTTCAGCAGGGAGGTGGGGGTGGGGGCGGCGGGAGAGAAGAGGGAGATGAAGAAGTGAAATGAGGAAGAAAAGGGGGAAATGCGACTGATATCCGCCATTTTGCGACGGCAAATAATGTCCGTCGCAAACAAAAACCTAATTCCGTCGCAAACATGTGCATACAGAATAATGAAATAATTTATAAAAATTTATTAAATATTCCGTCGCAAACAATAAAAATTCCGTCGCAAAACGGAGTTTGGCGACGGCAATTAAAGTCCGTCGCAAAGTTTATCTAAATTTAGAATAATAAAATAATTTAATAAAATTTTATTCGATGGTCCGTCGCAAAGAGATAAAAATTCCGTCGCAAAATTGCCCGCCAAGTGAAAAAAATCGGTCCCGCCAAGTGTCCCGTCGCAAACATTAAAATATCCGTCGCAAACGTAAATTTGCGACGGAAATAAGTTCCGTCGCAAAAATGCCGTCGCAAAACTGCTGTTTTTTTGTAGTGTCAAACCGATATCTTTCCTTACAGATCATTCTGATAGTACTATCTACTATAGATCGTCAGTTCGTTATCGAGCGAATGAGTTAGATCGTTATCGGTATGGAGAGATCAATTTTAATCTCGGGGTTCGTTATTGAGCGAATGAGTTAGATCGTTATCGTTATCGATCATTGTGATAGTAGTATCTACTATGGCTCGATCGATAATTATCGAGCGAATAAGTTAAGAGTCGGGGTTCGTTATTGAACGATCGATTTGAATTTCGGGGTTCGTTATTGAGTGATCGATTTGAATCTAAGGGTTCGTTATCGAGCGAATGAGATAACATCGATCATTGTGATAGTACTATCTACTATGTCTCGATGGATCTTTATCGAGCGAAGGAGTTAAGAGTCGGGGATCATTATTAAGAAATCGATTTGAATCTCAGGGTTCGTTATCGAGCGAATGAGTTAGATCGTTATCGATCATTGTGATAGTACTATCTACTATGGCTCAATCGATCGTTATCGAGCGAATGAGTTAACAGTCGTGGTTCGTTATCGAGCGATCAATTTGAATCTTGGGGTTCGTTATCGAGCAATCGATTTGAATCTAAGGGTTCGTTATCGAGCGAATGAGTTAGATCGTTATCGTTATCGATCATTGTGATAGTAGTATCTACTATGGCTCGATCGATCATTATCGAGCGAATGAGTTAAGAGTCGGGGTTCGTTATTGAACGATCGATTTGAATTTTGGGGTTCGTTATCGAGCGATCGATTTGAATCTAAGGGTTCTTTATCGAGCGAATGAGTTAGATCGTTATCGATCATTGTGATAGTACTATCTACTATGTCTCGATGGATCGTTATCGAGCGAAGGAGTTAAGAGTCGGGGATCGTTATTAAGAGGTCGATTTGAATCTCGGGGTTCGTTATCGAGCGAATGAGTTAGATCGTTATCGATCATTGTGATAGTACTATCAACTATGGCTCAATCGATCGTTATCGAGCAAATGAGTTAACAGTCGTGGTTTGTTACCGAGCGATCGATTTTTGAATCTTGAGGTTCGTTATCGAGCAATCAATTTGAATCTAAGGGTTCGTTATCGAGCGAATGAGTTAGATCGTTATCATTATCGATCATTGTGATAGTAGTATCTACTATGGCTCGATCAATCGTTATCGAGCGAATCAGTTAAGAGTTGGGGTTCGTTATTGAACGATCGATTTGAATTTCGGGGTTCGTTATCGAGCGATCAATTTGAATCTAAGGGTTCGTTATCGAGAGAATGAGTTAGATTGATATCGATCATTGTGATAGTACTATCTAGTATGTCTCGATGGATCGTTATCGAGCGAAGGAGTTAAGAGTAGGGGATCGTTATTAAGAGATCGATTTGAATCTCGGGGTTTGTTATCTTGCGAATGAGTTAGATCGTTATTGATCATTGTGATAGTACTATCTACTATGGCTCAATCGATCGTTATCGAGCGAATGAGTTAACAGTCGTGGTTCGTTATCGACCGATCGATTTGAATCTAAGGGTTCGTTATCGAGCGAATGAGTTAGATCATTATCGTTATCGATCATTGTGATAGTAGTATCTACTATGGCTCGATCGGTCGTTATCAAGTATATGAGTTAAGAGTTGGGGTTCGTTATTGAACGATCGATTTGAATTTTGGGGTTCGTTATCGAGCGATCGATTTGAATCTAAGGGTTCGTTATCGAGCGAATGAGTTACATCGTTATCGATCATTGTGGTAGTACTATATACTATGTCTCGATGGATCGTTATCGAGCGAAGGAGTTAAGAGTCGGGGATCGTTATTAAGAGATCGATTTGAATCTCGGGGTTCGTTATCGACCGAATGAGTTAGATCGTTATCGATCATTCTGATAGTACTATCTACTATGGCTCGAACGATCGTTATCGAGCGAATGATTTACATCGTTATCGTTATCGAAGAAAATATTGTTATATATATATATTATGAACAAAAATATCGTTCTATATATAATATTAAGGTTTTTAATCAAAAAAATGTAATATTAGAGTTCATAAAATTATTTTTTTATAAAAGTTTATTTAAAGGGACGACATTGTCGTCCCTTTAAACAAAATGTCAAAAAAATTATGAACTTTAGGGGGGTGGGGGGAATTTGGCTAAATTACAATTTTTGTCCTCTAATTAGACACGTTTTTGATTTTGGTCCTGGTTTTTCTCCGGCAACAATTTTAGTCCTGTAAGTGGTCTTTTTTTTACAAAAATAGTCCTGAACGCCGGAAAGACCACTTACAGGACTAAAATTGGTCTTTTCCGGCGACAATTTTAGTCCTGTAAGTGGTCTTTCCGGCGACAATTTTAGTCCTGTAAGTGGTCTTTCCGGCGTTCAGGGCTATTTTTGCAAAAAAAAAGACCACTTACAGGACTAAAATTGTCGCCGGAGATAAACCAAGACCAAAATCGAAAAACGTGTCTAGTTAGAGGACCAAAATTGTAATTTAGCCGGGAAATTTGGCCGCCAAAACTTTTTTTGGTTTTAATGGGACGAAATGTCGTCCCAAAAAAGCATGTGTCGTCCTATTAAATGTCCCATATAATTTAATAATTTTATATTATTTTAATTATTTTAATGGGACGACGTTGTCGTCCCAAAAAATCCTCTCTCGTCCCTTTAAATGTTAAAACCTATACCAAATCGGGCAGCCTCCCTTCTCCTTCTTCATTTCATCATTTCTCCTCCTTCTGCGATTTTCACCCTCCACCGCCCCTCCTTCTGCGATTTCGAATATTCAACCACCCGCCCCTCCCCTCCTCCGGCCACTCCCTCAAAATAGCAGCTCGCTCAACCCCCAGACGCCCCCAGCCTTAATTCCCCTTCTTCATCAACTGCGTTTGTCCCCCTCTCCCCGTACCGCCGCCGGACCATTGTGCTCCAGCCTCCTACAGCCACAACAGCTCAACCGCCGCCCCCTCCTTCTGCTTCCATAATTCCGTTCCAGATAATTTCAATTTGTTTTTATTTTTTTTATAAATTCTTTTATACTTTTATGTTCTTGCAGCTTGTTTAGTTGCTTTAATTTTTTTTATACTTTATGTGATTGAAGCTTTTAGCTGTTTAATTCGCAGCTTGTTTATTTTTGATTAGGCTTTTATACTTTATTTAAGTGTGTTGTTGATTGTTGAATAAATTTATTTAAGTGTGTTGTTGATTGTTGAATAAATTTTTGGTGGGATGCCCATTATCGAAACTTTTTTGTGCTCAAGGGCAGCTTTTGCATCAGTTTTTTGAGGAGATATATTTATTCCCTTGATAGTGTAGTGTAGTGATAGTGTAGTGTAGTGTAGTGAATGGTGTGTACTGTGTAGTGAGTAGTGTAGTGATAATGTAGTAATTTTATAGTTTTTGATGGATAAAGGGATAGTAGTGTGTGTGTGTTGAAATGAGGGATTGTAATGTTTATGATGGATAAGGGATCGTAGTGTTTTTGATGGATAAAGGGATAGGATTGTGTGTGTGTGTGATAATTTTGTAGTGTGTGTGGTGAATGGTGAATGGTGAATGGTGTGTAGTGAGTGTAGTATGAAACTTGTTTGAAAAAAAAAAGCTACTTAGAGTTATGAAACTATAGCCCACAAGAAGGTGTATGAAACTAAGGCTTGATTTTTTTGGTAGTAGATGTACTATATAGTTGATTTACTTCACAATGTTAGTGTATAAAGCGTGTGATTGACTAGTATATGTGTGTGATTGACTTGAAATTTTATTTCGTCAAGTAGTAGTGTATTAAGTAGTGTATTAATCTTGGCCATGTATATGTGTTGGAAAAGTATTGAAGAACATGATGATATGTCTAGCATGATGATGAAGAACATAAACTAGTTTTGTCTAGCATGTATTGGTTTTGGAAAACCTTTATGTATGTATGTGATTGAACATGATGAAGAAAGTCTAGCATTGAAGGTGTTCTTGTGTTAATTTGTTATAAATCAAAATTAGAAAATGAACTAACGTTGAAGAACTAGGAGTGGTAAGTGTTAAAGACTTAGTTTTATGTCTTCGTGTGAAAGTGTAATCAATGTGTTCAATGAAATAGTATTAGTTTTTAATGAAAAAAAGTATACTATATTAAGGTGAATGGCTACATCAACATATATGTGTTCTTAATATATATTTACTTATACTACATCAACATATATGTGTCTTTATATATATTTTTATTATATTCAAATACTTGATCATATAGGTGAATGGCTTGCGCGGGATCGGCAGGTGGTTCTCAACCACCGCACGAGCATCCATTTAGGCTACCGGGCCAATGCAAGGACGGTAATTAATTAACTTTCTTTTTTTGTCTAGTATGATTATTCTTATTTCGTTGAATTAACATTGACACCGTTACTACAGATCATATAGCAGATAATGAGGAATGGATACAACCACCTCCTCCCCCGAAAAAGAAGCAGGGTGAACGTGGACCTGCAAAAGGTTTCACCGTCCAAGCCTTCAAGAGAAAATTAGGGGGCTTGATTCCTCTTATATGGGATCCTAGATTTCCCAAAGTTCAGAAGGTTTTGGGAAAATATGCGAAGGATTTTGAGTCCGAGACAGGAAAAGTCGTGAGGTCCCATGTTCCCTGTTGCGTCCCACAATATGGCGAAAGGTGGAAGACCGACTTAAAGAATTAATTTGGCAAAAACTTCGGGTACTTAGCTAATCAAATTGTTAACACTTTCAAATTGTAAGTTTCATTATATTAATTTAGATACCAATCGTTTCATTTCTTGTGTTTTCAGGCATCGTTCGAACCCTTATTCACCGCGATGCCGTGCTGAAAAACGCCGGTGCTTTATTCAGAAAATGGAAGACTAGACTAAGGGGGGAGGTAGATGAACACAACAACAAGGGGTTGCCAATGCCTTGTTCCCGACCCATGGATGTGGGTTCACAACAACAATGGGAAGCGTATCTCCGCTACCTTAGTAGCGCTATGCTTTTAAGGTAAAGCTTTTATTCCATTACATGTGTTACGTAGATTCAATTATTATTACTTGTTACTGCTTATATATAATACAAAAGTACCATTTTTTTGCGGAAAAGATCTGATCAGAATAAGAAGAATCCTGCCGGGAGTAAATAGCCGCCAAGGACGAATGCCAATGGCCGTAGTTCGATGGGAAAGGTTAAGAAGGGTAAATATTTGGAAAAAAATCCATATCACTTCATTTTTTTGAATTTTCATAACTAATACTTTTGTTTTTTCAAGGGTAATGTGAGTCTGAGTGAAGATCCTTTGGGGCATGATCATATCCATGTATGGGCGATCTCGCATAAGAATGTTGACGGCTCATTTCTCAACAGTGATGCGGAGGCTGCTTACTTAAGTGATATACGTTGTATATATTTCAATTCAATACGTTCACATTTTCCTTTTCCTTATCTTAACTGCCAACGATATATGTTGTGTTTAGCGGAGGCTGGAGGAATGACGTGCTATGATTGCACCAGGTCGACCGATGACTTTTGAAGAAGATGAGGCAATCTTTCAGGGCGCCTTAGGAACTAGGCGAGATTATTTGATTGGCCTTGGCCCTACGCAATCCGTATCCAATTCATCACAATCGTCCCAGTCTTCAGCACCGTCATCTTCTTACCACCAAGATTGCAATATGCAGATTGAAGAACTTACAATGTTGACGGCTCATTTCTCAACAGTGATGTGGAGGCTGCTTACTTAAGTGATATACGTTGTATATATTTCAATTCAATACGTTCACATTTTCCTTTTCCTTATCTTAACTGCCAACGATATATGTTGTGTTTAGCGGAGGCTGGAGGAATGACGTGCTATGATTGCACCAGGTCGACCGATGACTTTTGAAGAAGATGAGGCAATCTTTCAGGGCGCCTTAGGAACTAGGCGAGATTATTTGATTGGCCTTGGCCCTACGCAATCCGTATCCAATTCATCACAATCGTCCCAGTCTTCAGCACCGTCATCTTCTTACCACCAAGAATGCAATATGCAGATTGAAGAACTTAGAAAGTCTCATGATCAGTTGGTGAAGTTAACCAAAAAACAAGAGAAGAGAAACAAAAAACAAGGGACTCTTCTCAAATTGTTGCTGACTAATCTTAAGGCTAATGAACCGGATATGCAAATAGAGGTTAGCTCATCATCTTCCGATGAAGATGAAGACAATTCTGAAGTTGATCTTGACGATGATGCGCGTAGACATTCTAGAGGAGACTATTGTTACTTTTGGAAACATTGCACAATTTTGCGTAAATTATTTTCACTAAGCTTCTGTATTTCGTTTTGTTATGAATCCCCTTTAATTTCTATTTTGTGAGCTTCTGTTATGGATTTTGGAAAAACCAAGATTGGTTTGTAAATAGCATGGGAGCCATGAGAAAACAAAATAAATATTAAAATAGAAAATGTTTAAAGGGACGACATGTCGTCCCAACAAATGTATTTCTGAAAATGTACTCTGTTTAAAGGGACGACATGTCGTCCCAACAAATATTTCATAAAAATATTTTATACAAATATTTTATAAAAAATATTTTTTTCACAAATGGTTTTGAAATGACGACTTTATCGTCCCAAAAAACATTTTATAAAAAAATTACTACATCTTTTCGTATTTAATTTTTTTTATTAAAATTAAATGTAAATGCTTTGAAGGGACGACAAAATGTCGTCCCAAAAAGCAAGTTTTGTTGTAGTGCTAATGATTAATTTAATTGTTTATATATATTTATATTGCTAGTCTCCTTTGGAAGAAATTTTATTGTTGGTTATGAATAACAAAATTATAACATAAATTACTGTAACGACCTAACTCAGATTTATCAATTATCCGGATCTGAATAACTTGTCATGATCCACACTATATAAATTCGAATCATGAAACATTTTACGGTTGGAAAATCAGAATTAAAAGAAAACTTCATAGATTTTTAATCCACGATAATGATGGTAATATATATCACAGATCTACCTACACCGATACTCTATACACCACACTACCCTTGGAACCAAAATCTACCTTTGCATTACATTGAATTTCAATAATTTCTCAATCTTTATTTACACCCACTTTTTTACCTTTATACCAAATTCATATACTAATTCCATTCAATTTTTTTATATTACAAATTTGTCCATTAATTTTACATACCTTATGTCATCATCACAACCCCCAATTCCCCCACCCAAAACAACGCCGCCATCATCATCTTCCCCACCACCGCATAATTCTCTCTTCCATAAAAAAAAGGGCGGAAGCAAGGAAAAAACTCAGGAAGAACTGAAGACAAAAATGAAAAAAAAAGGTAAAGCTCTTTCTTTCTTCTTCTTCGAGTAACCTGATGCTTCTAATTTATACAAGTTGTTCTAGGAGTCTGATCAAGTACAGACTTTATTTGAACCAATCCTTAAGAGATAAACCTAGTTTTTGAATGAACAGACTGACTAATTCGAAATAATCTGAAATACAAAAACATATTTGAGATAGATCACCCCTTTATTCAAAAGATTATGACTCTAGATAGACTTATCACTTCACACAGCCTGCTGTATTTGAATTTTTGACCTTATCTCTCCATTTTCCATCCTTATCTCTCAATTGGGTCGATCTGTTCGATATTTGAGTTGTGTCTAAATCTTTATTGTCTGAACTTGAGTCTTGTGTTGTGATTGCTGTGATTGCTTGACTCTTAATACCCTCCCTCAAATTGTGCCTGGGGCAAAGGCAGAGTTTGTTGATGAATTGATGAAGGAGGAACTTGGTGGCTGGTTTTGTGAACAGATCGGCCACTTGTTTGTGAGCAGGAATGTGTTTAGTGATAAGTTTCCCTTGAGCCACTTTCTCCCGCACAAAGGGATAATCTAGCTCAATATGTTTAGTCCGAGCATGGAAAACTGGATTAATGGTGAGGTACAATGCACTTAGGTTGTCACAGTACACAGTTGGTGTGATAGAATGACCAAGTTGTAGGTCCTGAGTGAGGAACTGTAGCCAAGTTAATTCTGCTGCTGTATGTGCTAATGCCCGATACTCTGCTTCAGTGCTTGATCTGGAGATTGTGGGCTATTTTTTGGCACACCAGGAGATGAGATTCTGGCCTAGGAATGTGCAAAATCCGGTTGTAGACCTCCTAGTGATAGGGCAACCTGCCCAATCTGCATCTGAGTATGCTGTGAGGGCCAATGTAGTATCTGCTGTGAATTCCAGTCCTAGGTCCAATGTGGCTTTCACATATCTGAGAATTCTGTGAGCCAGTCTTAGATGAACATGAGTAGGAGCCTGTAGAAATTGAGATGCATAGTTTACACTGTAGGCAATGTCAGGCCTTGTGAAGGTGAGGTATTGGAGTGCTCCAATGAGTTGCCTGTAGTAAGTAGGGTCTGCCAGGATAGTGGACTCTGCATGAGCTAGAGGCTTGAGTTCCAAAGGTGTAGCCATAGGCTTGCAATCCACCATTTTTGCCCTTTCCAGAATGGTGAGGGCATAGTGTGTCTGGGAGAGATGCATAGTAGGACCTGCATAAGATATTTCCACTCCAAGAAAATGATGTAATGTGCCCAGATCTTTCATAGCAAACTCAGTGTGTAGAAGTGTAATAAATGAAAATATTAGCTGAGTGTTGGATCCTGTCAGTAACATATCATCTACATATGGCTGTAAGACTGTCACATATCCCTTTGAAGCTCCTTATATGTTCTGCAATAGTTTTGTTTTCATCCTTCTTTAGATAAGTTATCTGTTGCTTGAGGGTAAATTCTCGTTCTTGTGAATCTTGTGCATATGCATCTTTGAGTGCTGTCCATACAGCAAGTGATGTGTCTAGCCCTATCACTATGCCTAGTGATTCCTCAGAAAGTGATCCAATGAGCCATCCTCTGAGTAGCCTGTCAGATTTCTTCCACTTTTGGTACTCTGGATTTTCTGCAGTTGTTTCTGAATTTTCTGGTCCTGTGGTCTTGATCAATTTTTCTGGTGTTGGATCTTCATTTGTGAGATGACCTACAAGGTCTTGGCTTTCTGCAAGGGCTAGGGCTTGTTCTCTCCATAGTGGATAGTTGCTTTGAGTCAATTTTAGTGTGATGAAATTGCTGACATTCAGTGAGAGTGTTGTCATTGTGCTTGTGATCTGTGAATTGCTTGATTTGTCTGTGATTTGTTTGTTTGCAGGTTTGTACTGTGTTTGATGAATCGACTTTTTTTCTGTTTTTCTGTGTTCTGAATATTGTGTGTTCTGTTTGACTGTTTTTGATGGATTTGAGTTTGACTTGTTTGTGGATTTTTATCTGTTTGTGTGTGATTAGGCAGATTTGATCTCTGATACCATAAAAAAAGGGCGGAAGCAAGGAAAAAACTCAGGAAGAACTGAAGACAAAAATGAAAAAAAAAGGTAAAGCTCTTTCTTTCTTCTTCTTCGAGTAACCTGATGCTTCTAATTTATACAAGTTGTTCTAGGAGTCTGATCAAGTACAGACTTTATTTGAACCAATCCTTAAGAGATAAACCTAGTTTTTGAATGAACAGACTGACTAATTCGAAATAATCTGAAATACATAAACATATTTGAGATAGATCACCCCTTTATTCAAAAGATTATGACTCTAGATAGACTTATCACTTCACACAGCCTGCTGTATTTGAATTTTTGACCTTATCTCTCCATTTTCCATCCTTATCTCTCCATTGGGTCGATCTGTTCGATATTTGAGTTGTGCCTGAATCTTTATTGTCTGAACTTGAGTCTTGTGTTGTGATTGCTGTGATTGCTTGACTCTTAATATTCCACCCCCCTATAAACTGATCAGATGTCATTATATTCTTCCTACCACCTCCCTCAAAACCTACCTCTCATTTACCTCTCAAGAAAAACTAGCCATTATCTTCATCCCAAAACCTTAACGCCATTATATCAACACCACAACAACGGGCAGGCTGTTTGGAAGTTGCACCACCATGTCTTGATGGTTTCAGATTCATTATTCTTGGGAAGTGACCGGATCTACGTTGGGTGTTGTTTCA
Source organism: Gentiana straminea (assembly GCA_036785695.1). Classification (NCBI taxonomy): domain Eukaryota; kingdom Viridiplantae; phylum Streptophyta; class Magnoliopsida; order Gentianales; family Gentianaceae; genus Gentiana; species Gentiana straminea. The sequence continues at coordinate 453,219 of JAVUPR010000480.1, forward strand.
TGACGGAAACGGCAGACGTACGGAAAAGCTACAAAAGGTAAGAAGATAACGATGAGGTGGTCAGACGTACGGAAAAGGCACTGGACCGCAGAGATACATCATGACTGGTGCTAGAAGGCAAGCCACTGTATACATCTGGTACGAAATTTTCAGAGCTCTTTTATTGGTTTTCCATTGCAGCTATATTTAAACGAGATAATGAAATTGTAAGTTTTCTTGATGCTTAATATTCTTTTTAGAAAATTAGGAACAATGACACGTTTTGGATTATTTTTGAGTAACAGGATATCCAAAATAATTTTTTATAAGGAGAATGACAACTTTAATAATTTTTATAGCTTGACAAAAAAACACGATGATGTGATTCTGATCGACGCCTGCTCCATTTTTTTTTCTTTTCTTCTCTTTCATTCTCCATTTTCAAACATTCATATCTTTTGATCTAGATCTCCAAATGTGGTGAAAATTTCACTGAATTTTTTATTTTTTCATGCTTTTCGTTTTGAGACTTGGTTCGATATATGTACATTGCTTTCGTGAGATTCACTTTCGAATTTCTCTAGTGAATCCCGAAAAACAGTGAATATCGACTAGTGAATTTCGAATAATAGTGAATTTCGACAGCGGATTTTTAGAAATTACATCATAATATGGTGAACGTTGTCTCAAAATAAAGAACATGAAAAAATAAAAAAATTTGGTGAAAGAATTTTTAAATTTGAAGTTCTAGTTTGAGAGATATAAGCATTTAACAAAGATTGGTGAGAGAGAAAGTATGTTCGTTTTTTTTTTAAGGAATAGGCATCCAGCAGTTTAAAAAAATTATCCTTTATGCAAAAGTTTTATGTTAAGGGTGAATTTATACGATTTATATTGATATATTTTATGATAATTTCCCTCATATTTGTATAATTTGCATAAGAAACGAGTGTTTAATGGAATTATTGAGTAAATGAGGTTTTTAATGAGTTATTCGCAAAATAGGTTAATTTTGGTGTTTTAATTTTGATTTTATGATTATTTGGATGATATTACGTTTTGCGATGTTTTAATGTGTTATAGGTACGTGTTTGATGCTCAAATGATGATCAAAAAGAGATAAGAGTCGGATTTAATTAATGATAGAAGAGATAATGATGATTTGGATCGAAGAAGAAGAGATAAGTATGGAAAAATCAAGATTAAGTCGATCCTGGACTGGCGTCCAGAGTGGACGAGCGTCTGAAGAAGTGGACGAGCGTCCAGGAAAGGAAAATTGATTCAGAGAGTTTGGACGTTGGAGTGGACGGGCGTCTGAAGCAAGTCCAAGGCACCCCGGACGGGCGTCCAACGAGGCGGACGGGCGTCCTTAAACCGACTTAGCAGCAGCCGCCTCAGTTTTCTATAAATAGCAGCGCGGATTTCAACCCTAAACATACATTATTGAGACCTATTGATACACAATCATTAGGAGAAAACCCTAGGCGGCCCCAGCCCCCTTAGGGGAGGCTGGGGTTGCGATTTTTCTCGTTTTTATATTCGTTTTTTTCTATTTCCTGTTTGCTGCCATGCTGATGTTGAAGCTCTGCAACATGAACAAATTTCGTGAGATCGTTTATTTCGGCTTTCTTTTATTTCTTTTCCTTTGAATAATTTTATGAATGATTTCAATTTAAAGCTTGTTTCTTTTCCATGATTATATGTTTATGCAACGTATATCGAGAGATTGTTGTTATTGATGTTTACCGTATGACGAGAGTCGGTGTAAACGCTAGATCACCATAGGAAAGAATAGATCTTTTTAACCTAAACATACGAGAGTTGATAGGTTAGAATATCTAGATTGTTAGATCTAATAAATCTTGCACCTTGGTTTGAAAACGTTAATCTTTAAGATCGAGAGATAAAAGATTGATAGGCGAATTATCTACGAGAGTAGGAATTCATACTTTTGAGAGGTGAATCACATCTTTGATTAAATCTTCATAAGATAATCTGGGCAGGAAATTAAGGGTTGCGGGATGGTAGATCATGGTTTGTTCTATGTTGATTTGCTTCAGTCATTATCATGTTCGTTAGTTTTATTGTTTTCCTAGTTATAGTTTTATTTACTTTTGTTCGCAACGATGTTTTCCTAGCTTTGGACTGACAATCCTCTGTCCAGTTTATCTTTTCGTTTTTGTTTTAGGTTTTAATAATAATAGTATCAATCTTAGGAAAATTAATGAACTAGATACCCCGATTCCCTGAGATCGACTCCGGTATTAATCGCTGTACTACGATCCCTACACTTGGGGAATACCGGATTTATAAATTTTATTACTTGTTGTTTTCATTACATAAAATCCGAGACATTTTGAAAAATTGTCATATTCCTATTTGATGAAATATTTTTGTCCTTTCTCCCCAATTCCCCCTATTCTTTTTCTTCTTGTAAATGTACAAGATTGAAATTGGGAGATGAAGATATATATATCACATACCATTGGTTTGTTGATCTTATGTAATAGGCTGCTAGTGGTGCTAGACCACTTTACCTGCCTGGGTTTGGACAATTTTTTAATAGGTGTGCTGGTGGTTCTAGACCACTTTACCTGCTTGGGTTTTCGGACTAAGGGTTTAAGGAGGTGGGCTATGTACTGATGACGTATTTGGTGTTGAGAAGGCCAGAGTGACAAAAACCTTGTATTTTATTTATCTTATTAATAAAATTGCAAGGTCATATATATATATATATATATATATATATATATATATATATATATATATATATATATATATATATATATGGTAGGAGTTGTAAATTTTAAAAGTTTGAACGAGATATGATAATATAAAAATATGGTGGTAATAAAAAAATGGTTGGCAATAGACATTGTTTTTTTAAACTTTGAAGTCAAAATGTGGTGCATAAATAGATTTTAAAATCCTTAAATAATAGGCGTGGTGCAATAAGTAGATGTCATTCTTTCTTCATTTTAACGAGGTGCAGTGGTAGAAATGTTGTAATGTGAATAAAGGCCCTCAAAACCATTCATCTTCCGCAAAAGGGAAAACACTCAACTACACCGGAAGTGTATCCTTCAAGGTAATTATCACCGATCCCACGTCCAGGTAGATGTAGGTTCGACTCTCAATAACTAGCGGTTTAACTAAAGTAGTGGGTGATGCAATCACCCGTTTCCTTCCCGAGACACTAATTTTAATCTAAAAAATAAAACTACATGAGTGAGCACGAACGCCCCGTAAATAGTGCACAAGTATTAATTAAGAGGTAGCGATGTCAAAAATATCACCAACAAGTTTGGGTGGATTTAAAGTTGGATATCTGGCTAATTTGTGTGATTTTGCTAGTGGTTGTGTGGCACTCAAGAACAAAGATGAAGAAAATGTTGTGTTTATGATTATGAGTTGAGCCGAAAAAGACTGTCTACGTATGATAGCAAAATACTTAACCGCTAACTTTCACCGACAGAGTATCGGGTCAACGGGAGTATAGTGGTCGCAAGGTCGTATCCACAAGGAGTCGGTCTAAGTACCAAAGCCGAAGTGTAACTTGGTTCAGGTCAATCAAATGTGGAAAGGTCTTATACTAGTGCAGAAATAAAGATTAAACTACCGGTTTTACTTCTAAATATTAAAGGCATAGTCGAACTATGATCCCACGAGCTACTTTTACCCCTTAGGAAGGACTTGATGGGGAGCGTGTCTTAACCGACCTACCTATCATATGTAGTTTAACGACATCCACGGGTGCCAACTCCTAATTCTAGTGATTAGAGTGAACGACTCGATCTAACCACCCTATGTGAAGCTAACCGACTCTCCCTTTAGAAAACCGATTATCCTAACATGATTAAGGTCTAGAGTTTCTCGAACAACGATGACAAACCTCTATATAATTTCGATGTGTGTGATAGTGAACGAGGAGATCAATCTAATTCAAATCTGTTATAATAAGTTTTAAGACGTGGATTAATCATTAAAACATTCAATTACGCACTACACAACTCCCAATCTCATCCCCCTTAGGGTTTTCGATCACTTTCACATAATTCGACTACACATGGAATTAGCTACTCATGATCATACTAATAAACGAAATAAGAATGGAAATCATGCTAGAAATAATAAAATAAGAATAATTCATTACCATATAATCGAAGAAAATCTGATCCAAATAAAAGGTACGAAGAAATAATCCTCCAAAAAGTCGAATCTTTGATCTTGAAACGGAAATATAAGCTATAAAAAGTGTTTAGAATCAACGGATGTGAACTAAGGAATCAACATATCAATGTATGTTTATCCTACACCAAAACCGCACCAAAATATGCCTAAGGTAAAAAAAACTCCTGTATGAAAGAATAGGGCTGCGTATTTATAGTGCTAGGTTAAAATCCGCTGCTGTCGAGGGCAAACGCCCGTTTGCCTCCTGGCGAACGCCCGTTTGCCTGGAAATCTGGTTCTTGATTAGGGCTTGTTCTTCAGTGAACCAGCGTTTGGCTTCTCCTAAACGCTGGTTCATGGATCATGTCTTGAGGGCAAACGCCCGTTTGAATTGTCTTGAACGCCCGTTTGCTGACTATGAGCTCAGTATTCGAGCTGAATCCATCCAAAAGCTCGTTTGGGGGTAATTTGACCGCTCGTTCGTCATCTAAGCCAACTTTCTGTATCAAATGCTAACTTGGAAAACGCTCATTTGAATTGGCCAAATGCCAATTTGGTCAACGTGTCATTAACCTTGCTGCAAACGCCAGTTTGGGTAGAGCAAACGCCCGTTTGCCTTGATTTCACTCCTAAATTGATTTTTCTCCACTTTCATGCTACTTTCGTGCCACGAACATGTTTCTCACTCCAAAATATCGCCTTCCGGGTCCTCGAGTCACCTAAGTCCTCAATAACATATACGAACAAAACACCACGCGTAATTCCGCAAGACAAAAGTGCTCGGAAAAGAAGTAAATATCGTCAAAAAGGTGGAGTTTACTATCGATATGACAGTTTAACTCCCCGTGCATATAACTCTCGATATTACTCTCGAAACGGTCTATATATACCCGGAACATGCCAATAAAGTGATAAACGGGGGCTAGATCACATACAAAAGTGCAGCGAAGTTGACTCCCATCAACGTACCCTTAGCTTGTAAGGGATGAAGCCCGTGTTACGTAGTTCTAGAGAAAAATGGGAGCCTCTCCTTGTCAAGGGTGTGATGCTGCTATTTATAGGGGCAATGAGTTGGCTGTCACCAAGCTTTTGGACAAGCTGTAGGCTGAGAGCTCAGAGCTATGAGCTAAGAGTGAGAACTGGTGAGCTGGCGAGCTAAGATCTGGAGAGCTAGAGAGTTGACAAGCTGGACAGCTAGAGAGTTGACAAGCTGAGAGCTGGCGGGCTGGAGAGCTGAGAGCTCAAAGATGAGAGTTGAGAGCTTGCGAGCTAGAGAGCTGGAAGGATGGCGAGCTTGTTCTAGCGAGCTCGCCATGGGCTCTTCACCTGTAAGCCTCGTTTAATGAACTATGTTGCCTAACTGGCGGGCTTTGTTCGAGCTGAAGGATGGCGAGCTGGGGGGAGGGGCGAACAGATCGGCCCCCAACATTTTGTATCGAGCTAGCTGTTTGCTTCGCTTCTACCTGTTGCCTTAGCCAATGTCGAGAATCGCGATAACATGAGGTGGGCTGGATTATGCTCGGCTTGACCCAGATTGTAGAGGGGCAGACTGGCCAGGCCGATGACCCTATCCGTTGGTGGGCTTATACATGGGCCAGGTTCAGATCCAAGGGCTCTTTGTGGAATCGGCGGGTCTTTGGTAGGATTTTACATATCAATGGCTCCCTACTCCTTGATATTTTAATGTGCAAGTGAAAGTCATGGAGTAAATCCATTACCGACATGATATGTTGTTTGCCGAGATGACTGTTGTATAGCGACCTGCTAAGATAGCGTAAGGCTCATTTAGCGTAGTCTGTTGGCGCCTTGCTTAGGTAGCGAATGGACTTACTAAAGATTTTCTCGAGTGCGAGCTCCAAATATGATGCCGAGCTAAAGTCGGGCTTATTGAAGATTAGCTCGAGGGCGAGTTCCGAATATGATGCCAAGCTGGAGTCGGTGTTATAGAAGATTCGCTCGAGGCGAGTTCCAAATATGATGTAGGGCCGAAGCGAACGGACTTACAAAAGATTCGCTCGAGGGAGAGTTCCAAATATGATGCGAGCTAGAGTCGGGCGTATAGAAGATTTGCTCGAGGGCGAGTTCCAAATATGATGCCGTGCTCGTTTGCGACCGGTCTTATTTTGCGTCAATGTGCATTCGTGTAATAACGTCTTTAATTGTATTGATAAGAAAGCTCATCGCGTCACGTTCAGTATGGAGAGTTCCGAAATAAGATAGGTCGACCCGCCGCGTCCGGTAGGGTGACTTCAAAATAAAAAGGCTCATTCCGTCATTTTTGGTAAGGAGAGTTCCAAAATGAAGCGTAATCATTCAAGTTGTAGAAACGAGAATGAATTCCAATGAGGGCTCGTACCTGGAGAGCTCGTACTTGGAGAGCTCGTACTTGAGAGCTTGAGAGCTCGTATCTGGAGAGCTTGAGAGCTCGCATCTGGATAGCTTGAGAGTTCGTATCTAGAGAGCTTAAGAGCTCGTACTTGAAAAGCTGGTGAGCTCGATCTATGGCGAGCTGGAGAGCTCAATTTGGGCGAGCTCGTTCCTGGTGAATCTGTGATGAACACCATGAAGGTCCGGCGACCTGGATGAAGGGGTTCATATAATTTGCATAGAAATTAAGGGTTTAATCGAATTATTTAGCAGATGAGTTTTAAAAGTCTTTAAGTGTAAACTTGAGCTAATTTCGTGATTTTATTGGTAATTATCTATGGTTTTACACTTTGCATGTCTTTGTGGTTTTGTAGGTCATAAGCATGTCATAATTGGAGATTTAATGGAAGGAGGAAGATGCAAGTTGAGGATTGGAATGAAGATTTGAAGAATCAAACGAGCATTCACTACCCATGTACTGGATCGGCGTACGAAGTATTGAACTGGCGTCCAGGGTGGATGGACGTCTGAATATATGGACGAGCTTCCAGGAGAGGAAATTTGATTCAGAGTTTTGAAGATTTCAGTGGACGAGCGTCCAGAGGTATCAGACGGGCGTCCACGGCCGACATCAGCATAACCGACCTAGTTTTCTATAAAAGCAGCCGCATTCTCAACCCTAATTATCATCATATCGACTGCAGCCGCCAGAGAACCCTAAATTCTGAGCAGAGGCAGGCTCGGTCGGCAGAGCCTTGTGCTCTGTCGACCGAGGTTAGTTAGGTTTTTTTTTTATGTCGTTTCTTCTTGTTCGATTCATGAGGATGGCTTGAAGCTGATCAAACTTGGAGCAAGCATGTAAAACTTTTCAGCATCGTTTTTATTTCTTCCTTTGGATGATTTTGTGAGTTTTAATTAAGTTGTTTCTTTTCTATGATTATGTGTTATGCAAATTTATATCGAGAGATGTTTTGCTATTGATGTTTACTATGTGACGAGAGTCGGCGTAAACCTAGATCACCATAGGAAAGAATAGATCTTTTTTAACCTAAAAATACGAGAGTTGATTAGGTTGAATATCTAGATTGGTAGATTGAGAAATCTTGCACCTTGGTTTGAAAGTGTTAATCTTTAAGATCGAGAGATAAAAGATTGATAGGCGAACTTTTCTAAGAGATTAGGAGTTCATACCTTTGATAGGTGAATCACAATTTTAGTTAAATCATCATAAGATAATCTAGAGAGGAAATTAAGGGTTGCGAGATGGTGGATCATTGCTTGTTCTATGTTTAATCGCTATAGTCATTATCATGCTTTTATGAGTTTTATTGTTTTTCTCGTTTATAGTTTAGTTATGTTCGCAACGATCTTTCCTGGCTTTGGACCGACAATCCTCTTGTCCAGTTTATCTTTTCGTTTTGTTATTTTAGGCTTTAATAATAATGGTATCAAACTTAGGAAAATTAACGAACTAGATACCCCGATTCCCTGAGATCGACTCCGGTATTAATCGCTATGCTACGATCCCTACACTTGGGGTATACCGGATTTATAAATTTATTACTTGTTTATTTTTCATTAGATAAAATCCGAGACAAGTTTTTGGGGGATAAAGGTCATGATGGAGACCTGGAGATCATGATGAACTGGATGAAGTTCCTGAGACTGGGATAAAGATTCCGATGAAGATCTTGATGAATGCCAGTAGGAAAACAAAAAATGGGCGGTTTCAAGTCGCCGGAAAACCATAAATAGGCACAGACCGACCACTGGATGAAGATCTTGGATATCTAGTTGAAGATCTTGTAGATCTGGATGAAGATCTTGTAGATTTGGATGAAGATCTTGTAGAAGGCTTGGAAATCCGGATGAACTGGATGAAGATTCCGTCGAAGTTTCAGTCGGAAAACCAAAAATGGGCTTTTTAGGCCACCGGACCTGGAAAAACACCGATGTAAATCTCAAATCTGACTGGAAAAAATGTTGAAAATGTCGAGTTTTCCGGTAACGGAGCCAACCTAATATTGTCAGAAATCTCACAAACTAGATTTAGCGGATGATTTGTGAGGATGTCTAGACTAAAGATGTTGTTTTATGGTGTTTAACTCAAGAAATATATGAAGATATGAAGAACACTCAAGAACACAATAGTTGTCGACAAACGGCAGTGCTTGGTATGCTTTTTCTATTATCCGTCTCTTGTTAGGGTAAAAGGTGCCACTATTTACAGGGCTTACATAGTCGGTGATTACATGGCGGGCTAAAAGAGTAAATGCAGTTTGCTAATATAAATATAATAATGCGGGTCGAGCTCCTGACATGTGAGCTGGAGTGCACCTCGGCCAGGAGCGGCTCAGGAATTTAATGATACGGGTCAGAAATTTGTCATATTTTACAATTACCAAGCTTAATTTTATATATTATAATTCAAAACGGGTCAATAGGGATCAATATATAAAAATAAGGGCGTCGGTACAAATATAAAATGTGTACCTAAAAAAAATTCCACCATAATATTTTTTTTAACGGGTCGGGTGACCCATTTATTCCTATGTGTAGCCGCCCCAGACCTCGGCCACTGCGGACTCTTCGCCTGTAACTTGTGACTTTGCTGCCTAGTTGTACGGGCTTCGAGCTGAGGGGCGGTCGACTCGGCCTCTAGTGCTTCGTCTCGCCTAGTAGATGGCGTATGAAGGCTTTGATTCCGGTGCTCATTGCCTTACCAGTGATTAGATATCGTAATGGTGCGAGGCCGGATAGATTACGCCTGACCCAACTCGTCTTACATAGCTGCGAGCTGATTGTGCCAAAGACCCTATTCGATATTGGGCATCTTAGAGGCCCAACTTGAATCTGATGACTCCTTTACGGGCCTGACATATCAAGAGGGAACTAACGAAGTGTAATATTCCAAATTTCACTTCCGTGTTAGTCTGAAATTAATGATATTAAGTAATAAAATATAAATACTGAAACTGTAATAAAATTAACTTCAAAAAAAAAAAGAAACTGTAATAAAATTATGTATCGAGTCTGTCTCGAAAATATAACTGAAATAATGGTACAGTTCTAGTCAGAGCCTTCACGGCTATGCATCTGTCCGTGATGTGAAACCGGATTTTCTGACCAACTCCACGATAAAACTACACCCTTTTATTAGAGCCCAGAAGTGGCTGATGCTCGAAACAGTAATATAATAAAATTACGATTTCCTAAATAACGTCCCTTTTTTTTAACATCATTGATCATCAAATAAATCAAAAGGCAATATTGATTATCAATCTCTTTCCGTTTTGCATGCAAAATCTCCTTTTCGGCCAGTCAATTTTCCGCATGATCCATCGAAAAGGCAGGCTTGCGGAGAAGTAATAAACCAGAAAATTTGATTATGTCGAATTTGTACGGGACCTATAATCAAAATATCGATTATGTGTTTAAGGTTGTATTAATCGGAGATTCGGCTGTTGGGAAATCTCAATTACTGGCTCGTTTTGCAAGAAATGAATTTAATGTTGATTCAAAAGCTACTATTGGTGTAGAATTTCAAACCAAGACTCTTATTATTGATCAAAAGACCGTCAAGGCACAAATTTGGGATACCGCAGGACAAGAAAGGTGAGCTTTCTTTGCTATTTTCATCGTATTCGTACTCATTTTGGCAAACTTTTCGCTTTGATTTGCTTTAATTTTGCTTGGTTAAGTTTCAAATGTCATATTTTTAAGAGACTTTTTGTGCATTTTTGGGTGTTTCTCCTTCCACATTATGCTATGTAACAATTATTAGTGTCGCCATGTCGGTATTGAGTAAGAGAAAGTAGGATTACACCTTAGGGAATTGCTTACACGGGCTGTGTGCTGCGTAGATTGCTGCAAACTGATGTGTTAGGTATAGTGGTAAACAATGGAGGATAGAGAAACAGGGGGCATTGGAGGCTCAAAACAACATGTGCTATTGAAGAAGACACCGGAGACACAAAAGTGTGATTCTTTATAATAAAAATCCACCAGGGGCACGTGCCCTCGATGCCGTGTGTGCGAGCCTGCCTCTGGTGGTGGTGAGCTCAGATTGTCATTCATAAGGTCTTGGGAGGCTAGACTCTCATTCATTCATAAGGTCTTGCTTTCGAACCATATGACCAAAAAAGAAAAAAAAAAAGAAAAAAACAGAGGGCTCAAGTTTGAAACATAAAGCACTTGCTAAATCATCGTAAAGGGGCTGCTTAAAGTAGAACGAATGTCTTGACCCTTTCTCAAACCCCACATAGACAGGATGCCTTCATGCATCGGATTGTGTTTATTAGCTCGACTCCTTACAACCACGTAAACTTGGGGACAAGTGTGTGTGAAATATGAAACATCCATTGTTCAAGAAAATCATCCATGAAACTAATTATCAGATGGCCTGATCAAACTGATCAAATATTAGAGCAAGAGTTTGTCATGCAACTAGGTAGTCAAGAAATTAAACTGATTAGAGTCTGGAAGTCTTGGGGTTCCTGTTTTTTGAATGTAGAAGGGGACATAGAAAACGACCATTCCAAATCACGCCATGATTGCTTTTATGCGTAAACTGGAATATGACAGTAAATCTTTTTTGTCAGAGAAATAGGGGAGTGATCCAAAATTCTTCTTGGATTGCAGTTATGAAGGAATGACACATGTCTACTGTAACATACAATTGTATTTCCCTTACCATGTCTTAATCGTTTATATCTTGTACGTGTGGAAATTGGGTTTAGAGCATTACACTAACAGACTTAGTTTTTTTTTTTTTTATATAATTCTTCATAATTAGTGTCATTCTTCTATTCATTCTCAAAGTTCATGTTTTTGTCTTGACGTAGCCAAGGGGTACCACCAAACACTGCAAGGTCTTTATCCTTTAACGAGATCATTCTACTTTTCATATTCATTACTGCCATGTGGAATTTAGATATGTGACTCTTATATAGATTAAGAGATTTGAAGGGTACTCGTTCCCTTTTTTTTTACAAGTTTTCTGCGTCTCTGAATGCTCTAAAGGCTACAAATTAATGCCTCTATCATGTCCAAGTCACCTCGGAAACGAAATCAAATGTTGTCAACATGCTATGAAACTTGCAGCAAGAAACTGTATCTCTAAAAACAGTATCAAATACTTAAGTGCAGAAGCTTTTACCAGTTTCTGTTATTGCCAAATGGAGAGTGATCAGGTCACCGACCAATATCACCGATTCATCCCCCGAAATTGAATCTTGACCCTTCACTTATTTCTTTTTTTTACTTATCCTGTGCTAAAGATAATATAAGGCTGAGATGACATCTTGGTGCCTAATTTTTGCACATGTTCGGGGCATGTATCATTTATGCATGCCGAAATATGCAGTTTTAGTACTTCATAAAAATACGTGCAGATTTCCATTGTCTTGATTGAAGAAGTATTAATTACCATTACATATTTTCGCCATTAAGATTTTGAACTGACATGGTTGATGGTTGATGGTTGATGGTTGAGGGGGAGGTGGACTTTGATCCTTCTTATAAATGGTTATTCATTTTGCCAATGTTCCAAATCTAAAGAGTGTATGCTTTTCTTGTTTTGTTGCATGAATGTTTTTAGCACAAAATTTAGCAGGAATCACGATTAAGGTTCTTAGTGCCATTACCATTCTTGCTCTGGATAAAACTACAAACTAATAATTTCAAATCAGTAATCTTAGTTCTGAAAAGGATGAATTCTGTTTACTCTGAATTGTCAACTTTGAGGGCCTACAAGAACCCCTTTTTCTGTTATTTTAGTTGATCTTAGAGATTCATGATTTTAGGGTTGAATCAACAGTTGAGGAAACGAACTTGTGCCCTCAAAATTTAGAGATTCCGTATTCTACATATCTGGGTAGAGTTTTCGATGCATATGCGTTTTTGGAGGAGCTGAACGGTTTGAATCTTTATTTTACATACATTCATAGAATATAACCTCAATTTATTTACAGATATCGAGCAGTGACAAGTGCCTACTACCGTGGGGCAGTTGGGGCGATGTTGGTTTATGACATGACTAAACGTCAATCATTTGATCACATGTCTCGGTGGCTTGAAGAACTCAGGGGTCATGCAGACAAGAACATAGTAATAATGCTGATAGGAAACAAATGCGATTTGGAAAGCCTTCGAGCTGTGCCAACTGAGGATGCACAAGAATTTGCAGAAAGAGAGAGCTTATACTTTATGGAGACCTCAGCACTTGAAGCTACCAATGTTGAAGGCGCATTCATGACGATTTTAACAGAAATATACCACATCATAAGCAAGAAATCCTTGACTGGTGGTGGTGGTGGATCTGACTATGCAAAATCCGCGTCTTTAAAAGGATCCATAATTGTTGTTCCGGGTCAAGATGGAGATGGTGGGAAAAGGGCTGGTTGTTGCATGTCCTCCTGATATCATTGATTGATCTTCATGATCCTGTGTGCTCATGTGTGAACTGAAACTCATTTCTTCCCACATGGACTATACACCATTGGATCAAAGATTAAGACCCTGATCATCCGATGGTGCATCGTGGAATGATAGGATAGTGTTCCCACTTAAGCGATTAGAGAAAATTCTTGAATGATCATTCTTGATTTCTTTTGAAAAGCGTTAATGCGAATGTCTCGGTTCTTACTCAGATTCGATATAGACGAGGTGCTTCCATGAATCAAAAATTGTTGGTTACAGAAGAATTAGTCAAAGGTGATTGCCAAATGGCCAATGCATTGTGAGAGCAGAATTTTGAAGCTTTTTAACTTACCTGTGTGTTTGGAACAAATGGATTTTGCTACCTTTTCCACAGTTTGTGTACTGAGGGTTTCTGATATTGCTAGTGGCTTTTAATTTGTTTCAACATTTTCTCACCATACTAGAGAATGGATTATTAATTAAGTTATCTAAAAAGTACAAAAGAATAACCCAGCAGTAATATATTATATTTAATTTTCTTTCTTTTTTATTTTTATTTTTATAAGGGGTAACTTTCTTTTCTTAAATAATGCAACTAAATTTGGGGGATATGTTTTTTATGTAACACTATAACAATAGTAAAAGATACTACCTCCGTCCCACAAAAAGTGTCCATAACGGAAAAATGAATTGTCTCATAAAAAGTGTCCATTTAAATTTTCAATACATCATTAAATACATTTTTTCCAATCATACCCCTATTTTAACATTTAATTTTCCATAATCCTTTCATATTCCAAAACAAGCATTTATGATTAGTTAAGGATATATTTGTCTATTCATTCTGAAAATACAACACATTAATTATTTCCTTAATCTCCGTGTCCAACAAAAAGTGGACACTTTTTGTGGGACGGAGGTAGTAGCAAATTATTGAACACGCTAATTAGACCGACCTTGTTAAGCGGTTAATTAAGGCCGACTTAATTACGTCACACGCCATAATTTTTTTTCACACACGTTACCGGAAGGTTCTAAACCGTGAATAAGATTAATTAACATAAATTTGGATTAATTTCTCAATTTAATTTTGTCCAAAAAATTTAATGCTATGTAACAACCGAACTGACCCAAACCAAACTCAAAGTCTCAGACCGAGCTGCCGGATGATGGCGACGTGCGTGGTGAAGGTTCCAAATCGCCTTAATTAAATAAGGTTAATTAATATTAACTTTTTATTAATTTATCAAAGAAATTTTGTGCAAAAAATTTAATTTTGATCAACAACTCACACCGAGCCCGAGGGACAACAGCACTATGCTGGAGCATTTGCCCTTCGTCTCAAAATGTCAACCAAGCTCTTATTACTTGAGCATTTTACACTCTGGTTGCTGACAGAGTTATTAAGTAGCAAAAGTAATGTTATCCATAACGGGATAATATAATTTATCAAAATCAATATTTGATATCTACGAAAATGTACGCATTATAGACTATTGTTAATTTGTTATGATGCGGAGTTGCTTATTATTTATAAGTTATAAGTAATATATTATACTTGTAAGTCATGAGTGTTATGCTAAATGTATTTTCTTATAATCATTGGTTTATAATTATACATAAAAGGTAAAGAAAATAAAATGCAATCACTAAAAACAACTTACTAAAGGGAAGTAAAAGCATACTAATAAAGTCAAAAACCGGATCATTATATTAAATGAAAGAAAAGAACTATACACCTATTCAAAAAGAGCAAAACAAACCTATACATCATGAGTTAAAAAAAAAAAAAAGAAATATCATCACTACTTCTGCCAAGCTAGGTGTACAGTTTCTCGTGTTTTACGAATCGCTTGAGAGATAAACACCAACTTCGGGGTCTCTATCTATCATCATGGTGGAATTCTTCATTTCGCCAGTACCAAACACTCGATATGATTTCTCGAAAATGGAATCTCTAAAATTCAATATTTATCCTTTTTAAACATATTCATCTTAAGGCATTTGTTGAGCCAAGTTGGGATACGTGGGTGTTGAAAAATTCGTGGCAACAGCAATGGTGCACAACATCCTTCCACATCCCACGCACCCGGCTACAAATCTCTAAGGGCATGCATAATAGTCTCGCTATAAGAGCCACAAGAGCTACAAATATCATCGTCAATAATATGTCTTGTGCAAAGGGTCTCCTCCATAGGAAGGGGAGTTCATGCGAATGAGCCAAAGTAGACCTATAAGCGGACATTTGATGCTCCAAATTTGTTTCCAGCACGCATTATCCTCCGTAGGGGAGGGGCGGACTTGCAAGTTTCAAGGTAGGCCGATTGGATTGAGAATTTTCCAGAAGGGTGCGCATTCCAAATGGTGTTCCATTTGAATCAAAAGAGAAGGCTTCCCGCATTTCATTGGCCACAAAGCAAATATGGCGCCAAATAATGGACAACCGGGCTTTGGTGATTCAAAAGGCGAGCCATATTTCTTGGTTAGAATTTGGACGCAAAGCTTATCACAGGCCGTGAGGAGTTGCCACGCTAGTTTGGCTAAGAAAGTTGTGTTCATCTCGCAAGCCTTTCTTATTGCAAGTCCACCGTGTAGTTTGGGTCGGAAGATTGAGTGCCAAGCTACATGATGGATCTTCCTCTCGCCATCGTGGTCGGCGCAAAAGAACGAACGAGCAATCTTATCAAGTTCATCAGTGATTGAGGTTGGTAGCTTAACCGTCTGCATGTGATAATAGGCCGTCGTGGTGAGGACGGTTTGGGTTAAAATAACTCGGGCCGCTTTCGAATTAAAGGGAGAAGGCTTTCCAGGACTGTAGTTTGGAACGGAATTTATCAATGATGAAGCAAAAATCTTCTTTTTTCACCCGTCTATGGTGGAGGGGGACACCAAGACATTTTTCAAAGTTCGGGTATATGTCATGCCAAGAATATCCGCATTACACCGAGGAGATTGGGGGCTTACATTGGAGGAGACCGCAAACATAGATTTGGAGATGCTAATTCGTTAAAAAATGGTCCATCTCCTTAGCTTATCAACAGAAGCTTCCGAAAAAAAATCAGTCGTCCGCAAAAAATAACGAGACATTTTTTAGCCACCCGAAAATACCGTAATTGGCTTCACTTACCCGCGGTGATAGAGGAGTTGATCATTTGGCTCAAGACATATATCACTAGAACAAACAAGGGGATTTCCTTCTTTAATGCCATAACGTCGTGTCATAAAAAAGTCATATAGTATTTTTTTTAGTGGTTATTAGTTATAAGGCCGTCGCTAGAGACTTAATGATCATTTAGGACACTCAAAAAACTTATTCGGTTATAAGGACGTTCTAATTTATTTTTTACGACCAAGATTTCAACAAGTCCAATTAATTTGCCTTCAACCGTAAACTATTGCTCATCATGATTTACAAGTCTGCTAATGCTACTCAATAAGCTTTTGAAGAAATCGTAGCTCCATTTTCTCCGAATAACTTTATACCATAAGTTGGTACTTTATTTTCTTCGTAGGAGTCTAATCCAAAATCCCTCTTGAGCCAATTACTTGAAATCATCCGTCCATTTAACTTCTTCACCTCATAAAGAATCTATGAAGATACCTAGATACTCGTAAATATCCTTCATGCCCTCAATTGGCCTACAGAAAGGAACGCTATAGCAACTAAGGGAAATTCGGTATTCTCATATTTGAGAAATCCGCAATCCATACAAATTGGAATAGATAGCATGAAGATAAGAGCCCGGACCAGTTCGAAAACGTAAATCTCAACGCTAGAAATACCAAAACAGAGATGGAGAAGTAGAGAATGGCCAACCCATTTACCTGGCACGGAGTTGTTTATAGAATCGGTAGTCGCGGATTGCGATTTGGCTTCTGGAACATGGTTGATAAAAACCCATGTCTAAAACAACAACAACAAAACGAGAAACCGAAAGAAATCCGTGAGGTGCCGGAAGAGATTCATGGTAATAATATAGAGACAGAAAGTTCAGAAGAAGAAGATGATGAGAAAAACAAAGGTGTACAATGGACAGAAGATGATGAGAAGAATTTATTTAGATTTTTCCTTTTTCATTGGAGAATTACTAGTTTTTAGCTCAATTTGGAGAATCATAAAAAGATATGTGCTTTTTATGCGGTCTTTGAATATGTAGGATGCAATGCCATTTTTCTTTCAGGCTTCAGCTCGTTTGAATGGATATACAATGATGTTTTAGGTGTTTTGCCGTTGGAAATTAGGAGGATGTATATAATTTATAGGCCCACATTCCCTCAAGTGTGGGCCTATAACACACAAATGCATACAAGGTCACTTATAAAGCCAACAAAGAGGGCTAACACATCAAAACAATATAAAACGTGCTATGTAGTTTGTCGTTTTCTTAGCGTGCTCTGTTTTTAATGGTTTTGATGCCTTTTGACAAAGAAGTGTAAGCTCAAGAACTACCGAAGTAAGAAATATTTTCTGATTTACATGCTACTTGATGGAGTGACATTGATGACTGATGCAGGGACATTGATGACTTATGCAGTGACATTGCTGACTTATGCAGTGACATTGATGACTTATGCAGTGACATTGATGTCTGATACAAGGACATTGATGACTTATGCAGTGACATTGATGTTTGATGCAGGGACATTGATGACTGATGTAGGGACATTGATGTCCGATGCAGTGACATTGATGAATGATGCAGGGACATTAAGTTAAACAAGATCGTCAAATGATTCAAGATCGTGTTAAAGAATTGAGGGATTCCACAATGAATCCAATTATCAGGAGGGCACAAACAACGTGTGGCTATTACAAGAGTCATAGTGAAGAGTCTTTGTAGTTTCACCAAACTTATACTTCTATCCATATTAAAAGCTCCACATTTGGAGAAATGCAAAACAAGAGCGAAGAGCCGATCGATGCGATTGTTAGGTTTTATGCAGTGACATTGATGTCTGATGCAGGGACATTGATGACTTATGCAGTGACATTGATGTTTGATGCACTGACATTGATGACTTATGCAGTGACATTGACGACTTATGCAGTGACATTGATGTCTGATGCGGTGACATTGATGACTTATGCAGTGACATTGATGTCTGATGCAGGGACATTGATGACTTATGCAGTGACATTGATGTCAAGAACAGTGACATTGATGACTGTATTTACAATTAGATAACTGATGCAATGATATTGATGTCACCGCATATACAACTTGATACACACATTTGATAACTATGTAAAGTAACTTTATTTCTTTGTTATCTTTAAATATTTGATTGATGTTGGTTTATTTGATTAGTGTTGGTTTAAATTTCGATAACTTTGTAAAATAACTGTATTTCTTTTGTTTTTTTTGGTTTAAAGGCATATTTTTACAACCAAAGGTATGCATAAATTGTTACAATAACACGTCACTGCATAAATCGTTACAATAACACGTTAGTGCATAATTCGATACAATAAGACATCACTGCATAGATCGCTACAAAAAGAAGTCACTGCATAAATCGCTACAATGAGACGTCATTGTA
This sequence comes from Gentiana straminea, assembly GCA_036785695.1. Lineage (NCBI taxonomy): Eukaryota > Viridiplantae > Streptophyta > Magnoliopsida > Gentianales > Gentianaceae > Gentiana > Gentiana straminea. Next base: position 471,696 of record JAVUPR010000480.1, read on the forward strand.
TAAATCGCTACAATGAGATGACACTGATCAAGGTTGTCAATGGATCGCGGCGGTCAATACATCATGGTAGCCAATGAATCGAGGCGGTTAATGCATTGGGGTGGTTAATGGATCCCGGTGGCCAATGCATCCGGGTAGGTAGTCAATGCATGACGGTGATCAATACGTCACGTCGATTTTTATGAAGAAAAAAATTGATTTTATGAAATTTATTCGGAAAAATATCAAATTTGATTTTAGAATAAAGAAGACGAAAAAATATGAATTTTAGTGAAAAAATTATGATGATCCGAGTTTTAGATCAAAATATATGACATTTAGCAATATGGTGAATTAAAAATAAAATTTTAAAAAAAAAAAAAAAAGAAACCCCCACACGTCAGTAATTTTTTTTTCTTTTTCTTTTTATTTTATTTTACTTTGAACGCTTTTTTTTTTTTTCCTCCTTCCTTTTTTTCCTTCTTCCTCTTTATCCACTTAAAATTAGAATGTCCTTATAACTAAATAAGTTTCCTTCTTAAAATTAGAATGTCCTTATAACTAAATAAGATTTCGGAGTGTCCTATTACCCCTAATAAGTTGAAAATCAGTTCTTTTAAATAATTGACCCTTTTTTTTATTATAGAAACAAGATACTTTATATATTTATATTTTATTTTATAAGTATCTATTTGAAATTGAATTGATATAAGTGTAACCGCCTGCACGTGTGACGTGTTCACTTCCATTTTTCATTTTTTTTCTCACTATTTTCATTTTCATTACAAATTTTTTTTTTTTTTGGTCAAAGTAAAAAATTTCGAAAATTTCAAGCAAGCATATATTGCCCGCCCATGCCTCATTTCAAAATTGCCAGTTCGCTTCTTTCTCTCAAGCTTTCACATTTGTGCTCTAATTCGAAAGAAGCTTAGAAAACCCTCAGAGCCAAAACCTTATCAATCTTCTTCTTCTTCTTCAAGAAATCTGAAGGTAATCATGATTCTGATTCTTTTTTTCTCATGAATTTTCATATCAACTCATTCTGATAGAATATTTGGTAGTACTCATACATTCTCTTTGAAATGTGAACTCGTGAGTGATAATTCATGTACTTTTTGGTTTTGAAGGGTATGAACTCGTCGTTTTCCAAGAATTAATCAAACGAATTCTTCAGAAAATGTCATTTCGAATGGTTGAACTTAATAGTTCTTTCGTTTTTTTTTTTTTTTTTTTTTTTGTTTTTGATTTACAGGTACTGGTGCAATGTCGATGTCAAGAGATAGGTTAATAAGGGAAGAGGATCCGGCAGAGGTGTATCTTCGTAACCGGGGGGCAATTCACACCGGAGGAAACATATTTGACTCATTTACACCTTTCCGGTGGGGGAGGACACCGCTGACGGGGACTGACAGAGTAATGGGATTGGCTTCTGTAGGGGTTAATGGTATTCAAGGTGTTTCAGGGAGAGGAATTATCGGTAGACCAAGAACAATCCGTCGTGGTGGAATTCATAGATCTGTAACTGGCCGCGAGAACATGTCACCTGCAATTGGTCGCGCAATAGGCAGAGGTCGAGGCCGTAGCGTTCTTCCATCTTGGTACCCGAGAAGGCCTCTTCAAGATATCACTGCCATTTATAGGGTAAAGCACTACATGCATTTTTCATGATCTTTGTTGATAGTTTTATATTCGTGAATTGAAATGTGAATGTGTCTTGTGATTCCTAGAAGCTGCTGCGTTATGTACTTGTGAAACGAGTATTGATATTGCATGGGCTTGCAATTGGTGAGATATTTCTGTGGATTTAGTTGAAATTGACTGTTTTATGAATAATTGTAGCAGTAAATTTGTAGTAATACAGTGGACTGTTGATTTAGTTTGCAATCAGATTTGGTTTGAAATGTTTTATCTGCCTCAATATGAATCATGCTTGTATCATTGAATTCCCTAATCTATATCCTAAACATTTTTTCCATTAACATGACCTGGAAGTAGTGTTCTTTGAAACAGTATGATTTAGTTGATTGACTGCCTTAGAATCTGCAACATTAATGTGAATTAAAGCCATCCATGGTAGGGAGAATTGGTTTGCATTTTGCTGTTTTGAAGTACTAGTTTTTGTGCAATGTTACAGAATCATCTCAAGTCAAAGTGACTACTTTGCTGCTTATAATCCTCTTTGGGCACAACGTAGACTTTCCGAGCACTAGTTTTCTTTATTGTCTAGCATTATTGTGTGTTCCAAGTGTTTTGTAAACCTTGATAACATTGAGGACTAGCATTGTTTGGTTGTAGGAGCTTTTGTTCTATGTTTTGTACACTCGGTGTACAGTTTTTTATAATATATATATCCAAGATCCTTTATTCGGACAAAAAAAAAAAGATATGGTGGGATTAGAGTGAACTCTGCTCTGGACTCATCATACATACATACTGATGATGCTGATTTTAAAAAAAATAAATGAATATGGATCACTCTGTTTTAATGCCATCACTTCATTTTGTACATGTGTGTGGAGCAAATAGTGAACTAGACAGACACTATATTGATTTGGATACACTCATCAAGTTTTTTTGAATGAATATTGTGAACATATGACATATTTGACATCCTAACAATGTTTTCTTTAATATGACCTGGAAGCAGTGTTCTTTGAAGCCTATATTCTTGTTGTAATAAACTATTTATCTTGGATGGACTTGAAAATATGTTTTAGTGAGATTATAATGATATCACTTGAGAAAGACTCCTATATGATTTCTCATTGTACTGATTTCAGTTCATATAACTGTGAAACTGCTTCTCTCTACTTTGTGCTGATTGGAAAAAAATGAGTCTGTTGTGATAGTCCATTGTGGCTCTGCTGTTGAAAGGATCAGCGTATTTTTGGTGTTTATAAGTCATACTTGTGTTGTGTCAATTTGTTCAATACACTGTGTTGTACTTCACATATGTTGGCAGGTTAAGCTAATTTCAGTTAAATTGCTGCATCTGACACCATTTCAACATATATAGAAAGTAGTCAGCTTGCATTTATGTGTCTGATTTATCCTCACACATTTCAATATTTTTTTATCATTTTCACATGGCTTTACAAGCTATCTAGTTATGCTTTTGTGTACTTCATTTGATTAGTGCTTTTTGATTTTGTCTTGATGTCCATAAATACTATTATGGCAGCTGAAGTAAACCCTTAAATTGATGAGTTTGGCCCCAGCATTTGTTTGTCTGACTAACATGCATTGGTTTTGCATCGCATTTAGTTGACTTGTGGTTATCCTGATGGACTATGTTTTTAAATAATCAGTTGGTTATCCGGACTTTGAATAACATGGCATCAACAATATCTTTTAGTTATTCCATTTCAGTTCCTTTGCCAGTTACAAATTCTATTGATCCTCATTGTTCTTGTCTTGAGATTTGGCTTTTAAATGCATCAGCGCTCATCCTGTAACATGTTTAATGTTCTGTTTATCAATGCAATGCATTTAAGATTTTGGTTTAATGTATCTTCATTCATCCAACCTACAGGATATGGAAGCTATAAGAGCTATAGAGAGAGAAGACGAAGGCCTTCAACGTGAGAGTCCTGTAGTTCAGGACCAGTCTGTTCATGATGATGACAATGACACAGCTTCAACATCGGTGCTCAACTAGAGCACGATATTTCCATGTATACACCAGCTCCAACTGTAGCTAAAAGGCGTAAACCTCTTACATCAAGAAAATTACCCAAGTTGTTGCATGATATCAGCAAGGACAATACAGGAGATCAGGCCTTTCTTACACCACAACGGAAGCTACTCAATTCGATTGAAGCAGTCGAGAAAGTGATGAAAGAAGAGCTTCAAGAATGGAAGAATTCTCCTGCTGCCAAGAAAGCCGAGCGACAACAGAAAGTCCGTACGTTGATGTCCATGAGATAAAAAGGCCAAAAGAAGAGGTTATTTGCTGCTGATGTATCTCGATCAGATTCAAGCAAGCCCAGGAGGAGTGGAGATTTTGAACAGATTGTTGCGTGGTAGATCGATAGATCATTTTCCTGATGATCTGGGCTCTCAGTTGAAAACAGACAGATAATTTCGAGGATTGATTATCTCTTGATGACCAATGCCTCCTTTTTACTATTAGTATTGGACATTTTATTTGATGTTCTTATTAAGTGTTTGTCTAATTCCATACAGTTTCATGTGACCTGGTAGCTGAAAACTCTGATAATATTACTAATGTTTGGTTGTATGTAAATCCACTGTCACTTTAGTATTACATATATTAGATTGGAGACATGAATAATGAGGTGTTCTTTTTTTTAAGCATTTTGGGGCACAGCACACAATACAAGTATGTATGTGTTTTTGCCAATCAGCTTTTCTACCTGTTTTAGGGATTGCCATTGTGCATATTTTACTAGTAATCTTGATCAAGAAGTTCTTCCCAAAATTATCCATGACAATCTTTTAATTGAAACCTTTTTTTGAATTGATCATTTCTTACTTGTCCTTTACTTCAATAGCAATAGCAAGGCAAAGAAACCTCCAAAAAACTAGTTACAGAATCTTGCAAAGCATTTCTACAAAGTCATTCTTTCCTGTCCAGTAATTATATATACGATCAAACTCCATATATAAATATTCTCTCCCCCTCCTACCCATTAATTCCTTCCCACGTTTGATATAGATCAGAAGGCTTTCAGTCGACATCAATATAAGTGAGCATGTCATACGCACCTCGTCCACGAGTTGTAGTAAATGGAGTACAGAGATTACGAACATACCATTATTACTGGTGTCGTCGTTGCTAAAGATCAATCAGAACCACCACAACGAATCCGTATGAAATCATATGTCCTACTTGTCTAGGCGAGGTTCATTACGAGATTGATATATCACGTCCTAGTAGGACAACGTTCCTAGAACCAACCCTTGCTGGTGCCGCCGGTGCACGGTTACTTGATGCATTGGCTACCATTCTTGACCCTTCAATAAGGGAACAACAAAATCATCTCGAGGACGATGATCTTGAAAGAAGGCGACGTGCTCGTGTCCTTGTCCAATTTATAGGGCCTGATGATCATGATCAACCTCCAAACACAACATCTAATGGAATGGAAGGATTCATCGAAAATGATAGGGGTGCACCTAGTACTCCGACAGATGACTCAGCAATCGAGGCATTACGAACAATAATCCTCACACCGAATCATCTATCCTCAAACGATGATGTAGAATATTCATGTCCGGTTTGTAAGGATGAGTTTGAGGCCGGGGAACAAGTGAAGGAGCTCCCATGTCTACATTTCTACCATTCTGATTGTATACTTCCTTGGCTAACACTCCATAATACATGTCCCGTGTGTCGATACCAGCTGCAAAGTTCATCTTCATCATCAGACTATAATAATAATAATAATAATCTCCAACAAGATCAAGAACAGACAAGGGAATCTCTAGATTGGAGAGGCACAAGGACACAGCTGTTTTCCGTTTGGCCGTTGAGTCTATTTGCAAACTGGACACATGAATACTTTGATTCTTTTGAGAGAAGAGCTCAACAATCAGGTACAGTTCTTTTGCATAATCAGATATATATATATATATATATATATATATCATAATGGTGAAGCATTGCATGATTATTTTATTTATTTATTGTACCAGAATATCTCTCTCGGTGTCGTGATGATGATCTTTACTATAATCAATGAATAGGTAGATTTTATTATATATATTGTTGATGATGATCCAAACAATTAAAAAACAAAAAAAGTTTGGTGCTTATAGATGGATAATGGCTTTCAAGACAAGAACAATTTCAACTTAGCAGGTATATATGGAAATCATTCTCAACTTGTATGCTTTTCTTTGCTTGTGTTGTGTCCTTTTGCCAAAAGAATCTAGAATTCTGATACCTCTCTTAATAATTCTTATATAGATGACAATTTTGTGCTTTTCTGTCTGGTTTTAATTTGTAGGAATGCTCTTAATTTCAATTCGATAAAATATTGAATCCTACAAGGGGCTTGCTAGTTGCTAATACTATGTTTCTTTATGTTCAGAAATTTAGAACATTTGGAAGGACCGTAATCACTTTGTTTTTAATAAATAAATTTAGGGAGATTGAGGCAAAAAAAAAAAAATTACAAAATGAATAATTATGACACACATCTTTTTTTTTAGTAGTTGTAAAAAAGACAAACAAAAACACCCCATTTAATAAAAGGAACGCGCATACCTTTCCACTGCTTCCGCTTCCAGGTTCCAGCTTCCAGGTTTGTTTTGTTTTTTTTTTTTTTTTTCCAAACACCCGTAACTTTTGATTTATAACTCCGATCATCGAAATTTTTTCACCAAAATTCATATTTTTTTTGCTCTTTAATTTGAGCCCAAATACGATACCCTTCCGACGTAAATTTTGAAAGCCGAAAAAATATTTGCATTAACCAGAACGTTTTTCTTATAAACGATCATAACGTTTGATTTAAACCACCGATCATCAAAATTGTTTCACCAAAGTTCATATTTTTTTTATCTTCACTTTGAGACCTCATTTGATACCTTTTCGATGTAGTATTTGAAAGCCGAATTTAATCGCAGCATTTACACTAACATAGTATCAGTAAACAATATCAGTATCGGTAAACAGTATCAGTAAACAGTATCGTAAACAATATCAGGCTCATTTAAGGCTTAATTCAAATGACTACTTTAAGACACACATATCTGGCTCATATAAGGCTCATTCAAGGCTTAATTCAAGGGACACAAAATCATATAAGGCTCATTTAAGGCTTAATTCAAGGGACACAAAATCATATAAGGCTCATATAAGGCACACACTATCAGTAAACAATATCAGTATCAGTAAACAATATCGGTATCAGTATCATCTTTCACTCCTAGTATGTGAAAGATGGCGATACACCCATTTAATTGGTACAACTTCCAACTACGATTGTACCATTAAAGTTTTCATTATGGTGTTATGAGGAAACAAGGCACAAGCACTCCCAAATCAGAATAAAGTTACACCTTGATTATAATACCCAAACCCAGTTCTGAGACAGAGAAATGCGTTACATCAAGATCTATAGTAGATGAAGGGCGTCAAGGATATACCATCCCTGGAACATTTGTAAAGTTCGATTACTACATTTCCTTGCCTCAGAATTCGAGGAACGTTCCGGTCATGTCAACAACAAGTTGATGGATTGGCAACTCTAACACCAGCAGCAACAACAAAATCAAGGCCCTATCACATAATAACATTCCCAGAGGAGTAAGACAAAAGTACATAAGAGAGAATTGAGAACAAAGAAAACCAAGAATCGACCTCTGATTCACCATCTTACAAACAAATACTAGAGCAATCAACTTATAAAAAATTAAGTACTTTACAGACCTAAAAATCATTCTAAATAGACAATCTCCATAATTTACAATAATTAGAAAGCACTCTTGTCATAAATACAAAGCACTTATACAAATGCTAGCAATCAGTATAACCAAGTTAAAGCAATTATTACACAACACTACATCAGACTTGCCATAATCAAACAAAAAAAATATAAAATCAGGGAAATTCTTGTAAGAGGAGGCTTACTTCGGGTCCATAAGCATCGGTTATTGCGACAGGTTCCATTATCTCATTACCTTTCAGGGACCTGACACTAGAGCGGAGGAAATCTTAAGATAGGAGAAGTTTTTTTATCAGCAAAGAAGGAACCGGCTCTCGTAGAAGAATCTTCAAATCCGTGACTTCCGAAATGGATGTAATCGAGGTCGAGAGAACCGAAGGATTTCCATGAAGGAAGAAGACCGACAGAAGCTTTTTGATTCTTCATATTCTCATTGGAAAATCCATTTGCTCCGGTTGACAGTTGTATCAAATAGGGTATATTCGTCCGGTGGAATTTATTTGTCCTTAATACAACTAAAAAATTAAAGCTGGATTAACACTTAATTAAAAGAAAAAATTGGATTAAAAACTAATTTTTCCATAAATTAAAAAAAAAAAGTCCAAACAAAGGGATATTGTCAATTGTATCTTTTATTGTGCTAATGAATAAATTTATGTCTGCTTTCCTTCTCTTCTTTCTTGTCTTTTGTAAGGAAAAGCAGTGGATAGCTCCGGATATTGGATGGTGTAAAGATAGGATTTGGTAGCACTAAGTGAGCCATAAAGGTTCGATCTGTTCTGGTCAACTGTTTAAACCGTCGTCCTCGTTTGGTCTAAAAGAGAGCTAACATGAGTCGACAAAATATTTACGTCTCACTAATGATTTTCCCACATACCCAATATGGGATATCACCGTGAAGGATCCATTGTTATTGGAGGAATTTTCAAGGATGATGAGGGGCCGGCTACTGGATTAGTGGCTATGCGGGTTTTACTAGGATAAGTAAGAAATGATCAATTCAAAAAGGTTTCAATACCATAAGAATTTTACCCTCACTAGCTGCTAATTTATACTGGCTCTTGCATCAACTAGACATTAAAAATGCCTTCTTGAATGAAGATGTTTACATGAGGATTTCCCCCTGAATTTGAAATACAAAAAAAAAAAAAAAAACAAAGTTTGTAAGCTTAAGAAATATCTATATGGCTTAAAACAATCTCCAAAGGCTTGGTTTGGGAGATTTGCCACTTCTATAAAACAACGTGGTTACACTCAATGTCGGTCTGACCATACAATGTTCACGAAATTCACCTCTGGAAAAATTTGTGTACTAATTGTGTATGTCAATGACATTATTATCACATGGGATATGATCATAATGAGATGTTGAATCTAAAGATGTTCCTTGATAAAGAATTTGAAGTAAAGGATCTGGGGCACCTTAGATACTTTCTTGACATGGAGGTTGCAAGAACCATTGAAGGAATATCAGTCTCACAAAGGAAATATGTCATTGATCTCTTAACGAGACTGGTATGCTTGGCTGTGAACCTGCTCAATCTCCTCTGGATCCGGGCTTGGTTGAATTAACATATACTCCAACCTAGCTTGATGGGTGTATGTGTTATGTAACTATATACTTCTGTGTATTAGCTGTAGTAAAGGATCTACTTAATCCTTGGTAGTTGGTTGTCTCCACAGCGGTGCGGAGACAATGTGCCACGGTTGCATTTAATGGTTGATCGTTTCACCCGTCACTTGTGTGGTGAGGGAATTTGAACCCATCTTTATACGATTGTAATCTCCCATTAAGGCTCTTGGACTTCTCTTGGTGTATTTAACCCATCTTTGTACGATTGTATTCTTCATGAAAATTATTCTTTTCGCTTTTCATTCTTCTCTAATTTCGACATCTTGATATAAGTAAAGGTATCTATTTTTCTCTCTAATGAATATTCGACACACAGTTTCGATGCAATGATATCCCCACAAGCGAAGGTATCTTTTTAGATCTGCCAATATGCAAAAGAGACCAAGATACTTACTGTGATTAGTGATAGGCATATGATTGAAAAAGCTGGAGATCAAGACTTGAGCATTAGTTTATTATAAGTTCCTTAAGCCAACTTATTCAGATTTTTGTCTCCTTCCTTAAGCACCTTGGGTTAGGATCAACATTTTTTATTAGTATGTATTTTCAAGGGAAAAAAAAATCGAATTAAAAGGTCTAATTTAACGACTTGATTTTAGGCTCAAAAAATACCAGGGCCGGCAGCTTTAGTAATCTCTTTGGGTAGAATAACCCTCACAACTTTAAATTTCGGAAATTTGATTTTTTTTCCGAACATCTTGACTCAAAAAAAAAAAAAAATCTCATTTCTTAATGTTAGGAAAGTACAGTAGAAACTCTTTAAATTAATACTCGGTAAATTAAAAAACTCTCTAAAATAATAAATTTGTCCGGTCCCGACTTGGGCCAATGTAAAAAATTGAAAAAATCGATAAAATAATAAGATAATAATTTTTCGGGAATCCCTTTATAATTTTCGGTCCCAAGAAAATCATAAATTAATAATTCATAAAAAGCGAAAAAAAAAATATATTTTCTATTGAAATATGATTCAATAGTTGTCGTTTTCCTTTAAAGTTCAAGTACTATTTGGAGCTCATCTCTAACTTTTCTTATCGAATCCAATAGCTCGAGGTGTTGTATTTTTGTATTGTATCATAAAGTTGTGAAGAGTGTTCGACGCCATAAGTGCTTCCTTTCGCGTTGAGCTCCAAAGACACCGTATCATCTTCGACGTCATCCTCTCGCATTGTTCTCAATGATAGTACCCACAATATCTTCTAAACTCTGAACCTCCGAACATGCTTCATTTTCACCTGGGTAGTTCATTAGATTGTCGATATCCATCTTATTACGATAGCCACATCGATTGATCATAGTCTCGAGGTCTTGAGTTTCTTCATCAAAAGTGGATTCATCCAAATTTCTTGCAACGTCACTAGCTGAACGAATTTTACAGTGTCGGAAACAATTCGCTATTGTTTCTTTTCGAACATCTATCGTCCAAGCTAGGAAATATGAATTATACGTTGAATCGGTTAAAAACTCTTTAAATTAATAATTATTAATTTATCGATAAATTAATAACTCTCTAAATTAATAAATTTCTCCGGTCTCGATATTATTAATTTATAGAGTTTCTACTGTAGAACCTGATATATTTTTTTTATAGTAAAAATAGTAAAAAAATTGATACTTGTGAGATGCATGAATTTCAAATTTCCCTTTTTTCATTTCCTTTTAATTTTTTGTTGGTCAAAGTAAAAAATTTCGAAAATTTCAAGCAAGCATATATCGCCCGCCCATGCCTCATTTCAAAATTGCCAGTTCGCTTCTTTCTCTCTAAGCTTTCACATTTGTGCTCTAATTCGAAAGAAGCTTAGAAAACCCTCAGAGCCAAAACCTAATCAATCTTCTTCTTCTTCATCAAGAAATCAGAAGGTAAATTTATGATTTTGATTCTTTTTTCCTCATGAATTTTCATATCGACTCATTCTGATAGAATATTTGGTAGCACACATACATTCTCTTTGAAATGTGAACTCGTTAGTGATTTCATGAACTTTTTGGTTTCGAATCTTCGTTTCCAAAGAATTAATCAATCGCATTCTTCAGAAAATGTCATTTCGAATGGTGGAACTTAATAGTTCTTTCGTAATAAATTTTTTTTTTTGTTTTTGATTTACAGGTACTGGTGCAATGTCGATGTCAAGAGATAGGTTAATAAGGGAAGAGGATCCGGCAGAGGTGTACCTTCGTAACCGGGGGGCAATTCACACTGGACGAAACATATTTGACTCATTTACGCCTTTCCGGTGGGGGAGGACACCGCTGACGGGGACAGACAGAGTAATGGGATTGGCTTCTGTAGGGATTACTGGTATTCAAGGTGTTTCTGGGAGAGGAATTATCGGTAGACCAAGAATCAGCCGTCGTGGAGGAAGTCGTAGATCTGTCACTGGCCGCGAGAACATGTCACCTGCAATTGGTCGCGCAATAGGCAGAGGTCGAGGCCGGAGCGTTCTTCCATCTTGGTACCCGAGAAGGCCTCTTCAAGATATCACTGCCATTGATAGGGTAACACATTTTTATGCATTTTTCATGATCTTTGCGGATAGCTTTATATTTGTGAACTGAAATGTGAATGTGTCTGTGATTCCTAGAAGCTGCTGCGTTATGTACTTGTGAAATGAGTATTTATATTGCATGGGCTTGCAAGTAGCAAGATACTGTTCTGTTGATTTGGTTGAATTTGACTGTCTTATGAAGATCATTGTAGCAGTAAATTAATGTGAATTACAATGAAACTGTTTATTTTCATTGTTTGCAATTAGATTAGCATGGTTCAGGATTTTTATCTGCCTATAATTTGGTTCAACACTGTCCATCATTTGAGTCCAGAAGCATCATTTGAAGCTCTTATTCTTTTTGTAAAACAATATTTATCAGGGGTGGACTGAAAAGTGGGTTTTAGTGAGATTAGAATGGTATCTGTTGTGAAAGATTCCTATATGAACTATCATTGTACAGATTTACAGTTTTTAGTACTGTGAATCTGTTTCTCTCTACTTTGTGCTGATTCGAAAACATGAGTCTGTTTTGATAGTCCATTGTGACGCTGGCGTTGATTGGATCAGCGTGTTTTTGGCATTTTCTACATTAACTGTGTCAATTTTCTCAGTGTGCATCATATGTGTTAGCAGGTTAACCTGAATTCAGTTAAATGATGCTTCTGACTCCATGTCAATTTGTTGTTTACTTCCTACACTGTTTGATCTAAACTTGCCCTATTTGCTTGTATTTCTTTCCTACTTTGACCAATGGTGTTTATGTTAGATACTTTTGCCTGTTTCATATTGATATTCCTAGTCTTGCTAATTCATGTTATTCTGTGTAGACAACTATAGAACATAGACAGCTTGAAATGTTCCTCTGGTTTCTTCTCATGTATACTTCAAAATTTTGGTTTGCAAATATCATTTTCAAATGGCTTAACAATACTAGCTATGATAGTTATGTTTTTGTTTGTTAAGCATATGTTTCAATTATTATCAAAACATTAGGGGTTATTACTTATTAGACTGTACAATGCGGTTTAGCTGTAAATTTTGTCTTGCTTCATGTTTATGAATATATGTAGTGTACCAAGGTGTTTCAGCTGATTAAACTAAACCCACAAAACGATGCATCCAAATCCAGCTCTTGTTGCAGCAGTAGGGACTAAACCTCAGCCATTATATTGCATTGTTCCTTTCTTTAAACCTATATAGAAAGTAGTCAGCTTGCATTTATGTATCTGTTTCTTTCCTCTTGTGCATTTATGTTGTGAGGATCCTGGTGAAAGTCATTTACAGATAATTATAGAAGGCTAGCTACCATACCTATGAATATCTTTGTCAGAGTGTCAGACTCATACATTGTTTTGTTTCAGGTTGAGGTTATGTGGACTTTAAATTACATGGTGTCAACAATATCTTTTAGTTATTCCATTTCAGTTCCTTTGCAAGTTTCAAATTCTGCTGATCCTCTTTGTTATTGTCTTTGAGATTTGGCTTTAAAATGCATCAGCCCTCTTCCTGTAACATGTTTAAAGTTCTGTTTATTGATGTATTTGAGATTTGGTTTAATGTATCTTCACTCATCCAACCTACAGGTTATGGAAGCAAGAAGAGCTATAGGGGGAGAAGACGAAGGCCTTCAACGTGAGAGTCCTGTAGCTCAGGACCAGTCTGTTCATGATGACAATGACCTGGCTTCAACATCTGGTGCTCAACTCGAGCACGATATTTCCATGTATACACCAGTTCCAACCGTAGCTAAAAGGCGTAAACCTCTTACTGCAAGGAAATTACCCAAGTTGTTGCATGATATCACAGAGGATAATACAGGAGATCAGGCTTTTCTTACACCACAACGGAAGCTACTCAATTCGATTGAAGCTGTTGAGAAAGTGATGATGGAAGAGCTTCAAGAATGGAGGAGTTCTCCTGCTGCCAAGAAAGCCGAGAGACGACAGAAAGTCCGTACATTGATGTCTATGAGATAGCTTGGAGGGGGATAAAAAGGCCAAAGAAGAGGTTGATACCCGAAAGATCATTTGCTGCTGATGTATCTCGATCAGATTGAGCATCCAGATCAAGCAAGCAAGCCCTGTAGGAGGAGAGTGAACAGATTGTTGCATGGGGTAGATCGAATAGATCATTTTCCTGATGATCTGGGCTCTCAGTTGAATACAGACATATCATTTTGAGGATTGATTATCTCTTGATGATCAATGCCCTCCATTTTACTATTAGTATTGAACAATTTTTTTGATCTTCTTATTAAGTGTGTGTCTAATAATTCCATGTAGTTTCATGTGACCTGGTACCTGAAAACATTGATATTACTAATGCTTTGTTGTAAGTAAATCCACTGTCACTTTAGTATTACATATATTTTGGAGGATTGGAAACTTGAATGGGTTGCTTTTCTGTTATAAGTCATTTTGGAGCACAATGCAAGTATGTATTTTTTTTTTGGCAGTCATCTTTTTGAGCTCCCTTCAACCCTACCTTCATGCTGAGCAACCTTCTACTTTCCTCATCTCCATTTCCTTAAATAAGGATGTCAATGTGTGGCACATAACATTAGGGCACCCCTTTCTTAGAGTCCTTAGTAAAGTTGTCAAGAATTGTAATCTTTATATCAATGATAAAATTTTGTTTTGTGATTTATGTTCTTATGGAAAAGTGCATGCCTAAAAAATTAGTTAATTTTTTCCACTTTAATTGTCACATAAAATAAACATATCATGCTTCTTAATTTTATCAATTATATATATCACATAAATAATCAATGAATAATATATTAAGTGAAAAAATATATTTATTTTAATACACTTAAATTCTTGAATACCCTCCCACAAACGATCCGTATATGGAGAAAGACATTGTCTGTAAGATCTCTCCATAACATCTTACCTTCCGATTACTATTAATTCTCAAGTAATCGATATCTATCACCATATCAAGGATTCTTCCAATCGATCAATTCAAGGATTAACGATTGAGAGAGCTGTCTTTTTTACTTCATCTTTCGAGGATGAAGTGAATCCATCTTTGTGACTTATATTCTTAGCTACCAATCCGAAATGATGCTAAAATGGTCGGGATTTGGAAAGCAACACGAATTTAACCGTACAACCAAATCAAACGTCGCCTTTAAAAAGACATGAGTCTATAATCACACCAAGATTAAGATTAAATCCAAAAATGATCGTATAATGATTCAACTAGATTCTCTCGTTACGGATCTAGTACGAGTATCAAATCAATATAGCCCGATGTGATCTCATCACATATAAGTTCATTCACTAAGGTGTCCAATATTGACGGTCGGATAAAACAAGATTTGATAAAAGTTTGAAGCAGTGCTGGCACCGGAAATAAGATGTGTGTCACGTGTACAAATAGACAAAAACAACTTAGAGCAACAGCCTCTCTTAATTTGAAAAAATAAATAAAAATGTCGCTGCCACATGCGGATATCTTCTCGAATTCTTGAATAACTAAATAAAAGTCAAAAGAAGGGGTCCCGCCCGGGATGAGATCACCTGTCCAGTGTGTGTCTAATTTCGGTGTCTAAGTAAAAACGACGTCGTTTCATGTGTGTTTTATCTTTTGAAGAAAATAAAATAAAAATAAAATACAAAAATCAAAAAATAAAACACACATAAAACGACGTTGTTTTTACATAGATATCGAAATTAGACACACAAATTGGACATGTGATCTCATCCCGTGCCGCCCCGTCTATGGAAATCTTTGGTATAGCAGCCGCAGCCGCAGCAGCCCCGCAGCAGCATCACTTTGACTGTCAGAAAAATCAATCATGGTGAACATCCAAGAAAACATTTTTCTCATTTTCTCGTTCTTGATTCCAGCTCTCCTGTTGATCTTCTTAATATACAGAAAGCGGTCGGATTCGAATTCGCACAGTCCACCAAGCCCACCTTCCATTCCAATCATAGGCCACCTCCATCTCCTTTCTCCATTACCTCATCAAGATTTTCACAAGCTCTCCAATAAGTATGGCTCTTTATTTCGCATCAATCTCGGTTCTGTTCCTTCTGTGGTGGCATCCTCACCTGAAACTGCCAAAGAATTCCTCAAAACACATGAAACATACTTCTCCAGCAGGCCTCAATCTTTTGCTACTGATTACATTACATATGGTTCACAAGATTTCACATTTGCGCCTTATGGGCCGTATTGGAAGTTCATGAAGAAGCTATGCATCTCTGAACTTCTTGGAAGTCGAACATTAGACCTGTTGTTTCCTGTTAGGCACGACGAAATCAAGAAACTTATAGAGTCACTATTCAAGAAGGCAAAATCTGGTGAAGAAGTTGATCTTGGAGAAGAGCTTATTAGGATGAGTAGCAATTTGATATCAAGAATGATTATGAGCAAAAGATGCAGTGAAAATAATGATGAGGCAGGGGATGTTAGAATACTGATCAAAGAAGCAGCAGAGCTTACTGGGAAGTTCAATTTATCTGATTTTATTTGGTTCTGTAAGAATTTGGATTTGCAAGGATTCAAGAAGAGGCTTCAAAATGTTAGTCAAAGATTCGACAAGATGATGGAGGA
Organism: Gentiana straminea; assembly: GCA_036785695.1. Taxonomy (NCBI): domain Eukaryota; kingdom Viridiplantae; phylum Streptophyta; class Magnoliopsida; order Gentianales; family Gentianaceae; genus Gentiana; species Gentiana straminea. The sequence goes on from JAVUPR010000480.1 coordinate 487,775, forward strand.
GATCATTGAAGAACATCATCAAGTGGAAAGAAGAAAGAATGAAAAAGTGAAGGATTTGCTGGATATATTGCTTGAGATATCAGAAGATGAAAGCTCTGTAATCAGATTGACAAGGGAGAACATTAAGGCTTTCATCCTGGTAAGTTTGGCTGTCATTTGAAAGCATCATTAGTTTATATCCAGATGTCTCTGGTTTGATCAAACGAGTCGCTGTTTACAGGACGTGTTTGTAGCTGGAACCGACACTTCATCACTGACAATAGAATGGGCATTAGCAGAGCTAATAAATCATCCAAACATAATGAAGAAAGCACTGCAAGAAATCGATGAAATCGTAGGAAAGGAAAGACTTGTTGCTGAATCAGACATCCCTAACCTTCCTTACTTACAAGCCATTGTGAAAGAAACACTTAGGCTTCATCCACCAGGGCCACTACTTATTCGAGAATCAAGTGAGGACTGCATTGTATGTGGGTATGAAATACCGGCAAAGACTCGAGTTTTCATCAATGTTTGGGCAATTGGGAGGGATCCTGATTACTGTGAAAGCCCGTTTGAGTTTATTCCGGAAAGATTTGTTTGTGAAGATGGGAGTGGTAAAAAACAGTTGGATTTAAGAGGGCAACATTATGAGTTACTTCCATTTGGTAGCGGACGAAGAGGGTGCCCAGGAACTTCATTGGGATTGCAAGTAGTTCAGACTACCCTTGCTGCATTGATTCAATGCTTTGAATGGAAGGTGAAAAATGGAGATGGAATTGTTGATATGGAAGAGGGACCTGGTCTTACCCTTTCCAGGGTTCATCCCCTGGTTTGTGTTCCAATGGCTAGGCTTAATTCAAAAGTGATTTAGGTATATACTTCATCCATTTTATGGTTTGGATCACTTTTGTGTGTTTATTTTATGTACAAATTATGTGCAAAAATACTTTTCCCAATCCATTCCCATGAAAGACAATGCTTTTATTTTAGACATGTTGGCTTCAGCTATCGAATGAGCAAGAGCAATAATAAATTTAATTTCTCTGAGAGTTTGTCCTCAATCCGCCAACTAAACATGAATAGTCACAATGTTGACATCTTTTAACCCAAAATTGAAGTAATATATACTTCCAATCTTTGAATCTTGTTTATAAAACAGTATGTGATATGAGTTCATATCACCAGCTTGTAATGATCAACCTTGGAAGTAAACATTTGAGGGATGTTCAAGAATACATTTTTCTCTGTCTGATGTTCTTGATTCCAGGTCTTCTGAACTTGTTTATATCAAGAAGGCGGTCAGATTCGCGTAATCCACCGAGCCCAACTTCCATTCCAATCATAGGCCATCTCCATCTCCTTTCTCCAATACCTCATCAAGCTCTTTATGTGCTATCTAAAAAGTATGGCTCTATATTCGGATTAATCTCGGTTCTGTTCTGTTCCTTGAGAGGTGGCATCTACCTGAAGCTGCTAAAGAATTTCTCAAAACAGGCTTCAATCCTTTGCTATTGATTACATAACCTATGGTTCACAAGATTTCTCGTTCGCACCTTATGGGCCACTGTATTGGAAGTTCATGAAAAAGATATGCATGTCGGAACTTCTTGGTGGTAGAACCTTAGACCTGTTGCTTCCGGTTAGGCAAGACGAAATCAAGAAACTAATAGAGTTACTATTAAAAAAAGAAGCTAATGAAGAAGTTGATCATGGAGAAGAGCTTATTAGGTTGAGTAACAATGTGATATCAAGAATGGTTAGGAGCAAAAGATGTTGTGAGAATAAAGAGGAAGCAGGGGATGTTAGAAAACCGATCAGAGAAACAACAGGGAAATTCAATTCAATTTATCTGAATATATTTGGTTCTTTAAGAACATGGATTTGCAGGCATTCAAGAAGAGGCTTCGGAATGTCCGTCAGAGATTGGACAAGATGATGGAGGAGATCATTGAAGAGCATCATCAAATGGCTAGAAGAAAGAATGAAAAAAGGGAAGGATTTGCTGCATATATTGCTTGATATGATGAAAGCTCTGAAATCATCCAAACATAATGCAAAGAGCACTGCAAGAAATTGAGGAAGTGGTAGGGAAAGAAAGACTTGTGGTGGAATCAGACATCCCCAACCTTCCATTTGAAAGAAACACTTAGGCTTAATCCATCCTGATTATTGGGAAAGCCCGTTTGAGTTTCTTCCGTAAAGATTCGTTTGTGAAGGTAAGAAGCAAACGGATTTGAGAGGGCAACATTATGAGTCACTTCCATTTGGTAGCTGGGGCAAAATGAGAATTTATCAACCCCTATATCGATCTGACCACATTAGAACCGGAACCGGCTGGAACCGGAGAACCGAACTGGACCCGACGGTTCGGGGACCCGGCAGTTCCCTAGTTCTATGGCGGTCCGGGCTTGAGAGGAACCGTAACCGACCGGGACCCTGCGGTTCAACCGGCCCGGCCTGAACCTTCCTTAACCGGCTCGGAACCGGAACCGGCCGTTCCAACGGCTATTTTTTACTATTATTTTTTTTAATTTCCCAACGACTTCAAATTCATCCTATAAAAATACGCCCTCATTTTTCACAATTTCACTCACACCTACTCTCAGGGGCGGCTCCAGGAATTTGGGGATACGGGTCGAAAATTTGTTATATTTTGTAATTACTGTACTTAATCTTATAGATTATAGCTCAATACAGGTCAATACGGATCAATATAAAAAAATAAGGGGGTCGATTTACATGTCGATGTGAACCTACAAAATTTTTCTAATGTAATATTTTTTTTAGCGAGTCGGTTGACCCAAATCTCCTGGGGTGGAGCCTCCCCTGCTTACTCTCATATTTTAAAACCTAATTAAAAACTATAAAAAAAACTATAGAACTACGTTCGTTTTGATTTTTTTATATGTATCGTGTCTTCGACACAATTACATATACAAGATACGCAGACAACCGATTTTTCGATACAAGCGTTAAAAATATAACTTCAAATTTATATCTTACTTGTATACAATATATATCTCGCGTAGTTTTTTTTATAAACAATAAATTTTTATACTTGTAACATTTTTTTTTTTTTGCCGGGAAACGAAAGGCCTAAATACTACGGGGAGGGGATTCGAACCCGGGTCTCCAAACACGGGAGCCTGGGTAGATCCTAGTGGCGACCACTATGATATGTACCTGGGTACATACTTGTAACATTCAAGAAACCAAACTTATTACACAACATATATAATCAACTTATCTTAAAACCTAATAAAAAACTATAAAAGTAAAATATAGATCTATGTTTGCTTTAATTTTTTACATTATAGTCGAACATATTGAACCGTGATCTGAACAGTGGGAAGTGGGAACCGTAGAACTACCGGTCCCAACCCCCGAACCGCTGGTTCTATAACCGTTTTGAACCGGCAGTCAAAAGTAAATTATAGATCTATGTTTGCTTAAAACCTAATAAAAAACTATAAAAGTAAACTATAGATCTATTTTTTATATAATCAACTTATCTTAAAACCTAATAAAAAACAATAAAAGTAAACTATAGATCTATGTTTGCTTTAATTTTTTATATTACAGTTGAACGTATTGAACCGTGATCTGAACAATGGGAAGTGGGAACCGTAGAACTACCGGTCCCAACCCCCGAACCGCTGGTTCTAGAACCGTTTTGAACCGGCAGTCAAAAGGAACCGCCGGTTCCGGTTCGGTCCGGGTTGTCCAAATGGTCAGGTCTACCTCTGTATTATACCCTTCACTCCCAAAACACTTTTCATTTCCTTCCCTAAAATTTCTTGCGGCAAAAGAAAGAGAGAAATGAAGAACGGAAAAGAAAAAGAGACGAAGAAAAGGAATCTTCCCATTTCTGATCAATCCATTACACCAGAATACTTTCCTTGATAAGAGTTTCGTTTTGATACAAGTTTTACTCCGATCGGGTAAGAGTTTCGAACACCCATTTTCTAGATGTATAAGTGTTCTTGGGTGTTTTCTTAGATTTTTAATGCTTTAAAGGTTGTAGTAATCGTAGAATTTCGTTTTGGTGGTACATTCGAAGCGGGTTGCTTAGATTCTTTGAGCTTTGCTTGTGGATCAAGGATTCAAGTGATGTTCTTGAAGAGTTCTTGGTGTTTTCTTGAACCTTCAAGTTTGAATTCATCTTTGCTTCAATGAATGAGGTAAAGGGGTGTTCAACCGAATCTTTAGTTGTTAGTAGCTTTTAAATCTTTTCTATAATCTTTATAAATGTTAGATTTGGTTGTTGTAAGTGTTAGAGATGTTTTGGAATTGAAATGGTAGCTTTTTGGCTTTCAAATCTACACATTTGTGACTTTGGCGGGCACCGAGATGACCTTGGCGGGTCCCAACGATGAACAGAGAGCTCTGTTTGCTGTTGGTGGGCGCCAACAACTAACATGAAGCCCCTGTTGTCTGTTGGTGGGCGCTAGAATAGCTTGGTGGGCACCGACAACAAGCTGAAAGTCCCTAATGGATGTTGGCGGACGCCAATGAAGTCAGAATAGCCTCTGTTAGCTATTGGCGGACGCCAATGATAGCTTGGCGGGCGCCAAGACCCTAAATAGAACGAAATCATGTTTTAGAGCCCGTTTTAAAGCATGCCTTAATGTAATCCTTATGTGGACTGTTGTAAATTCAAGTGTATGTGTTCTAGTGGTTTTGGATCCGCACCGTGTCTCACGGAAGCATCGGAACACTATACATTTGGCCTTATGTGATGTTGACTTGAGTTCAATGTCTTACTTGTAACATGACGAAGTTAAGGGTTCGGTTTCTGGTGGATTTGGCTCAACACATTGTGGAGACCCTCAGCGGGGAGATACTCGAGATCACCGGAAGCCTTACTTCTTAGCCTCGTGGGTATTGAATTAGATTCCAATATTTTTGTGCAATGTGCTAGGTAGTGTAATGCATAGTTGGTCCAAGGTCTAGTGGTCCATAAGAAGCAGTTTATGTGCAATTAACTTAAGTGGTTATATTAAACGTTTAAATAGATACTTGATAAGTCTAAAAGCTAAAACATGTTAGTCCTTGGTGATGAACATTTTTGTAACGCAACATGGAACTATTACACCTCCACACTTTCTAGATACTGTTGTGGTCTCGTGTAGCATTCCACATGTTTTAGATACTCGTGTGATATGAGGTGTTGAATGTGTCGTGGTGCAGTCTTCACCATGCAAAGTGTCCTTCGATTAATATATAACAAATGTCTTATGTGGTTGTGTCTACTATTGAGACTAGTAGAGTGATGTGAGCGAGTGAAACATATGTGTTATTATGTTTGTTTGACTTGCCTGTGATATTAGTAATATTATTATTGATAATCTTTGTGATATAGCATGTGTAGATACGGGCTTCTACTATTTACCAAGTACGTTTGTACTTACCCTTTTAGTATTTTGTTTCCCTACCCGAGAAGGTGATTTTGTTGTAGGTTGAGTTCAAGATCGCTTAAGAGTGATTCCCGAAGTCGCAGTTGTGGAAGTTTATCTCTCTTTTATTCTGTTGTATTAATGATATTGAATCGCCCCTTCTTCCTTTTGTAATAGTTTGAGATAAATTTACCTTTGGATTGTAAAAAATTGGATTGTTATAGTTGAATGAATATTCAATCTTGTTTAATGTATCTTGGGATGTTGTTTTAGTGCAACATGTATTACTTGTCGATCGTTGCAGTGATGTATTAAGTTTTTCCCGAGTCTATATTTTCGTTTTCTGCTTGTTCTCTGGTGTTGATGAAGTCAAACTTACGTATATAATCGATTGATTTTAAATATATATGTGCCAGATGTCCTTTTCGGTTAAACACTAAGTATCTGGATTAGGGTCGTCACATTTGTGCTGAGAAGTTATCTTGCTGTAGCATTTTAAATATATATGTGCTATGCATGAATAAGTTATCTTGCTGTAGCATATATATATATATAGCCAAAAATCCGTGCATAATGCACGGGACAACTGAACTCTTGTATAAAAACAACATAAAAAAAATCAGGATATACCAACGTGTAATTATTTACGCAACATTGCTATCATTAAGAGGAAAAGGTAATTCACAATTCAATCATTTGCACTTGTACAGTTAGCAGCACAAAGAGATAGAAATCGAAATAAGTAGATCGAATTTTATTGAATAGTGAGGTGATATGGGAATCACCATTTTCACATGATCTAGTGAGTTGCAAATCCTTTCACACCGATAACTATTATCTACAAACCGACACATTGTTAAAATAGATAACAAAAACCTACTTCAAGTAACATATGCTTACAAAAAAAGTCTCGCGACAAACTGAAACTCCCATTCAATTTTCTGACAACAACACATCTCTCACCAACGTATCATTTCCAAAAAACATAGGGTGAAATAATGGGGTTGAAGACTACACTCCGAGGTCATGCTTGAAACTATTTCGGTCTCTTCCAATCATTCTTTGCTTGAAATGGTTTTTGGACTTGTACCCGACACAGATGCTATGCTATATGCTAACAAAAGCATCACAAAGAAATTTATCAACCAAGAATAACCTTTAAGCAATTAACATTGACTTGTCTACAAAAATATTTTGATCTGCAATAAAATGATGTCGCACTCATAGGTGGTCGCCCTCTGAATTAGAAAAGTTCATACATACGAAACAATGTTATTATTAAAAACGTTGTAACCACTATGAACTTCAATTTCAAATATGAAGATTTGATACTTCCTGTCACGAACACATTTTTTTTTGTCTTTTCATTCTCAAAAGTGAAATAACTATTATTATGTAGACATAAACAATCCAATCCATGCATTAAACTTCTTAAGCAGGACCTTGATAAGCAAAAGTCCCAAAAGCCGTGCGGGGTTCGAGTTCGGCTCGAAAAAAATCGAACCGATCGAACCTTAGTTTAGCAAGGTTCGGCTCGGGTTCGAGCGGAATATTAGGAAACATGTTCGGTCCGGCTCGCGAACACTCGAACCGTTCGAACATGTTCGGCTCGAGCCGTTCGAATATATATAATATATTATATTATATATTATAATATATATAATATATATATATTATATATATATAGTTTTTTTTTAAATATAAAAAGTTCGAGCCGAACGTGTTCCTTGTTGCTCGATAGAGCGAATATCAAATCTAACGTTCGGCTCGACGTTCAGGTTCGAATCGAACTCGAATCGAGCTTTTTCGAGCCGAATACGGCGAATCGAATCGAATACCTACTAATGGGCTCGCAACTAGCTAGCCTCGTCTCCATGTCAAGCAATTCTCTTTCACCAACCTGTTAGATTTAGCAAAGAAACCACCAATCGAAGGATCCACAGTCTGAAAACATAGACAATTTCCAGAAAAAACCCGTGCAATGGAACGCGCTCTAATAAGACGGGGCAAAAGCTCCAGTAGCATAATGCACGGAAACAATATAACACAATAACTTATTATATTGTTCCCCCAACTAATTAATTTGTTTGGTTGAAGCATTCAAAAGTATATGTTTTCAGTGGTTTGGACGTTGTGGCTTACCGGAGCTTTTGCCCTGACTTTCATGAAGTACCATACCCCTATGCCAAAGGCTCCTGCTACTGAAACCGCTGTTGCAGCCTGCCGTGCCCGATAAACGCAACATAAAATCTAATTACTATAGTGTCGAAATGCATCAAATCTGACACGTAATAATCTGATGTTCCGTTACCGTCTCCGTACCGGAAAGTGTAACTACACTGATTCCTATTAGAACAGCTTGCATCAGCAGATTGAATACCGATGGAACATAACGGATGAGAACATGGAATCAACAAACTTTTTGATGAACTTGAGGGCTCAAAAAGCTCGAACAGAATCTGTGAAAGAACATTTGGTTATGCAAATCTTATATATACACAACATTCAAAACAAATAAACGCTTAACATCCTTTCGAAAACCGATTATCAACATTGCACTTTGTGTTCAGTAGCTTACTTTCAGACCACTGGATGTCGGGCAACCGTTGCAGGAATTGCAACCAACCCATAGAACATCACTTCCTGTATCAATATGTATATAGAATTCCCTTGGAGGAGAGCCTAATTGAAATCTTGTAAAGTATAGCCTACAAAAACATAAACCAGAAACCAGGGTGAATATATCCAGGTTGGCTTTATAATTGCGTAAAACAAATCCAAACCCCAAAGACATCGGTATACTACCCATTACATGCACTGAACATTAGTCCATCCACAGGAATACAACTTAAGCTCACCTGTAAAGAAACAGAGCAGCCATGAGAAAGATAGCATTATTAACAACGTAGCCTGACAATGCCAAAATAGCCCTGTGTCCGATAAAAGGCACCAATGGCATGAAAACTGTGAAATAAAGTGTACCGGTAGAACATGTCAGTGCAAAACCATCGGTGGTCAACTAAAGATATACTTGAAACAAAATAAGTTACTAATTTAATTCATTAGAGTCTTTATGTTGAGACTGGTTTGTAAAACACTGAAATGCATTTGAGTGAACAAAAGAGAGGGAACAAAAGTTACGGTTATTCTGATGGAGAAAAATAAAGGTATCGGAGCTGAAATTTATACATTCGATACAATGAGCTTCATCAATTACGCTCCATACTTAACATTATCTTCCTGTTGAATGTTCTACCGTCCTATTTATTAAAGGAAAAAAAGATTAGTATACATAGTTTTCACAATGAAATAGATAAAAGAAAAGAACATCAAAGAATAATATTCACTCATCAATTCAAAATTGAAAAAGCTCAACACCCTGCCCCCACCCTCCACCGGAAAATTTTATAATACAACCGTTGTATGAATGTTGTATCAAGTGGCATATATTACAATCATTTTCATTTCCAATCTCTCACACACGATAAAAGTGTATTATGTGAAATAAAATAAAAATAAGAGGTGTAATGTGACATATATTACAACCATTCATTTCCAATCTCTCATACACGATAAAAATGTATTATGTGAAATAGAATAAAAATAAGAGGTCCTAATGTATGTCACTTGGTATAAATTCCTATAACCTTTGCACCATAAAATCTGTCCACCCCCACCAAGGGCGGAGCAAGAATTTAGGTCAAGGGGGCATAATTATCAATCAAATATGACACATAAAGTGTTAAGAAAAAAACGTAGTGATCTTAGGCGGACGTAAATTATTATTAGGGGAACATAATTCTGAAGAAACTACGCTATGCAAAGCTGTTGGAAAAAAAATAAGAAAATACTTAGACCTTTGTAAAGCCACCAAAAAAAAAAAAAAGGTTTACTTTATAACAAACTAGTAAAAGGTACGTGCGTTGCATGTGATGTGTATTTGATGTGTTTATTGTTGTTGTATCGATTGTTCATTGTATTGTATTGTTGGGGTTTGTAATACATGTCTTGATGTTGACTTATATTTGCCAGTTTTGATGTAGATGTACGTAGTATACTTGAATATATAGTATGACGGAAAATAAATATTAAGAAAAAGCCCCCAAAACATTAATATAATCCCTTAAGAAGAATACTATAAATAATAAATGATATAATGTAATGAGCGTCAACATATCAATCAACCATAAACGTTACATCTAAAATAGTGTAAATAAAATCCATATGAAGCCCAACTTGTATTTAACAAGTGACTCAATCTTTTTCTTGTTTTATTTTCGCCAGCCTGATTTTATGCCTTATTGTTCCAATCACCTCGTCGTCGTCAATGTAAATTGGACTCTTGTCATTGCTTGCATTAACCTGACTCTTCTTCATTTTGTTTGTTTTCACCGTGGTTGTGCTTTTAACTTTTTCAGGTTTTTGCGAAGGTTTCTTCTCGGTATCTTTAAGTAGCGTTTGATCAGCTAAGGCTTGGATGGTAGATTTTTGAACAGCCTCTGCAATTAGCTTTGGTGTCTCATCGGTATAATCCATGTTCCCATTAAATTTGAATAAGAACTTGTATTCTTCTTTATTTGGGCAACTCAGCTTATCGTTGTAGTATGATTTTCCGTTTTCCTGTGTGTGTATGTCCATCATATATTATATATTAACGTGCGAAGTAATAAATAAGTTATCTTTATATATATATATATATATATATATATATATATATATATATATATATATATATATATATATATATATTTGGATATGTTACCTTGGAATTTGAGATCATGTACTCCGCTATGTCACATCCCACAAACTCGTTTGTTGTCTCTCCGAACAAAGTGATTTCAACAAGTTGATCTTCAGATTTCGCTATCAAATTCAGTCGATACCTAATAGACCAAAGCAAATCCTTGTTATTTGTATTATTGTTTTTTTTAAAGCAAAATAATACTAATCTAGAGAACCTTGGTTGTTGTTTTATTCCAATGTTGCCACAATTTAAACATTGCCACCCACTCGGTCCTTGTGTTACTCCTTTTTTACATTCCATGCACGAGTTGTACCAAAGTTTATTAATATTTTTGACATCTTCAACTGTTGCTGAAAACTGATAATATACACCCTGTAATGGAATAACAATTATAAGACATATTATGTGTTTTAAATGACTGTATGCAAATTGCTGGCTATTTACCTTAGAATTTAACTGCTTCTTGAGTACTATGTCTCTTAGATTTATCTCCATTGGGTGGTCTCTTTTGTTGGGAATTGTCAATTCTAGGAGGCTTTTTTGGTGTGGATTTTTGTTTTTCCTGAATGTATTTAAGAAAATTTAAGTGTGATTGTGAGATAAATGTAGTATTCTCAATAATCAAATAAAATAAAATAAAATAAAGATAAGAGTAAACCAAGTGTTGTTAAAAGGCTCTTTCTTCTTAATAAATAGTTGGTGGGGAAAAACTCATTCAATTAACCAATTAAATAAATAAGCATTTAATTACTTATCAAATGAAATCGGAAAACATAAAAAATTATTCTTTCATATTTTTCCCCCGGAAAAAAGTCAATCTAGCTTAGTAGTAAGCAATTCATATTCCCTCCAAAAAAAAAAAAAAAAAAAAAAAAGTGAAAAACCTAATATATTATATTTGCAAGAAAAGTTAGTGAATCTTATTGCTTTATTTCAAAGAAAGATACGTTAAAAAACTATTGGAAAATAATATTCACCAAAACCTATAATGAATTTACCATTTTTGTAGCATTCGAGTCTCTTTGTCTTTCGAAGCGATATGAAGCGTTGATGAGAATGACGTGTTTAATTGCCAAACACCTACAAAGACGTTAAATGTAAAAGTTAGATAGAATTTGTTGATTTTGTGTAAACTGCCATGTTTGTTTTTTTCTTTTTGGATATTGAAACTTTGTATGTATTATTATTTGTTTGTAAATAGATTTGAAACACATAATAAAAATCCAGAATTTCTAAAATTGAAAGTACCTCCAAAATACTTTCTTCGTAGATTCGTAATTGCTATAATATGCCTCTCATTTGGAAGTGAGTCGAGCATTTTGCTAAATCATTTCTAAATAAACAGTTTAAACAATGTCATATAAGTGTTGGAAAGGTGTCCTAAACCCAATCGGGTTGGACCGGATCCGACCGGGTCGGGTCAATTACAGTCTATTTAGTTCATGTAATAACTTTATTATGATTAATAAAAGCACTTATGTTATTATATATTGTTTGTCTTCATATTATTTGTTGTATGCATATATAGTAACGTCCCTAGTATCAATCAGTGATAGAGAAACCATGATAGTGATTATGGTTGATGAGATCTCTAATCACTATAACAAGGTTGGTACTTAAATGTCTCTAGTCTTATATATTATCAAATGGGACATTGATAGTATAATCGACAAGCACGTATTGGATGTCTTCTATCTTTTAGAAGGTAGGGATAGATCTCGTCTATCGAAGTGTGTAGACACTTGGACCGTACGTGGACGTGTATTAGAGAATGCGTACGTTAGACCGACCCACTTACATTAAGTGTCACACTATGTGGCGGTTGTGTAATTATCCTTTTGACCGGAGTCTTCATGGCATCACGGTGTGGATTGTCATGCTTTGACACTATTGAGATTTCTCCTAACCACGGGGCGATCGTGCGGTAGTGATTGGGTATGATATTGAAGCACGCGGAGTATACATGATTGGTCGTCCGGGAATCGCGTATCCTATGATTGGGATTGAATATCCGAAATGGCCTTCTTATAAGGAATGTCTAGCTCTCGAGAATCTTTGCAAAGTGAGAGTAAATGTGTTATTCCGAGAGAGCATGATATCCGATTATAAGATACGATCGTCAATGTATCGACACTCGAGATACGATCGTATGGATATTATTACAAATGATAGGATTGTAAGTTACACGGTAATCGCTTCACATGAAAGGTAGTAGTCATTGCTTTTGACTCTTCCGATAATTGGGGGTCACGGTGTGTTGCTAGACGCTATCCCGTGATCGTTAGGTATGAAGGGCATTTTAGTAAATTGCACTTTGTGTCTACGGCCAACATATTCGGAAGCCTATCGGGTCACACACATATGAACATCGAGTCGGATTAAAATGCGGTTATAGTTGATAACCAAATAAGGAAAGTTTATCTCTAGACTATAAAGGTTATAGTGGTAAATTAATATGGTGGTATTTATTTATAATGAATAAATAAAATACAAGATATTAATTATATATAAATTAGATTAATTAAAGAATATTCCGGAAGTCAATTTGTTGACTAATGGGGCACCACTTTTGTGTGTATAAGATACACTTGGATTGTGCACTTTAACTAATAAAGATTGACATAATATTAATATAAGATATTAATTGATTTTGAAAAATAGATTTATGGTAATGAGATAATTATAATCAATATATGATATTGACAAAATAAATTATAATTAAAGAGATAAATCAATCTAGTTGATTTTCCTTATTTTATTGGAAAAAGGTTTTCTTCTCCTACACTACTATTGGGGCGCCACCTATCACTATAAAAAGAAAGTGGGTGTCAAGCTCTTTTGTACAACACAATTGCAAGAGTTCATAATTCTTGTGTAAAATAGAGAGCTTCCATAGTGAGTTTGTGAGGAAGAAAAGGTCCGGTCTAAGCAGACCGGAGTTTTTCCGATAGCAATCCAAGGAGGATTCCGGCGAGGGGTTCGTGTGGATTAGCGATAGAGGCCGGACGCGTGGACGGCTTGCGCATTGAACTACTCTCCGTTGACGGTCAAAGCGACGATCTAGTAGATCATCAAGGTATAACCGTCAAACTACTTAACGTGTTTATTGCATTAAACGAAGAACGATCTAGAAAAGGAAATCAAATTTTAAATTCCGCCGCATTAAACTAGTGATTTCCTAACAAAGGGTATCGAGCCGTACTTCGTGCTTAAGCAATAAGCTTATTTTAATTGCGTAGTATTTAATCAATAGATGCAAGATTTAAATCACGAAACGTTAAAACAAAAAAAAAATTAGGGTTCATCGGGGGTCGGCCGACCGGCGGCGCCCCCCTCCGCGGCGGCGGCGGCGGTGGCCTTCGGGTTGCCGTCCGTCGGCTCTCTCTCTTCCAATGGGGGAGATCAACCCTTTTCGTTTTGTGATATTTTATTGTGCATTGATATCTCGTTTGTTTAGTTGTGTCATATGGCCAACCAATGGTTCAAATAGTTTGGACCATCGGGAAACCATATGGCATGTTGGCCTTTCCAAATTTTGATTTGGAATAGGCCTATGCCCTTTTCAAATATTTGATTTGTAAAAGGCCTAGCCTAGGCCACTTCCAAAATTTTGATTTTGGAAAGTGGCCAGCCTAAACCAAAATTATTTGGCCTTTCCAAATTTTGATTTGGAATAGGCCTAGGCCATTTTTCAAATATTTGATTTGTAAAGGCCTAGCCTGTGCCACTTCCAAAATTTTGATTTTGGAAAGTGGCCAGTGCCTAGATTAAAATAATTTGGCCTTTCCAAATATTTGATTTGGAATAGGCCTAGGCCCTTTTCAAATATTTGATTTGTAAAGGCTAGCCTGTGCCACTTCCAAAATTTTGATTTTGAAAAGTGGCCAGGCCTAAGCTAAATTTAGTTTTGGAAAGGAAACAAATAGGAGACTTTATAATTCTAATTTTATATTTTGAATAGTTCAAATTTAATTAAAATTGCGATTTAAAATTAAATGTTAATTTTAATTTTCGATTAAGTCATATAATTAATTAAAAGTTATTTAATTATTTGACGTGATAAAATAAAGACGCATGAGTAGTAAGTAGTTAACATTAGAATTTAATCTTTTTCATAAGATAAAATTGTATGGATTAGATGTGTAGATATAATGTGATTATATGGACCCCGATTGATCATGGACTCGACCAATAGGATAGATGAGAATGTTTTCTTTATGTTGTTTTGAAAAATTGTCCTAGGCCGTTATGAAGAACGTGACCTAGTTTACTTTTTGCAATTATCCCATTCCCGCTAGCTCCCCCCCGTGTGCGGCGGGTGTAATTATTTATTATGTAACAAGAATGGAGCAAGAAGTTCAAGACCAAGGAGAGATAAAGAACCCATTGGCGTAAAGCAATAAAGATCCTATTGGCGGTTGCGTATACCCTTAGTTTGTGACCCGCGGTTTCGTCGCTTGTATTCGAAACCGCACCTAGAAAAGTCCATGATCATACCGGTTATTTTATGCGCGGAATGTTGTGTATGTTTTACTTTATATGATATCGTAGTAATATGCACATAGTAGATGAGACCATAATTAAACCGAATTAATTAAGTGAATTAATTTTAAAATTATTCCCACGCCAAAAATCGAGCCAAAATTGTCTCCCAATATTATAATGACGGTGAAGAGCCTTTGTTCGGATCCAACTGATCGGCCCACGTCGGGAGTTGACCTACCACGGGTATATCGTCATTATCGAGATATGATCGTTATGAGATCTCATGAATATTTGGGTTACGACTCGACTAAGAATCTTGCGGTGATTGGCCCACGTCAGGACCGTCTGATTTTAGAGACAATGGGTGGCTATCACATGTAGATGTGAATTGTCAAAGAGTTGACTAGTCAACCAATGGAAATCGAATAAGATTCGATCGGTAAATAGTACCCACCTTCGAAATTGACCCGGTCGATCGGCCCACGTCGGGGATCGAGTCAACTAGATAGGATTCCATCCACTAAAGAATTACTTAAATTCTTGAAAGCAAATTGGGAATAGTTGGCTAGTGGGAGTAAAACCTTATAAAATTTTAAGTGCAAATTTAGGGTTTTTTATACATGAGCTTTTACTTATTCTATCTTTATTTATGGTTGTAGAAAATGTCAAACAAATTGAACCTTCGTTTTATCATCGAAAACAAGCTTGACGAAAATAATTTTCTCGATTGGGAAAGAAACCTCAAAATCGTTTTGAGGCACGAGAAGATTGGCTATGTCTTGGATGAGGCCCTACCGGAAAAGCCCGCTGAGGGTTCGGCTGCAGATGTTGTCGAGAAGTACAACAAGCACTGTTCTGACAGTACTGATGCTACATGTATCATGCTTGCTTCTATGACACCTGAACTGCAGAAACAACATGAGTCTATGGACGCCTACTCTATCATGGTCCACCTGAAGGAACTCTACGCTTCTCGCCCGCACCGAGAGGTACGAGGTCTCGAAGGCCCCGTTTATTTGTAAGATGGCATCCGGAACCGCCGTGGGGTCACACGTGCTTAAAATGATCGGGTATATAGAGAGGCTTGGGAAGCCGGGCCACAAGTTGGAACGAGAGTTGAGTATTGACTTGATTCTCGCAATCTCTACCGACTCATTCTCGCAGCTTTGTGATGAACTATCACATGAACAAGATAGATTGCTCCCTAGCGGAGTTATTGAACATGTTGAAAATTACCGAGGGCACCGTAGGGAAGGGAAAGCAAGTGTTGCCGGTCACTTCAAGCAAGGGCAAGGCAAAAGCCCGGAAAAAGTCCAAGAAGGCGAAGGTCGCACCTAAGCCAACGCCTAAGATAGCAAAAGACAAATCCAAGGATGCTTGCTTCCATTGCGGTGAGACCGGACATTGGAGGAGAAACCGTAAGTGGCTTCTTGAGTACCAAGAAGAAGCATTTCGATGCTTCGACTTCGTGTATATTTATGATTGAGATCAACATTACTTCTTCTAAGTCTAACCACCGGGTATTAGACATCGGTTGTGGTTCTCATATTTGTACGAATATGCAGGCACTAAGAAGAACTAGAGATCTGAGGAAAGGAGAGGTGGACCTACGCGTTGGAAATGGAGCAAGTGTTGTTGCGCTGGCCGTAGGAGTTTATTTTCTTTCATTGCCCAGTG
The DNA here is from genome assembly GCA_036785695.1 of Gentiana straminea. Classification (NCBI taxonomy): domain Eukaryota; kingdom Viridiplantae; phylum Streptophyta; class Magnoliopsida; order Gentianales; family Gentianaceae; genus Gentiana; species Gentiana straminea. Next base: position 504,059 of record JAVUPR010000480.1, read on the forward strand.
GGCTAGTACTAGAACTCAATAGCTGTTATTTTGTTCCCGCTCTTACGAAGAGTATTATATCTATTTCTGCATTAGATGTTGATGGATTTTCTTTTACGTTTGAGAATAAATGTTGTTCTTTTTCACGTGATGGAATCTTTTATGGTACTGGCATACTTAGCAATGGTCTCTACATATTAGATATGAATGTTGACGTACTTAATATAAATAACAAGAAAGCCAAAACAAATGACTTGAATGAATCCTACTTATGGCATTGTAGACTTGGCCATATAAATAAGAATCGCATTTCCAAACTCCATAAAGATGGAATGTTGGATCAATTCGATTACGAATCGTTTGATACATGCGAAGCTTGTTTACTTGGCAAGATGACAAAGTCACCTTTTAGTGGCAAAGGGATAAGATCCAATGAGTTGCTTGAGCTTATACATACTGATGTGTGTGGCCCAATGTCGATTCAAGCCAAAGGAGGATACTCTTATTTTATCACTTTCACTGATGACCATTCACGCTATGGTTATATATACTTAATGAAGTTTAAATCTGAAGCCTTTGAAAAGTTCAAGGAATTCAGAAGTGAAGTGGAGAAACAACTGGGTAAAGAAATCAAAACACTTCGATCCGATCGAGGTGGAGAATACCTAGACGGAGAGTTTCAAGATTATTTGAAGGAGAATGGGATTCTCGCTCGAATGGACCCCTCCCGGGACGCCACGGATGAATGGCGTATCCGAGAGGAGGAACCGCACCCCTGTTAGACATGGTGCGATCCATGATGAGCTATGCGGTTCTCCCAAAATCATTTTGGGGGTATGCTCTAGAAACCGCATCCTACACACCGAACCGAGTTCCATCAAAGACGGTTGATTCTACACCATACGAGGTATGGGCCAAGAAGAAACCAAATCGGCATATCTTAAACCTTGGGGTTGTCCAACTTATGTGAAGCGGATGATGCCCGACAAATTAGAGGCCGATCCGACAAATGTCCGTTTGTGGGATATCCTAGAGAAACTAGAGGATACCAATTTTACCATCCCGAGGAACAAAAGGTGTTTGTTGCCGGGGATCGGCCACTTTCGGAGAAAGAGTTTATTCCGGATAGGGTCAGTGGGAGTAAGATTGATCTTGAAGAAATTCGAGAACCACTTACGGATAACAGTCAGTTGATGGAAGTAGAGGAGACGCCACATACAAATGTGGCGCCACCCTCTACCGTAGACACGCTAGCACCTCGAAGATCCACCAGGGAACGCCGTGAACCCGAAAGGTATACTGGCGTGTATCTCATGGAAGATGAGGACCCTAGAACTTATGAGGAAGTGCTATTAAGGCATGACAAAGAGAAATGGCTAGAAGCCATGAATTCTGAAATGGAATCCATGAAGGACAACCAAGTTTGGAACTTAGTTGATCCGCCTGAGGGAATAGTTCCCATAGGGTGTAAATGGGTCTTTAAGAGAAAGACCGACATGGACGGTAACGTGACCACCTACAAGGCTAGGTTGGTGGCAAAAGGTTATAAGCAAAGACAAGGAGTTGACTATGATGAAACCTTCTCGCCCGTTGCCATGTTAAAATCCATTAGAATTTTGCTCGCTATTGCAAAGCATACCATGATTACGAAATCGGCGGATGGATGTGAAAACGGCTTTCCTTAACGGGAACCCGTCCGAGGAAGTGTATATGACACAGCCTGAGGGTTTCACAACCAATGACGCCAGTATGGTGTGTAAACTGCAAAGATCCATTTATGGATTAAAGCAAGCTTCTCGGAGTTGGAATCTTCGCTTTGATGAGATTATCAAACAGTTTGATTTCATCAAGAACGAAGATGAGCCCTGTGTTTACAAGAAGGTTAGTGGGAGTGCCATTGTGTTCTTAGTGCTTTATGTGGATGACATATTGCTCATAGGGAATGATGTGCCTATGTTACAATCAGTCAAAGCTTGGTTATCCAAGAACTTCTCAATGAAGGACTTGGGTGAGGCAGCCTATATTCTAGGAATAAAGATCTATAGAGATAGATCTAAGAGGTTGCTTGGTCTGTCGCAATCCACCTACATAGACAAGATGCTGAAGAGATTCAGCATGGAGCAGTCCAAGAAAGGATTGCTGCCCATGTCACATGGGGTTACCCGTCGAAGGGAATGAGTCTTAAGACGAGAGGAGGAAAGGGCACAAATGAGTAAAGTCCCTTATGCTTCGGCAATCGGGTCTATCATGTATGCCATGTTATGCACAAGACCGATGTCTCGTACCCTCTTAGTATGACTAGTAGGTACCGGTCCAATCCAGGTGATGGTCACCGGATTGTTGTCAAGAATATCCTTAAGTACTTGAGACGTACTAGGGATATGTTCCCGGTTTTCGGGAATGATGATTTAGTATTACGAGGTTACACGGATGCCGTTTCCAACCGACAAGGATGACTTTAAGTCACAATCTGGATTTGTTTTCACGCTTAACGGCGGAGCGATGAGTGGAAGAGTTCCAAGCAGGAGACTACCGCAGACTCTACAACGGAAGCCGAATACATAGCAGCCTCGGAGGCGGCAAAGGAAGCAGTTTGGATGAAGAAGTTCATTACTGAACTTGGTGTGGTTCCCTCCATTGAAGGTTCAGTGCCTCTGTACTGTGATAATAATGGAGCGATATCTCAGTCAAAGGAACCAAGGTCTCATCAGAAGTCCAAACATGTGCTACGGCGCTATCACTTGATTAGAGAGATAATAGATAGAGGAGATGTAAAGATAGAGAAAGTCCATACGGATGATAACATAGCTGATCCGTTAACCAAGGCATTGTCTCAAGCTAAGCATGAGAAACATGTTCACTTGCACGGGCTTAGGCATATGGGTGATTGGCTTTAGGCCAAGTGGGAGATTGTTGGAAAGGTGTCCGAAACCCAATCGGGTTGGACCGGATCCGACTGGGTCGGGTCAATTACAGTCTATTTAGTTCATGTAATAACTTTATTATGATTAATAAAAGCACTTATGTTATTATATATTGTTTGTCTTCATATTATTTGTTGTATGCATATATAGTAACGTCCCTAGTATCAATCTGTGATAGAGAAACCATGATAGTGATTATGGTTGATGAGATCTCTAATCATTATAACAAGGTTGGTACTTAAATGTCTCTAGTCTTATATATTATCAAATGGGACATTGATAGTATAATCGACTAGCACGTATTGGATGTCTTCTATCTTTTAGAAGGTAGGGATAGATCTCGTCTATCGAAGTGTAGAGACACTTGGACCGTACGTGGACGTGTATTAGAGAATGCGTACGTTAGATCGACCCACTTACATTAAGTGTCACACTATGTGGCGGTTGTGTAATTATCCTTTTGACCGGAGTCTTCATGGCATCACGGTGTGGATTGTCATGCTTTGACACTATTGAGATTTCTCCTAACCACGGGGCGATCGGGAGTCAACTTTACGTGACTCCGGTGCATTAATTACCCCCGCTTATCACACTTTCAAGACAATTTTGGGTAAATTAGACCATTTTCGGGGTGATATCGTGAGCTTATGGCACGGGGAACGAATCCGTCACTTTGATGAATTCATACCCCTTTTTGTTATTATTAACCCCATTCCCGAGCACTTTTACCCTCCGGAATTGTTTGGATGTTTGTGGTTGTTTATGACATTGAAGGGTATTGGTGTCTCGAGGACCCGGAAGATGACAATTTGTGGTGAAAAAGCATAACCGAGGCAAGACGAGGGTCAAAAAGGAGAAAAGTGAAGATCGGGGAAACAGGGTTCAAACGCGCGTTTGAACCCTCCAAACGCACGTTCCACACACCAAACGCGCGTTTGAATCCCTAAACGCGCGTTCCGTAAGTTCGATTTGGTTCGTAGTTGAAGCCCTCTAAACGCACGTTTGGAAACCAGGCCAACCGCGCGTTCCAAGATCCTAAACGCGCGTTTGAACCTTCCTAAACGCGCGTTCCGATGAAGAACAAGCTCAAGCCCCGCCGTAAATTATGTGTAACGCACGTTTCAGCCAAGCGAAACGCGCGTTTGAAGATGCCAAACGCCCGTTCCAACCCTCTAAACGCGCGTTTGGACCATTTTTTGCAGCAGATTTTCCCTTCACCTATAAATACCCCCCTTAGACATTTTCTTGAAAAGAAAAAGCTTTTCTTAGCAACACTCTACCCATCTTTTGCTCGAATTTTGTAATAGCTTAGAATACTCTCTCTTAGTGTAAATCAACAATATCTTAGCATAATCTTTCCATTTCTTAGCTTAGATTTTCATTCCAAACACTAAGAGACCACCTTTTAATTACTTCTCTATTTTGTACTTTTTGGATCTAATCTCGAATTTTCGCAATTTTATGGTATATCTCTCTTCTCTTTTACTTGTTATGGCTCTTATTTACTCGTTTTATGCATGTTTTGATTAATATAATGTGTAGCTAAACATCTTCATAGCCAAATCATGTGAAATTTAGTGAAATCACCCTTTGGGTGATGAAATTGGGAGTGGGTAGTGCTTTTTATTGTTGTTCCTTGCGTATTTCACGTCTTAGAACTCGTTATAACGGATTTGGGCTAGATTGATCACCTAGGTCAAAAATCACACACATCACTCTCGAGAGTTGTTCGAGAGAGGGTGTGGGAAAAGTGGTTCTAGATCGCATTGTAGTGCGAGGCTACTCGTTTTCAACGTTTACACGGCTCTTGTGCATGACGTCTTGTGGAGGAATCTCTTAGGATAGGTTAGTTGACTTGACATAAGGTGTGGGGAAGAGTTGTTCGACCTTAGCACCGGGATTGGGAGCACGTACCCGTGAAATTGAATGCAAGAGTTCGTCGTTATTGCACACTCCCGGTTTTGTCTTTCCTTTGGGTGATATTAGCTATTTTGATCATGGTTCGGCTATGTCTCTTTAATTATCTTTAAAACCGAGTAGTTTAATCTTCTTTCTCTCTTTTTATCTTTAGACTCGTTAGTTAGATTCATTTAGTGCCGTTGTAGTAAACAAAACCTTAAGAACTTTGATCACTTAGACTAAGCATTACGTTCACTTTGGTACTTGCAAGCACGATTCCTTTGGGTTCGACCTCGGACTCCCGTAGCTTTACTCGCAATCGACCCGGTCCACCGCCGGTTAGAGAGCTTGTTTAATCACCGTTGTCTTGAGTATTTTATGAATTTGTTTGGTGAAAATAACGCTCATCAAAATGGCGCCGTTGCCGGGGAGTTGTGTGCTATTTGTGATATCTTGTAAGTGAACCGAAGGCTTGGGCCTAGGTTCTATTTTACCGTTTTCTTGTTGTTTGCTTTTTGTAGTGCATGACCCGAGGTCTCAAACACCACTCGAACCTTACATAGACGGGATTGAAGCTTACGCAAGGCGTAGAAACAACCAACGAAGAAGAGGTCGTCAAGTAGATGAGTTGATTCCGGTCATGAAGAGGATAGTTTGGGTGAGTTGGGAGAAGGATCCGACATGGCACAACAAGGTGGACAAGGTTTGGAAGGAAATTTGGTGAATAATAATGGAATCCCAGCTCCAAACCCGCCTCTTGTCAACAACAATGCACAAGGAGACGGGAATGGACAAGGACACAACGTTGTGAATGCGAACGGGCCTATTCCTCGAATGTTCAACATGAGGCCCAAGGGAATCAAATGGATCCCGCTCTTATGCAACAGCTCAATGCATGGATGTTGAATCGCTTCAACAAAATCGAACCAAGCTCACAATCAAGGTGCAAACGCGATGCCAAATTGGTTTAACGGTCAACAAGAGCAAAACCAAGGTGGTTTGACTTGTAGAGATTTTGTGCTAGCTCCTACGGCAAATGGGGCATAGTCCAATCCGAATGCCACCGGTAGCCGCCAACAACTTGGAATTGAATAGGAACATCATACATTTGTTGGGAGACAATGCTATATTCAAGGGAACCGCTTTAGAAAATCCTCACTTATTCATTGATCACTTTCTCCAAATAGTAAACTCGACAAAGATCAATGGAGTGAGTGATGAGGCGCTCAAACTTATGCTTTTCCCGTTCGCCTTGAAAGAGCAAGCTAAGAGGTGGTATGATTCGTTGCCTAATGACTCTTTACACACACGGGAAGAAGTGGTAAAGACTTTTCTCGCTCAAATATTACCCCCGTCGAAGACCATGGATATGAAAGAAGCTATCATGTCATTCAATGCATATGAAGGAGAAGAGCTTCATGAGTCAGCGGGATCGGTTTAAGGCTTTGTTGAGGGAGTGCCCGGGGCACGGATTGAGATCGTACGAGGTAGTTCATGCTTTCTTCCGGGGTTTGGATCAAGTTCATCAAAGTACGTTACATGCTTCGTGTAATGGAGATATTATGAGTATGGTACCCGAAGTGGCTATGAACCAAATTGAGAAGATTTCCGAGACTTCGAGGCAATATATATCTTCGAGTAGAAAGGGGACAAGAAGTAAGAAGCCCGGTTTGGTTGAAGTTAAAGAAGTTGAAGCAAGCGATCAATATCATGCTCAAGTACAAGCGATGGAGCAACAAGCTAGGGAGATTGCAAAAGGAGAATGAGAGTGCTAAGCTTTGCCAAATTTGTAGTGGATCACACTCGGCAAAGGATTGTAGGATGACGACCAAAGCTCAAAATATGGCTTATCCTCAATCCTCGACTCAAGGGCAAGCTAGTACCCCATCTCAAGATAGCATGAATGAGTTGGCTAAGCGGATGATGAGTATTTGTTCTATGGAGCAATGGAATACGGGGTCCCAATATCAAAATCAGTCGCAAAGCCCCTATCAAGGCCAATATATGGGGGAACAACAAGGTGGGCAACCGTATGAAGAATCCCAAGATGTGAACTATGTGGGACAAGGTCAAGGAGGGAACTATGGAAATCAAGGTGATGGTTCTTGGAGGAATAACAACAATCAAGGTTGGAACCGGAATCAAAACCAAGGACTAAACCAAGGTTATAGACAAGGCCAAAATCAAAGCCAATCTTCACAAGGGCATGTCTATCAACCACCACACCAAAGGCAACAAGGAGGGTATAATCAACATGTGGTTCTACCAATCATCAAAACCCTCCTCCTTTAGCTCCTATACCTCAAAAGAGTTCAACCGATGTCATCTTGGAACAAATGAACAAAAACTTTGCGGAGATAAAGAAGGACATGGTTGAGATGAACTACAAACATGGGTCCGCCATCAAAAATCTTGAGACACAATTTGGTCAAGTGGTGGAACATGTTCAGTTGAAGGGCGGTTTACCGAGTAACACCGAAAAAAATCCGAGAAGTGTGAACGCCATCTTAACTCGAAGTGGTAAAGTGTTGAGAACTAATGGAGAGAAGAAAGTCTTGTGGGAGGACAAGGCTAGAAAAACTTCCATCGAGACCGAAGCGGGAGCTATGGATGGTGATATAGATGGGATTGAAGATGATGAAGATCATGGGGAGTATGTCAAGAAGAAGGAAGTAGAAAGGAAAGAAGCTCAAGCTAGGGGAGATTATGTGGTCATCGATGTGAAAGATGAGGAACCAACTAGAAGAGAAGTGGAAAGAACCAATGAAAGAGCCGTCTTCCCCACGCACCAAAGGTAAGAAAGGTATGATCCCTCCTCCTTCTAAAGATTTTGATTTGAGTACTCTCCCTTATCCCCCTAGAATCATAGACAAAGTTGCTTGAATAAGGCACAAACTCGATTCATTGAGATTTTGCGAAAAATTGACTTGAACATTCCTTTTCGAGGCACTTGCAAACATGCCCTCGTATTGTAAGTTTTTAAAAGAGTTGCTAACTAAAAAGGGTAAGATGCAAGAAGTTGTGTGTTTGAATGAAGAGTGTTCCGCTATTTTTAATGGAAAATCTAAGATTCCCCCGAAAGTTAGAGACAAGGGTAGTTTCACTATTCCGGTTACTATTGGTTCAACTCATTTTCCTAGTGTTCTATGTGATTTGGGGGCTAGTGTAAGCCTAATGCCCCGTGCTATATATGAGAGTCTTGACCTAGGAGAGTTGGAGCCAACCGGGATGACCCTTCAAATGGCGGATAGGTCTATTCGGGAGCCTATGGGAGTGATAGAGGATGTCATAGTGAAAGTGGATAAGTTTGCCTTCCCGGTAGATTTTGTTGTACTAGACATGGAGATGGATTCCAAAACACCTTTGTTGTTAGGACGTCCCTTTTTAAATACCGGGAGGACTTTGATAGATGTTGCGAGCGGTGAGATAATATTGAGAGTTGGAGATGAAAAAGTCGCGGTCAATGTCTATAAAGCCATGAAACATCCTAAGGAGAGCACCGAGGACTGTTTTTCTATTGATGCTATATATCCTTGCGTTTCGGAACATGTTGACATGCGTGTATATAAAGACGAATCCGATGAATGCATGGAAAAAGTGAGTATGGAAACCGATGAAGAAGAAGAATTGGAAGAGGAAGCAAAAGAGCTCGAAGAGACGGCTTTCGTGGGTGAGAGGTGGACTGAGAAGATTGATCTTGGGTTTGAAGGAGAGCTAGAAAAGCCATCAATTGAGGATCCTCCGAAAGATTTGAAAATGAAGCCGCTTCCACCTCATTTGAAGTATGTTTTTCTTGAAAATGATGATTTACTTCCTTTGATTATTTCTTCTACACTAACGGCTTTGCAGAAGATGAGTTAGTGAGGATGCTTAAGAAGCATAAGCGTGCTTTCGGGTGGAAGATGTGCGATCTTAAGGGTATTAGTCCCACCATTTGCCAACACAAGATTATTCTCGGGAAGATGGAGCAAAGCCGGTAAGGCAACCCCAAAGAAGACTCAATCCCCACCTCCAAGAGGTTGTGAGGAAGGATGTGGTCACAATGTTGAAGCTAGGGATTATCTACGCCATCTCGGATAGCAAGTGGGTGAGTCCCACCCAAGTGGTGCCGAAGAAGGGAGGTATGACCGTGGAGATCAATGACAAAGGAGAGGAGGTGCCTAAACGTTTGGTAAGTGGTCATAGAATTTGCATTGATTATCGTAAGCTAAATGACCAAACCCGTAAAGATCATTTCCCCCTCCCTTTTATTGATCAAATGTTGGAGAGATTGAGTGGCCATGCCTTTTATTGTTTCCTTGACGGGTTTAGTGGGTATTACCAAATACATGTGGCTTTAGAGGACCAAGAAAAGACTACCTACACTTGTCCCTACGGTACCTTTGCCTTCCGTAGGATGCCTTTTGGGTTGTGTAATGCACCCGCGACATTCCAACGGTGCATGGTCGCCATATTTGCGGATATGATAGAAAAGTTTTTAAGTCTTTATGGATGATTTTAGCGTGTTTGGTGATTCCTTTGAACAATGTCTAGATAATCTTGAAAAGGTGTGGGTAGATGTGAGGAGACAAACTTGGTGCTTAATTGGGAGAAGTGTCATTTGATGGTTACAGAGGGATAGTCTTAGGGCATAAGATATCTAGTAAAGGTATAGAGGTAGATAAGGCTAAGGTTGAAGCGATAGCTAAGCTTCCTATGCCCACCAACCTAAAGACTCTTAGGGGTTTTCTAGGCCACGTGGGGTTTTATCGTAGGTTCATCAAGGATTTCTCGAAAATAGCCCGTCCTCTTACTCTTCTCCTTGGAAAAGACGTCCCGTTTGATTTTGACAAAGCTTGTGTTGAAGCATTTTCGATGCTCAAGCAATCGCTAGTATCCGCTCCCATCTTAGTTGCCCCGAAATGGGATCAAGAATTTGAGCTCATGTGTGATGCGAGTGACACCGCGGTTGGTGCGGTACTCGGTCAAAAAATCGACAAAATCTTCAAGCCTATTGCTTATGCAAGTCACACCTTGAATTCGGCCCAACAACTACACCACCACCGAAAAGAGCTTTTAGCGGTCGTCTTTGCGTTTGATAAGTTTCGGTCTCATCTCGTAGGTTCTCGGGTAGTTGTCCACACGGATCATGCCGCTTGCGTTATCTTTGCCAAGCAAGATGCCAAGCCCCGCCTTGAGGTGGATCTTGCTCTTGCAAGAGTTTGATTTAGAGATCCGTGATAGAAAGGTTGTGAGAATGTCGTAGCCGACCACTTAAGTCGTATGGAGCTTAGTGAGGAGTTGGTTAAAGCACAAACCGAGATAAATGACTCTTTCCCTCACGAGCAACTCGTATGCACTTGACACCCTTCTTCCGGCTAAGAGAGGCAACTTTCTAAAAGTCGGTAAGGAAGGTAGTCCTTGGTTTGCTCCTTTTGTCAACTACCACGAGTGCGGTTTCGTAGACCCCGACCTTGACTCGAACCAAAGGCGTAAATTCCTTAGTGAGGTGGGTAAGTATGTGTGGGAAGATCCTTGTCTTTATAGGTTGTGTTCGGATGGTATTCGAGGAGGTGCATCCCGTAAAGTGAGATTTTGAGTGCTCTTTCGTTTTGTCACGACAAAGAGGCCGGAGGCCACTTCTCGGGGCAAAGAACCGCTTTGAAAGTATTGCAAAGTGGGCTATATTGGCCCACTCTATTTCGAGACGCACATGCTTATGTGAAATCTTGCGATGCTTGTCAAAGATCCGGTCGTATATCTGTAAGGAGTGAGATGCCTCGAAGCCGATCATAGTGTGTGAGATTTTTGACGTGTGGGGCATTGATTTCACGGGCCCCTATCCCTCTTCGTGTGGTAACAAGTACATTCTAGTCGCGTGTGATTATGTGTCCAAACGGGTCGAAGCCTTAGCCTCACCCACCAATGATAGGAATGTTGTTATCCGTTTTCTTAGAAAGAACATCTTTTGTAGGTTTGGGGTGCCTCGTGCTATAATCAAGTGATAACGGAAGCCATTTTGCTAACAAGCCGTTTGATAAACTTTTAGAGAAGTATGGAGTGAAACACAAGTTAGGTACCGCTTACCATCCCCAAACGAGTGGTCAAGTCGAAGTCACGAATAGGGGTATTAAGCGTATCTTAGAGAGGACGGTAGACACGAATGTCAAGAGTTGGTCTTTGAAGTTAGATGATGCCTTGTGGGCCCATAGGACAGCCTTTAAGACACCTCTGGGCATGTCACCTTACATGATAGTCTATGGTAAATCTTGTCATCTTCCCGTAGAGATCGAACACAAGGCTTATTGGGCCATCAAAATGCTTAACCTCGATGATACCTTAATTGGTGAGAAGCGTATGGCCCAATTAAATGAATTAGATGAGTTCCGCCTATGTGCTTATGACCTTTCCACAAAGTATAAAGAAAAGACTAAGTTACTCCATGATAAGTTGATTAAACCTCGTGTTTTCAATGAGGGTGACGAAGTCTTATTCTACAATACTCGTTTGCATCTCTTCCAAGGGAAGTTGAAGTCTGTGTGGTCCGGTCCCTGTTGTGTCAAAAGTCTATCCGTCCGGTGCTATCGAAATCACCCATCCTAAGTTTGGCACGTTCACCACTAATGGCTTGCGGTTGAAAAGGTATGAGCGGTTGCCCTACGATGAAGCACTAGAAATAGTGCATCTTGAAGATCCCGTACCTTGTGATGAATCTTGTAAGTCTTGTCATGGACTTTAAACCTTGACTCGTATAATTCTAAATCCATCTTTCTATCTTTCTACCCTTTCTCGCCTTGTGCCAACGGTATAACTTTGAAAAAGTTGGCACCGTTTAATCCATCTTGTCGAGCCAACGACGTAAAACAAAGGCGCTGGGGGAGGCAACCCACCATTTCGTAGTTTGTTGAGTTAGTTTGGTGTTTCTGTAGAGGTCTCGGGGTGGTTAGAATCAAGTGTGGGGTAGAAATCTTGAGTTTTCCTAGTTTCGGTCCAAACGCCCGTTTACCCCTTTCAAACGCGCGTTTGCAGCTTTTTTCCTCCCAAACGCGCGTTTAGAACCATTTCAAACGCGCGTTTGGAGCCTCAACTCTCCGATCGTGAATTCCCTTCCCAAACGCACGTTTCACCCGTCAAACGCGCGTTTGGACATGCGAAACGCGCGTTCCACTCATTCCAAACGCGCGTTTGGACTCATCTTCTTTAAATACCGCCTCCAAACCGGCGTTTCAAAAATCGGATTTTCTCAACCCTAAACGTCCGGCACCGCGTTTCAACCCCCTTTCACTCGAAATTCTTCATTTCTCACCCGTTTTTGGCGATTTAAAGCCCATTCAACACCTCTCAATCTCTTCTTTTGATTTCAACAAGCCATTCCAACAACAAATCACCTTTATCCTCGATTTGATCGACATTTTTGGCGATTTTTCACCGAAGTCGAATTTGCTCATTTTCGACGTTTCGAGGCTCGTTCTTCACTCCAAATCATTCCTATCATCTCTCTTAAGCATAGAACAGGTATATTTCGGCTTTACGTTTAAATTTCGGTTAGTGGTTGTTTTTGGCCTATTTTTGGTTTAACGCCCTTTCTCGTTATTTATTGTTTATTGATTCAATATCCCGTTTTTGTTTGTTTTGTTTGTCGTGTTGATCGATGGTGAATGGTGTGGCTTGTGTGGGGTGTTTTGTTGTGAATGGTTGGTTTGTTTGAAATCCCGGTTGGACGATAACCGGGTCGGTTTTGATTGTAACTTGATTGTTTGGTGTTGTTCGGTTGGTGTTCATAGAATGAGGGAAACTAAACGAAAGGAAACCGAGGGTAAAGGTAAGGGCAAGCAACCAATGACTAGGCAAGCCCCCAAAAAACGTAAAACCCTAGTTTATCCTAGGGTACCTACGAGTGGTATTCGGATTTGGTGGTGCAAGAGAGTAAACCCTCGAGCAATTAGGCCGCCGGGACAAGCTTGAGGGATGAAACATCCGACGAAGATTTTGAGCCGGATACCGAGGGGAGGAATACGAGTAAAGTGATAGTGGGGAGGCCACGGACCTTGAGAGCGATGTGCCCTTGGCACATTTGCAAGCCAAAACCGCTAGACTAGTGCTCCACCACCTCCTCGCAGTGCCCCTCCACGAGTGCTCCCGAGCAAGGCCCTCCTCTAGCTCCCCCTCCCGAGGATATTATCCCTTTCGAGCCGCGTTTCAACTCACCGGTTGCCTACTCTAACTATCATGATTATATCGCCGGGAAGAACATGTGTTGGCGAGAGGGGCTAGACCTCAAAACTCGTGCCTAAAGAGTTCATCGAAGACTTAATGAAGAGAGGGTGGAATAATCTAATTTATGAACCCGAGGGCATCCGAATTTGTCAATAGTCCGGGAATGGTATGCAAATTTCAAAGGTGGCTAATCCGGAATCCGGGTTTATCGAGTTGGGAGGGTTAATGTTCCGTGGTCGGTCGTGGCTATCAATGATTATTATCGGATACCGGCTTTCGAGGAAAAGGATTATTTAGGTTGGTTTGCGGCGAGGTCACATTGGAATACTACCGAGAATCCGATCCATTAGAGGAGATGAGGAAAGCAATCAACCCCGACTTACCGTGGATTTCAAAGTGGAAGCAATGCAAGAAGTCGCTTGGTGACGACGACTTGGCCGTATATTTGGAAAGTAAAAGCTAAGTTTTCTCAAAACCGTCTACTACCGAAGGACAACATCACGCACTTCCACATTAAGGATTTGCAACCGTTGTATGCTCTACACTATGATCCGAAGGTAGACGTTGGGAAAACCATCTTTGAGGAATTTAGAGAAAATCAAAAGGTTAAGCGTCGGATGATTACGTGCCCCTACCTCATCTTTGGTTTGTGCAAGGGAGCGTTGGTAAAGGAGTATCCTGATGATCAGATTCTGAGGAAGAAGAATCTGCCTGTGGTACCGAGGCCGTTTAACGCCCGCACTGCTTCTAACCCTCCTAGGCCCACCCCTCGACCCATTCACACCGTCCTCCGCCCTACCACCTCCACTACCTCCACCACCCTACCCATACCTCCTCCTATCATTTCCTCCACTACTACCACTACTATACCCCCACCTCCTCCCTCTACTACTGGACCTTCCACCACACCTTCACCTCTACCTTCTACATCCTCTACCGGGGGCCGTGGCTTAGCGAGAGGCAGGGGCTTCGATTGCACACAAACAAAGAGAGACCGGATGGATAGTCCGAGGGTGACACCGAACGGCATTGTGGAAAATCAGCGGGTATTGGCTCGGGAGAGGCAGTTGAGCTTCCCGAGTTGGATCTAGATATTGCACCGTTTCAAGATACCGCAGATCGAGGAGGATTTGCAAAGCGGATTACAGAGGAGTCATTCGTAGAGTGAGCCGGACGAGGGGTTTGATGATCTTGATTTGGATGATCCGATGGGCACACAGCTTGTACCGGGACAGAGGCAAAGGAGGACAAAAGTGTTGCAGATCTACACAGACCGAGAGTGTACCGCCGTGGTTGCACCAACATCGTGCACACCGGATCCCACCACCGACGCATGGACAAGGAGCGTACTAGCATGTTTTTCATGCAATTCTTACCGTATTTACTTACTAGTCCGTCTCTTTTATACTTTGACATTTTACCTACTTTTGACGTTCTTTCATCATACTTTGGACACATTTCACTTTGGCATGCACGTGCACTTATTTTTGAGCCCCTGAGGCCTGCTTGACCGTGTATGTTTTCCTTTTTATTGACTCGATACCGTGGGATGACAAGGATGTTTTTATTAGCTTATATTTAATGCATGGATGTTCTCGTACTTTATTTTGATTCGATTGTATCCTTCCATTGCATATCCCGTATCCCCCTCGTTATGCTTTGATCTCGTCACCGTGGCTTAGACTCGTTATTTTATGCACCCGCTTACCCTATTGCTTGCTTTTTAGCACGCGGATTATGTCCCGTGCATGCGCCGTCTTTGTTTCGTTGATCTCGCTTTAGGTTTCGGGATGGATTCACACGAGGCTATCACGAGTTTCGAGTCACGGTTGCGCCTTTTCGCCGGGTCTTTTGGTCAAACAAAGCCTAAGTCTTTTACGCCCTTATCTCTCACACACCGAGGACAAAGTGTTTCGTTTAAGTGTGGGGTGGGGGACTTAGCCGTTTTATTGTTTTTATTGTTGAATGTGCATTATTTGTGGTATACTTAGCTTATGATCGGGCTTCGAGTCGATTCTTGGGTGATTTTAAAATTTTTCAAGGGTTCCCGACACCGTGTTGTTTGTGCTATGTCTTTATTCGAGTGGCGCCCACCTTAGTAGGCCCCGAACGTGTGCACTTCGGTTTGATTTTATCTTGAGAATAGAGTTTATTAATTTCACGTGAAGCTACACTTTGTGCACAATTTGATTACTACCACCTCTCATGTCACTGGTCTCGAGACGAAATAAAAAGAGTTACCTAAGTAGGACACGGGATGACGGTCATGGCGTCTCTTTGACCCTACCATAGCCAAATAAGCCTAATCTCCAACATTAGACCTTCGTAGCCCCTCTCGCCCTTGATAGAATGGTCTGACCACCATTCGTTTTATAGCCGTTTTGTTACGTAGTCAGAAACCTACCCTGAGCTTAATTTTTGGTCACATTCCCTTCATTCATACCCTACGAGTGGACCTAGTCTTTTGTTAGGCCACACTTGCTAAGGCAAGTGTGGGGTGGGGGAAATGATGTTTTCTTGTATGGAGCTATAAGGAGAAGAGGAGCTCATTTGGGCTTAGTGTTTGGGTTTGGCCCAAAAAGAAAAGAGAAATCAAAAAAAAAAAAAAAAAAAAAAAAAGAAGAGAACTCGATCAATCAAAGTTCAAAATAAATTAGAAAGTTCTCAAATGAATAAGAGTTTGGAGTTTATAAAATAAAGTGGTTGGAATCAAAGTAATGAGCTCAAAGTTATACGTATGATGTTGGAGTTGGGATAGTGAGATAAGTGCTAATGTATTCGACCTCGCCTTATGAAACTTGAAACATAGTTGAATTAGGCAATGAGTTCGGGTATGTCGTATCCTATGGTTCCCAAAGTTTTATAATAATCAAAAGGAGTTTGGATGGTTTGTATGGTAGTAGATAAGGTGGTACACTTGTTGATTAGGTTCACTCGTACTTCTTTTTCTCCAGCTTCCCAAAATATCCTTTTCGATTAACCGGAATTACCCTAGCCTAACATTATAACCCTTCAAGTCCTACCCGATTGTGTCCAAACTTAGTAGCCTTGATTTGTGGAGAGGATGGTTGATACGAGACGGTTGGTAGACTTTTCGGCCGGGATTCAAGCCCGACAATCTTTTTGAACACTTGAATGTAGCTCGGCACCACACACACTCTATTCTTTTGATAACGTTGTACCGGTGTGTGTATGTTCGTTCGTCTTACTTCGTGGTTACCTCGAGGGTAAGGATAGTAGCACCTACGTCACAATGTTGAATCCCTTGGTTTGTTTTAAAACGCCTAGGTTACTCGAGGGCGAGCAAAGGCTACGTGTGGGGTGGTTGATGGGAGTCAACTTTACGTGACTCCGGTGCATTAATTACCCCCGCTTATCACACTTTCAAGACAATTTTGGGTAAATTAGACCATTTTCGGGGTGATATCGTGAGCTTATGGCACGGGGAACGAATCCGTCACTTTGATGAATTCATACCCCTTTTTGTTATTATTAACCCCATTCCCGAGCACTTTTACCCTCCGGAATTGTTTGGATGTTTGTGGTTGTTTATGATATTGAAGGGTATTGGTGTCTCGAGGACCCGGAAGATGACAATTTGTGGTGAAAAAGCATAACCGAGGCAAGACGAGGGTCAAAAAGGGAGAAAAGTGAAGACGGGGGAAACAGGGTTCAAACGCGCGTTTGAACCCTCCAAACGCACGTTCCACACACCAAACGCGCGTTTGAATCCCTAAACGCGCGTTCCGTAAGTTCGCATTTGGTTCGTAGTTGAAGCCCTCTAAACGCACGTTTGGAAACCAGGCCAACCGCGCGTTCCAAGATCCTAAACGCGTTTGAACCTTCCTAAACGCGCGTTCCGTATGAAGAACGCCAAGCCCCCGCCCGTAAATTATGTGTAACGCACGTTTCAGCCAAGCGAAACGCGCGTTTGAAGATGCCAAACGCCCGTTCCAACCCTCTAAACGCGCGTTTGGACCATTTTTGCAAAGCAGATTTTCCCTTCACCTATAAATACCCCCTTAGACATTTTCTTAGATATCAAGCTTTTCTTAGCAACACTCTACCCATCTTTTGCTCGAATTTTGTAATAGCTTAGAATACTCTCTCTTAGTGTAAATCAACAATATCTTAGCATAATCTTTCCATTTCTTAGCTTAGATTTTCATTCCAAACACTAAGAGACCACCTTTTAATTACTTCTCTATTTTGTACTTTTTGGATCTAATCTCGAATTTCGCAATTTTATGGTATATCTCTCTTCTCTTTTACTTGTTATGGCTCTTATTTATCGTTTTATGCATGTTTTGATTAATATAATGTGTAGCTAAACATCTTCATAGCCAAATCATGTGAAATTTAGTGAAATCACCCTTTGGGTGATGAAATTGGGAGTGGGTAGTGCTTTTTATTGTTGTTCCTTGCGTATTTCACGTCTTAGAACTCGTTATAACGGATTTGGGCTAGATTGATCACCTAGGTCAAAAATCACACACATCACTCTCGAGAGTTGTTCGTAGAGAGGGTGTGGGAAAAGTGGTTCTAGATCGCATTGTAGTGCGAGGCTACTCGTTTTCAACGTTTACACGGCTCTTGTGCATGATTGTCTTGTGGAGGAATCTCTCTTAGGATAGGTT
Organism: Gentiana straminea; assembly: GCA_036785695.1. Lineage (NCBI taxonomy): Eukaryota > Viridiplantae > Streptophyta > Magnoliopsida > Gentianales > Gentianaceae > Gentiana > Gentiana straminea. The sequence continues at coordinate 521,694 of JAVUPR010000480.1, forward strand.
AGTTGACTTGACATAAGGTGTCGGGGAAGAGTTGTTCGACCTTAGCACCGGGATTGGGAGCACGTACCCGTGAAATTGAATGCAAGAGTTCGTCGTTATTGCACACTCCCGGTTTTGTCTTTCCTTTGGGTGATATTAGCTATTTTGATCACGGTTCGGCTATGTCTCTTTAATTATCTTTAAAACCGAGTAGTTTAATCTTCTTTCTCTCTTTTTATCTTTAGACTCGTTAGTTAGATTCATTTAGTGCCGTTGTAGTAAACAAAACCTTAAGAACTTTGATCACTTAGACTAAGCATTACGTTCACTTTGGTACTTGCAAGCACGATTCCTTTGGGTTCGACCTCGGACTCCCGTAGCTTTACTCGCAATCGACCCGGTCCACCGCCGGTTAGAGAGCTTGTTTAATCACCGTTGTCTTGAGTATTTTATGAATTTGTTTGGTGAAAATAACGCTCATCATTTTGTGTGTATAAGATACACTTGGATTGTGCACTTTAATTAATAAAGATTGCCATAATATTAATATAAGATATTAATTGATTTTGAAAAATAGATTTATGGTAATGAGATAATTATAATCAATATATGATATTGACAAAATAAATTATAATTAAAGAGATAAATCAATCTAGTTGATTTTCCTTATTTTATTGGAAAAATGTTTTCTTCTCCTACACTACTATTGGGGCGCCACCTCCTCTATAAAAAGGAAGTGGGTGTCAAGCTCTTTTGTACAACACAATTGCAAGAGTTCATAATTCTTGTGTAAAATAGAGAGCTCTCCATAGTGAGTTTGTGAGGGAAGAAAAGGTCCGGTCTACAGCGACCGGAGTTTTTTCGATAGCAATCCAAGGAGGATTCCGGCGAGGGGTTCGTGTGGATTAGCGATAGAGGCCGGACGCGTGGACGGCTTGCGCATTGAACTACTCTCCGTTGACGGTCAAAGCGACGATCTAGTAGATCAATAAGTACATGTATGTAATATAATCTTATAGGACAAATATTATCTGTTTTAGCAGATACAAACTAATCAAACTGATCTGCTGTTGTGATTTTGGAGTTGGACTTTAATATAATTAGCATATGCACATGAGGTAATCCTCTTTTTTGAAACTCAATTACTTCTACATGAGCAGCTACCTCTCCAAAGATTTTCTTCTTATATATATAGTTGATCCCTTAAATCTTGTAGCTTTGAATGAAATACTCTAGAAGTCAAATCCGGCATATCTTGAGGGGTTTGGCCTTCAAACAGATTTTCCTCAATTTCTTTCCATTCAGGATTGCACGTCATGGTAATAAAAAGATCTGGCTTCCCGAACTTTTGAACTAAAGTCATGGCATCCAAATATCTACGACGCATGTCTCTTGGACCTCCAATAAATGATGCATGCAATGCTACTCTTTTCCCTACTGCGCATCCTCTCTTTTCTCCAGCTTTAACACTATCAACTATCCTTGGTAAAGCTCAGCTCTCACTTTATCTTGGTGTGTACGAAAAAAATCCAACGACCGTGATGTTTCCAACTTTATATACATATCCACTGTAAATTGATGAAATAGTCGTCCAGCAAATAGTATTGATGATTGTCTAGGATGTCTAATTTTGCAGTAATATTCTCTGCATGAAACATTTTTTTTCTTGTTGATTTCACACCTGTAAAAGTACAACAATTAACATGAACATAATATATGTAAATGTGTCCCAAAAAATATAAACATAATACGGAATAAGTACATTCTTCTTGATTTATTACATCTTCAGCGCATGAACAATTTTGAATATTGATTGCACTGGGTGCTTCCATGAAAGAACTGTCTTCTTCAATCAATTTTGGAACATTTCGATGTCATCCAATTTCTCCATTTGGGAATAGGGTGGGTACTGTAATGGATCATAGCAACCAAAAAAATGTTTCACCTGATATGTATTTCCAGAATGTGAATGTATATTGATATCTCTTTCTGATGGAACATTGAGATCATTTCCCTCTATGCAAATCGCAGCAACTTGTTCTGATGTAGGTGAATTGTATACTCTTTGATCTAAGTTCACATCTTTTGAAATGTGAATTTGTAAATCCTCAAGAGAGCTATAGTCTTTCAACTTCCTAAAAAATTGAGCATAAGGATTACTATCTAAGACTCTCATCAGATGTTTCAAAATTTCTTCTCTTATTTTTGAATGTGGAACTTTACTCATGCGATTTTCCACTTCGTTTTGCGTGTCATAGAAATATAGTTGAAAGTACACTGGAGTGTTATCTTCTGGGACAATACTTGGTAGATTATGATAAATTTGTCCTTGAACTCAAAATGTGTGTACTCCTCGTCTACTTGATGCCAAATCTTTGTCTAGGTTAACTCCGAAAGATGTAAACGAAAAATATTGTGGTATGCATGAATATGTTTCCGAAACTCTTTACATGATTCTAGTTGAGAGGTTAATAGATGATATAAACCGTCTGGGATATCTTCGGAGGATAATTTTATCTTTCCTTTATCACAACAAAATGTTGGAGTTTCATGCTCAAATCTTTTTGCATTGCTTTGAGCACAATTGTTTATTTTCCTCAACTGATGTTGTTGTGATAATTTAGGTTCATATGCAATCTCTCCTGTTAGAAAAGAACCTTAAGTCATCCAAAATTTAGTTGGTAACAACATAATTTTTAAAACAAAATCATTTTAGAAATTACCTTCACAATTAATCATAGTCATTTCGGCGTTGAGGAAATACTTTTCATCACTTCTTTTTGTTTTGCCTACAATTTTGGAAAAATGTAATGATGTTCAGATTCTATGACATACCTTCCTAGATGCTAAAAATTTAATTTGACAACATTCACATATACAACATTCACATATAATGATAAATAACTAAGCTCTTGGAAACCTTTGTATTGATTACCTCCATTTGATCGTTGTATCTTCCTCGACTCCATGACTTTCTGAATCTTAAGTTGTCGTTGTTCAGCTGTCATCTTTTCATACTTTGATTTCTTTTCTTCTCCTGCACATTTCAGAAGGAAAAAAGTGATGCAAAGTATTAGCACATTTGGTTTTGTACATAAAAGTATTATGAAATCGAGAATGACAACAACAATATGTTGAATAACAAATAATCCGTTCAAGGTAAAAGATTTGAATATATTTATATGGGGTGACGAAAACATTATATGTTCTACTTTCTGATATATGTTTCTGTTTCTATATAAGAACAAAAAGGCTTAGCCATATGTAGAAGAAATCACCACATACCATTGCGATCTATTACATTTGTCAATTCAGCTTTTCTTTTTCTTCTAGTTTCCACGACACTCTTGATCTTCTTGCATCGTTCCTCGTTGGTCAACTGAGCATATTTTCTTCTTTCAACTTCTAGTTTGGGCAGATTATCTTCTGTACCTTCACCCAAAGGGGAAAAAACTGTCATAGTATACCAATAAAATTGACAATAATGAAATTGATAATAAAAAATATTATTATTCACGGATATCGGTGGACATCACATATAATGCGTTACATTTGCCCTTGATGGATGATGTTTCTTTCATATATATATATATATATATATATATATATATATATATATATATATATATATATATATATATTATATATATATATTTATTTAATTTTATGTAATCTCTATTTAATGTGTAATGCATTATAATTTCTCATTTTAGTTGGCCTTACATAGTAATTTGTTTGAATTTTGATTTGGGGGTGTGGTTGGAAAATAATAGATTTGGTTGAAGAAAAGTCATCTACAAAAGTCTGGATGGTATATGTGTTTACCTATTTTTAAATTTTTTTAGGGTTGGTTGGCTTTTACCTATTAAGAACACAACAAAAAGAAATTTGTGGGGTTTTGTTTTCTTCATGTCGATGGTCATATTTGACTTATGGAATGTCAAACCTTACATGTGAGATTCAACTTTCAAGAAGACACCCTTTTAGACGTCATTCTTTTTCTTGTTTCACGTGTTGCTTTCTACTTCGTAAATGCTACTGAATGATGTTTTATACATAATTGCAAACAAGTTAGATTGGATTGATAATAATGGCACGTCACTCATAAAGAAAGCCACAACAATGTGTTGAATAAAAAATCATCCGTTCAAGGTAAAAGATTTGAATATATTTATATGGGGTGACAAAAACATTATATGTTCTACTTTCGGGTATATGTTTGTGTTTCTATATATTATATAAGAACAAAAAGGTTTAGCCATATGCAGAAGAAATCACCACATACCATTGCGATCTATTGCATTTGTCAATTTAGCTTTTCTTTTTCTTTTAGTTTTCATGACACTCTTGATCTTCTTGCATTGTTCCTCATTGGTCAATTGAGCATATTTTCTTCTTTTAACTTCTAGTTTGTGCATATTATCTACTGTACATTCACCCAAAGGAGAAAAAAGCTGTCATAGTATACCGATAAAATCGGCAATAATGAAATTGATAATAAAGAATAGTATTATTCAGAGATATCGGTTGAAAGCACATATAATGCGTTACCTTTGCCCTTGGTGATTGTTGTTTCTTTCACCATGTTGTTGTTATGTTTCCGGAGTTTTAATTTCACGATGGTAAAGCTTCGATCAATAAGAGTCTTGGCTCCCTTCAGGGGAAAAATAAGAGTTTTGGCGGCTGCGAGAATATAAAATAGTCAAGAGTAGATCTATGTCCCGTTGGGTATAATCGATCAATGCAACCGCTTTGTCTTGGCTCCCTCCTTTGTGATGTTATTTCTTTTGAGTATAGTATCATGCAGGATTTATGTTTATGTTATAGTTTATTTATTTATGGCAATATCTTAATTAATTATTGTAATTTAATATTCTTTTGAGTATAGTATCGCATTGGGGCTATTGAAACCCTTTTTTTGTGGATGGATCGTATCATGCAGGATTTTATTTTATGTTTATGTTATAGTTGATTTATTATTTATGGAAATATCGTTATTAATTATAGTAATTTTAATTAATATTATTAAAATTAGGGAGAAACACTTTTATTGTAATTTAATATTCTTTTGAGTATAGTATCGCATTGGGGCTTTATATTTTATGTTTATGTTATAGTTGATTTATTATATTTTATGTTTATGTTATAGTTGATTTATTATTCTTGGAAATATCTTTATTTATTATTGTAATTTAATTAATATTATTAAAAATAGGGAGAAACACTTTTAGGGAGAAACACTTTTTGGGAAAATACACTCACACTTTTAGAATAGTAGAGTAGAGATAGAGATGTTACCATGTGTTGTAACAAAATGTGAAAAATACTTAAGTCAAGCCAATAAAAATATTTTGCTCTGTAACAAAAGCTAACTAAGAAAATAGTTTCAAAACAACAAACTAAGTACAATGGGAGAATCGAAAGCAATTAACCATACGGCCACTTGAATAATATGTTATATGAAGCGACGCAATAATACTTAATAATAACCACCAAATAAAAATAGAAGTACTGGGTATAGTAGTAAATTCCAGAAAAATTGAGGGGGCTTGTGCCCCTTTCCCCTCTATAAGTCCGTCCCAGCTCCTCACACAAAAAAAAGAAAAAAAAAAAAAAACAAAAAACAAAAAACAAAGAAAAAAACAGAAAACGGACCATGAAAGTGGAGGATGAGTGAAATTTCCGGATTTGAGTTTCCTAAAACTCCGCATTCCATTTTCGTCCTTGTGCACAATATCAAATTCTTGAAAACATTATAATACTGTAATGAAGAAATTTTAAGATACAAATTTTAAGAATATTGCCTTTGATGGATTACATCCCTACTACCCCTAACAATGGATTGGACCTTTCTGCTTCCAACTTAGAACCCCTTTCGATTACATCCTCGAAATAAAGAGTTTGAGATACGTTTAATATACATCTTTGAAATAAACCACATAAAATAGTATCACAATTAAAAAAAAGACCTTACATTGCAAAAATAAGACGGCAGGTTATTTGTATGTATGACTTTTGAAACTTAGATATAGATGGCACTGCTACACATTTGTTTGAATATTCATCTGTAGCAAACCTATGTCGGCTGGCTTTGTTGGTGGGATTAAGGCAAAAACCTTGATGAATGTAATCCGAAGACAAAATCACACCTAAGGAAAAAGATGGGTGAAGATAAAAGGGATCGGAGATACATACTACAAATACCAAGATGAATGTCGCTCTATTTTGTTCCGGTCCTTTCTAAAAGAAATTCAAATATTAGAACTTTGGCGCACATCCGATTTAAGAAGAAACGATCATCACATCCACCTGAAAATTCATATGGCCTGCTAAATTTCCAAAGTCATTAACAAAGTTGGGAAGGTGGACAACGTGGGGGGCGAGACTGGATGTGCCGTATTTTGTTTTTTTCCCTTTCTATTTTCACAAAAAAACCAGGTCATGGAACGGGTCAAAGACGAGTTTTGGGGTAAAATTGTGGGTAATTGGTTTAAATTCTTTCGTCTATATATTTTATATATATATATATAGATAGATATTTTAGATAGATGGCAAAATTAGGATTTTAGTCCTCTAAGTTGGTCTATTTTGGATTTTAGTCATGTTCCTGCTCCGGTGAGGAAAATAGTCCTCTAAGTTGGGTTTTTTTTGGGATTTTAGTCCTATCCGCCGGTTTATCTTGTTGGACACCGGAATCATAAAAAATAACTTATATGGACGCCACATCATATGCCATGTTGGATCTACATGGCGGTGGGTCCCACTTCTACCCCATTTACTAAAAATCAAAAGTTGATGCATGAAGGATTTGAACCGACAACTTAGTGGTAAACTATCAAGTACTTTGCCATCTAAGCTACAACTTTAATGTTTATACCACGACAATATTTATTACTTATGCATAATATGGTTTCCTTTGGTTTAATTTTCCTTGTTAATTTGAAGTAGTTCTTTTTTTTTTTTTTTTTTTAAATATCTACGTCCCTAAATGTAAGTGGATTTAGAATTATCATATACATTAATAAAGTGATTAAATTTTATTTTGAAAGACAATGATTAAATTTTTTTTGAAACACAGTGATTAAATATATTAGACTATAATGTTTGGTTCTCAAAAAAGACTATAGTGTTTGATATACAATTTGATTATCATTAATTGTAATAATTATGATATTAAATAAGTTGACCGAATATATACAAATTAATAGTAAGATAAGAAAAAAATTTATAATTATTACTCTTCTGGTAACGTAAGGTTGACTTACATTAATAATAATAAAAAGAATAATAAGAATAATAGGTCATAAAAAAAACTTTAAAAAAAAATTTATGCAAGAGCTCTTATATATATATCATCTACAGTTAAATTAATTTTGTAAATAAGTTTATTTAAATTAGGCACATACAATGTTGGAAGAAATGTTATTGTGTATAAGTAATTAATTGTGTCATAATATACATATTTAAGTTATAGCTTGGATGGCAAAGTGCTTGGCATTTTACCACAAGGTCGCCGGTTTGAATCCTTCTTCCCTCAACTTTTAGTAAATGGAGGAGAAATGGGACCCACAAGCCATGTAGGATCCGACGTCGCAGCCTAGTGGCAGCCACGTCATCAATTTTAAACTTAACTATTTTTCACCATCAACAATATCCGGCGGATAGGAATAAAATCCAAAAAAAAGGCAACTTATGACTAAAATCCTCAATTTGAATATGGAAAATGACTAAGATATATAGATATTTTTTTTTGAAGGAAAATATATATATATATATATATATATATATATATATATATATATATATATATATATATATATATATATATATTGTTTTATTCGAATCAAAGGGGAGGACGGCCTCTCACCCTTAAGGATGGGTCCGCCCATGTATGTCTCAAATGAAGACGATTTCAAAGTATGGCTTCCGTTGGTCGCACAGTTTGATGACAACTTCCGAATATGTCAAAAAGGAAACCAACAAATTTTAATGTGAAGCAAAGCATATCAATGTTAGATTAAGGACGTCGATCGATATATATATATATATATTAACATAAAGAGTTTACACTGTATTCTACCACAAACCTTCTTATAAAATTGAACAAAAAAAACTGGCATTTAATTATTAGCCAGCCTAAGACGAGACAAACTATTTCTACCCTATAAATGTTTCTCATGTATTTGAAACATTTCATTCACATACATATATACTTAATTACTACATTAATTATACAACAACGAGTATACTCGCAGCAGTAGCAGATCTAGAAAAGATGTCGAAAACTTACTATGTTTTATTTTCCGTCTTCCTTTTGAGTGCTCACGTTCAAAATCTGTACGACACAAGATCATGTATCTACATGACTACATGGCAGGTGAGTTATCGTTCCTTTTTTATTTTTATTTTTTTAATTTTGCCACAATTTGATTTCCTTTCTAATTTTACGCTTTCATAATTATGAAGTGAAAATTACAATAAATTGGTGTGCATTTCTTTTCTTGGCGTAGAGGGAAGGAAAATCGCGCTGATGGCGAGTGGGAATGCAAAGAAATTGAATGAAGATGATGACCCCCCCCCCCCCCCCGTATGCAATAGGGAGGAGTGCCCTACGGGATCAAGATTTGATTGCCAAGACTCGCGTTGTGACTGTCAATGTCCCCTTAAACATGGGAAAGTCTATCCTAAGGACTCCAACATAAGGAGTCACCCATGTGGCATGAGAATGAAACTGTGTGGTCCAGATCATGCCACACGGGTGACTCTTTATGTTAGAGTCACCATGATAGAACCTCCCCTTAAACATAGTGATAAGTGATGTTGTTATGATCCGCCGGTGCCAGTTGATTAAATGATAGTGACTTAGGCACCAATTTGGTACACATAAAAATGTACCGATCCCTCTCAACACCATACACTTAGATTTAAAATAAAATAAAAAAAGAGCAAAATTTGTGAACCACAAAATCATATTTTCGGGGGATGGGTGGGGGATATAGTAGGTGCCTTAATCATTTTCCTTGATTAAAACGATGAAACTAATAAATTCTCATTATAAATTTTAGCAAAAAGACAAGCCACACATAACCGAGAAGGATATCTTTACAACATTTGGCGTTCAGAAATATGTATAAAATGATCTGAGTCATACTACATTCGTCATAAAATATAAGTCCATTTAGTATTTTTGTTTTGTCCTATAATATAAGTCCATTTAAATAACTAATGAAGCTTTTATTATATTTTTCTTTTTTTACCCCTCATTTATTATCTATACACACTTTTCACTACTCTGCATTAATAACAACCAAAGGATATTTTATACTTTTCCATCAAAATTAACGACATATAATCATTTTACCAACTTTTTAATTTATGTGAAATCATTCAAATGAATTTACATTTTAAACGGAGGAGTTCATGTTAAAAGTTAGAAAGTTACACCTTAAAAAAATACAAACAAACAAACAAACCTCAATCTCTCTAGCTTAACCCCAATCCCACAACCCATTCCCCCTTCCAGCTTTTCCCCTTCTCCAATAACAACATTTTTCTCTATAATTAAAATGTCTAAAATTACACTTTCTGTGTAAGTTTTCGTTTTAATAATGTTTTCTTTGTGCTGAAATTTTCTGTGAGGGTTTTCAATGTAATAAAGTATGTCTTGCGAGTTTTATCGATAGATTTTTTCTATAATGCAATTCTACCCTCAATTTTATTGTTCATTTCGTAAAAAGAGCCGTTTTCATCTTCTTGAGCGGAAATACATTACATCACTCTTAATATGAACACATTAGAATGATGTCATCATTTTCAGTCAATCAGAATTATCAAGAGGGTTGTATTTTGCCATAGATAGGTGTTATAAATACAGATAGAAAACTTGCAGTTTTAGAAAGAAACAAACACAGAAGCAATATAAACATAAAGAATGACGGAATTGATAAACATAGAAACAAGAAGAACACAGTGATTTAACGTGGTTTCCGGCGTTGTGCCGACTACTCCAAGGACAGGAAAGGAGATATTTTATTATGCACATAATTACAAGGTTTTCACATGTGTGTGAATAACACTTTGAAAAAAATACGCATTGCATTGATTACAACATTTGTATTTATAGACACAAATTCCAAATCCTAACCGCCATAGAACTTTGCCGGAACTACCATAAATACCCCAGATGTGGACCCCAACTCCAGCTGTTATCCACTAGACGAAACTTAGCTCAAAACTGACTTCCAAGACTTGTAATCAGCTGCCCAGATGTAGAACTCAGCTATACTCAGGATAACTCAGTAGTCCAGAAACTGACTGTTGACTTCGAAGAAACTTAGTTGCACTTTATCAAACTGACCTTCACAGAACTGAATATACTTAACTGAACTGCCATCAATCTCAGTCTCAGTTTTCCCAGATTAGTTCCACTAGATATTTCTTAGTTTAGAGATCAAGTCACAAAAACTGATAAATCTCCACATTGTTGAACTCTCATTCAACGTCACCAGACTGCATAATCAGATGTACTTGTACCAGGACGTACATTACCAGACTTCTCCACAGAATCCACTCAGCTGACTTGCCCCCAACTGAGTTTCCAGAAAACGGATTATAAGCTTTGAATGTTAAGCAAGTCCAGACACAACTGAAACTTGCTTTGTTGAACTGGTTTAGTAAACATATCAGCAGAATTTCCCTTGGTGCTGATCTTCTTCACTACAACCCTCTTCTCATTTCTCGGAAAATGATATTTCACATCAATATGCTTGATTCTCTTATGATGAACCTGATCCTTAGCTAGACAAATTGCACTCAAACTGTCACAATAAATCTCAGCTTGATTCTGATGTAGCCCCAAATCACTGACTAGACCCTTCAACCAGATTGCTTCCTTGGATGCTTCAGTAAGAGCCATATACTCTGCTTCAGTTGTTGATAAAGCTATTGTTGCTTGCAGAGTTACTTTCCAGTGAATTCCCCAATGTGAAAACATAACCAGTCATTGATTTTCTATTGTCCACATCACCTGCATAATCAGCATCACAGTATCATGTGACCAAACTCTGAGTATCACCTCCATAAATGAGACCAACATCAGATGTACCCCTAAGGTACCTGAACATTCTTTTCACAGCTTTCCAGTGTTCCTTTCCAGGTTGAGCCATAAACCCGTTGACAACACTGATTGCCTGAGCCAGATCATGCCTAGTTCACACCATGACATACATCAGACTGCCAACTGCACTAGCGTAGGGAACTCTTGACATGTACTCCTTCTCTTCTGCTGACTGTGAAGCAAAAATTGACAAATGAACATTTGATGCCATAGAGTATTTATTGGTTTAGCCGACATACCAAACTTTGACAAAATCTTCTGTATATAGCCCTGCTGAGATAAAAACAGTTTTTTTTTTTCTGATTTCTATCTCTCCAGATCTCCATCTCCAAAATTTTCTTGGCTGCACCCAAATCTTTCATTTCAAACTCAACACCGAGAAGGTCTTTCGATATGCGAACATCGACTTCTTCTTTGCGGCCTATCGCATGTCATCCACATATAACACAAGATATATGTATGATCCATCTTCCAACTGACTGTTGTAGACACAGCAATCATAAGGACTTCTGCTATAACCCAACTAGATCATATAACTGTCAAACCTTTTATACCACTTTCTAGGAGCCTGCTTCAGTCCGTACAAGGGCTTCCTCAACTTACACACAAGATCTTCCTTATCAGGAACTTGGAAACCCTCTGGCTGAGTCATATATATCTCTTTATCTACCTCACCATGGAGAAAAGCTGTATTCACATCTAACTACTCAAGTTCTAAGTCTTGCTGTGCCACCATTGCTAGTAACACTCTGATTGAAGTATGACTGACTACTGGTGAGAATATCTCATCAAAGTCCACCCCTTCTTTCTGACTGAACCCTCTTACAACCAAACGTGCCTTATACTTAACTCATTCTGCCTCAGTTATCCCTTCCTTCTTCTTGAAAATCCATTTGCAAGTAACAACTCTCATATCAGCTGGATGTTTAACTAGATCCTAAGTCCGATTCTTCAATAATGACTCCATTTCATCTCCCATGACAGCAATCCATTGAGATACTTTAGAACATGTCACTGCTTCCCTGTAAGTAGAAGTTTCAAAACCATCCACTTCTTTTGCAACTTAAAGTGCGTATCCAACCATATCATCAAACCCATACCTTCTAGGAGGTATTCCAATATTGGATCTTCTAGCTCTACTGACAGCTATACTTTGCTGACCCATGTTCTTAGTTTGACGCTCAACTAACATTTATCTCAGCTGACTGGCTTGAATTCAGCTCTGGTTCAACAACCAGATCAGATGAAAACTGACTTGGATCAGTTGATTGTTGAATTCCAACGGACTCCACCTGAAGCTCCACCATTCTGTCAGTTTTCTTAGTTTCAGCACTGGTTTCAGTTTTATTTATCCTCCCCACTGATGAATTGAGAATATAATTTTCATCGAAAACTGTATCTCTGCTGAGAATGACACTGTTTTCTACTGATGACCAAATTCTATAACCCTTAAATCCATCACCATACCCCACAAACACTCCTTTCTTGGCCCTTGTTTCCAGTTTCCCTTCACTGACATGATAGTAAACTGTGCTTCCAAATACCCTTAGAACTGAATAATCTGCAGGCTTGCCTGACCACATCTCAACCGGTGTTTTGAGACCGATCCTGTGTGAGGACTCCCGTTGATTTAAGTATCAAGTGTGGTAATGACCTCTCGCCCAAAATCTCCTTGATAAACCAAAGCATGAGAAAGCATACATCTTGCTCTCTCCAGAAGAGTTTGATTCATCCTCTCAGCTACACCATTTTGCTGAGGAGTATTCCTGACTGTATGATGTCTGGCAATACCCTCATTTATGCACAAATCATCAAACTCAGTCCAGCAAAATTCCATACCATTATCTGTACGAAGCCTATTGATCTTCTTCCCTAACTGATTCTCAACTAGAGCCTTCCATTGCATGAAGCTTTTGAATGCCTCACTTTTGTGTTTCATCAGCATCACCCAAGTCATCCTTGAATAGTCATCAATAAAGGACACAAAATATCTGTGACCACCCAATGACTCCACCTTTGATGGCCCCCAACAATCAGAATGAATGTAATCAAGTGATGACTTTGTGTTGTGTACCCCTTTCGAGAACTTGCTCCTATGAAGCTTCCCAAACACACAATGCTCACAAAAGTCCAGATTCTTGACCTTACATCCCCCAAGAAGATTTTTCTGAGAAAGAACCTGCATCCCTTTTTCACCCATGTGACCTAGTCTCATGTGCCATAGTTTTATAAGCTGTGACTGATGAACCTCAACTGATGCCACAGCAGCAGATCCAGAAACAACTGACCCTTGTAATATATACAGAGTCCATTGCTTGACTCACCTGAGAACCTCAACTGAGTTATTATAGACACTCATCACACCACTTTCCCCCTTAAAACCAAATCCCCTGCTGTCCAAAGAACTGAGAGATACCAAGTTTTTGGTCATTTGTGGAACATGTCTAACTTCACTCAGTTTACAGAATTTTCCATCCTCTGTCCTCAACTGAACTGAGCCAATCCCAACTACCTTGCAAACTTTGTTGTTTGCCATAGATATATGACCACCATCTATCTACTGATAACTTGAGAACCACTCTCTGAGGGCAAATATGAAAGGATGCCCCAGAGTCCAGAATCCACACATCAGTTTGATGTGCTGACTCTCCTGCCACTAGGACCATGTCCTCATCTGAATCATGCTCAGCTGCTACAGCAGCTGTGTCAGAACTGTTCTTCGTTGTTTCTTCCTCTTTGGACAATTGGACTTCCAATGTCTATGCTCCTTACAATAATTACAGACATTTGTGGATTTAGGGTCTTTGGACCTTGTCTTCTTGGAACTTTTCTTCCAAGACTGACCATGCTCTTTACCACTGCTACTACTGACTATCAGTCCTGCAGCCTGATTGTCTGCTCCAGCTGCCTTATGTCTTAGCTCCCTGGCATGTAAAGCTGACCTTACATCCTCTAAAGCAACTGTATCCTTCCCAACTATGAAAGACTGTACAAAGTTCTCATAGGAAGCTGGTAATGAAACCAACAAAATCAAAGCAAAGATCTTCATCCTCAATCTTAACATCAATATTCCCGAGATCAAGTAATATTGTGTTCACCGATCAAGATGATCTCTCAACCGAGAGCCCCCTCATGCATCCTTGGGGCCGAACGACCCCGCTTCAAAGAAGCAACTTGTTGGTCAATGACTTAGTCATATACAGGCTTTCAAGCTTTAACCATAACTTGGCAGCGGTGTCTTCCTCAGAAATTTCTGTGATAACATCATCAGACAAGCACAACATGATGGTTGAATGTGCTTTCTCCTCCAGACTGGCATAATCTGCAGAACTGGCATCCCCTCTACTTGATAAAGGATTCCACAATCCTTGTTGCTTTAACAAGGCCCGCATCTTGATTTGCCATAAACTGAAATTGTTCCTCCCTGTAAATTTATCAATCTTCACGTTCATTGTTGACATCCTTCTAATTAAAGAACAAACCTTTGATCACAAAATCCTAGCACCGGTCACCGGTCTTGGTGAAGATCAACTCTATTCACCTGCAACTCCTGAATCTTGAACCTGACGCTCCGATACCAGTTTGTTATAAACACAGACATAAAGCTTGCAGTTTTAGAAAGAAACAAATACAGAAGAAATGCAAACGTAAAGAATGGCGGAATTGATAAACACAGAAACAAGAAGAACATAGTGATTTAACGTGGTTTCCGGCGTTGTGCCGACTACTCCACGGACAGGAAATGAGATATTTTATTATGCACAGAATTACAAGGTTTTCACAAGTGTGTGAATAACACTTTGAAAAAAACACACATTGCATTCATTACAAATTGGTATTTATAGACACAAGTTCCAAACCCTAACCGCCTTAGATCTTTTCGGAACTACCATAAATACCCCAGATGTGGACCCCAGCTCCAACTGTTATCCACCAGACGAAACTCACTCAAACTCGGCTTTACTTGTAATCACAGACGACTATAAAACTCGACTAAACCGACTCGACTTCGAAGAAACTCAGTTGCACTTTATCAAACTGACTTTCACAAAACGTATACTTAACTTGAACTGACCATCAATCTCAGTCTCAATTTTCCCAGATTAGTTTCACCAGATATTTTTCAGTTTAGATATCAAGTCACCAAAACTGACAATAGGGATGTCTATTATAAATCTATTGATTCTATTGGTTTGACACCGTAAGCAAGATTTGGTTCTGGATCAAAATACAATATGTAAATCAATAATAAAGCGTTGAATATTAATATATTCAATTGTATAAACATTTCGTACATATATATAATGCTCGGCAGATCCGTCCCTAGGCATAGGCCAACGAGACCCTGGCCTAGGGCCCTTCGACAAATTATAAAATTTAGGGCCCACAATTTCTTTTGCTTCAATAAGTCTATTATTGTAAGGATGTATTTTATTATATCCATTAAAACCGTTTGTGTTGTTTCAGAAGGCTCTTAATAAATTGGTTTAAGGCCTTAAGAAACTCATGGACGACCCTGATGCTCAGATGCATATAAAATCATGAGTGGTTGAACTAATCCATGAGTTGGATTTGAACAAAGTCTCATTACAATTACAATTAACATATATATCACGTCCTCATTTGTTTGTTATTCCAGCTACAAAGAGACCAAAGCATTACGGTGATTCCAAGATGAAATTCAGAAAAACATATCCAACCTCAATTAATTAATTATGATGTGCTATATCATCTTCGTCTCCTTGCTTAGTTTGTTCGTACAAGAGCAAATTCCATTGATGTTATGTTGGAATAGGTGTATCGTGTATAGAGTGATTTATGAACAGATCCGTAATTTACGGATTAAATTACGGAAAATAAAACTAGAAAATAAATCATGCAAATAGAATAACTCATATTATCTAGCAGATATCTAATACAAACAATTTTACCGTACAGATCTAACTCGAACAATAAAATTATGATGTAGAAAATAAAGGACTAGAAATCAAACCGAGACGAGTAGTTACTCTTTTCTTAAGACAAATTGCTCCAGTATGGTGCCCACGGTAGTAACAACTGTCTTTCAAGATATAACGGCTTTCGTCTCGTATTTAGAGGCACTTCAAAAATCCAAGCTCTGGAGAACTTACAGAGTGCTCCGACTTCTCTTCGACTCAATAGCTAGATCTATATGACTGACTCTTCGTGGTGGAAAGACACAAGAGAAAATTCGATCATCTAATTATCATTCATAGGGATCCTTTATATAGTGGAGAAGATGTGTCAATACTCAATTCTGATTGGCCGAAACAAGTCATCGGCTGACTTTTCCCCTTGGAAAAGTTATATTTGGCCGACTTCTTCTTATTCCCACACGTTGGGATTAATTTATTTAATCCTCAACTCTGATTGGTCAGATGATGTGTCATCTGAATTCTGATTGGTCGGATTACTCAATGAATTATGTTTGGTTGAATGACGCAATCACATGCCAAAAATAAACATTAATGTTTTGGTTAATTTCAAAAAGAAATTTTCTCCAAATTTTTTAATAGTAACATCCGATCCTATCCGAGCTCGAGCACGAGCCGGCCGGACGGCGGCGGCGGCGCGCGCTCGTGGAATAATCTAAGTCCTCCCTCCTGCACAAAAGTGCTTTGTGAGGCACACCCATAAGAGACACATTAGCTCTTACCGCTTGAGTTCTCAACACTCAAGTTTCCAATGTGGGAGAATAGGGTGAGGTCCTCCCTTCAACTCCCATCTCCTACATACTTTCTACTAATCTTAGGTATTAATTTCTCATTCACCCGATATCCCAATCGAGTGATTCAAAAGCTCATCATCAACTACTCCATATGGAGTATTTAATGATATCATTAACTCTCGATGACATACATTGGAGCCTATCCATAATTAGTGCTAAAGTTGACTGTTCAACCCTTCAATCGGGCTTTTTCTCCAACAATCCCCCACATGAATGAAAATTAATGCATACGTAAATGCAGACTCTGAAGAGAAGTTAGACAAAAAAAATTGCATCAGGAGAGGTAGCTTCTGGCCTTGAACCTGCCTTAGTGAAGTACTATCGGATTTACTCGGCTAATCAGTGAAGTAGGCCTTGAACTGTTCAGCCTTTAGTGTAAACCAAGACAATAACACTCACATAATATTTCCCCTCGCACCTTTCAGTTCTCATGGTTGTGTCCGACTCGGCCCTGGACAACACTTGGTTTCAGAAAATGCGTTAGAGAATTCAAGCCTCGAAATTCTCACAGAAGTGGCCCCACTTCGCACATACATAGGTTACCTCCTATCAAGGGTATTCTACCCTACCTCACTTGAATATCAAGTTATATGAATCATTAAAAACTTTGCTTAACTTCACACCCACTGCAAACAGCACGTCTATTCTCTCAGAATGGGTAAGTGCTAGGTTGGGTTCCCACTACAAGAAAACATGCGTAAAAAGGCTTCAGTCCCATTCCGGTTAAAATTGACATCTAATCTCTAGCTAAACCTTTTGTAAGTGGATCCACAAGATTCTCCTTCGATCTTATATAATCAATGAAAATCACACCATTAGAGATCAATTGTTTGATGGTATTGTGTCTATGGCGTATGTGTCGAGACTTACCATTATCCGTGCTACTATGTGCCCTTCCTATAGCCAACCGACTGTCGCAGTGTATGCTGATAGCAGCCACTGGCTTAGGCCAACACGGAATATCCTCTATGAAATTCCTAAGCCATTCAGCTTCTTCTCCAGCCTTATCCAATGCAATGAACTCATCTTTCATTGTGGAGCGAGCTATGCGTGTTTGTCATGTAGACTTACAAGAAACATGAACACTACCAATCGTGAAGAAGTATCCACTTGTGGACTTCATATATTTCATATTCAATTGGTAGCACAGTATCCTTCTAGTACTGCTGGATAGCTCGTATACGGGTAATCCCAGACTCATAGTGTACTTTATGTACCTCAACAACCTATTTAAGGCTTTCCGATGATTATGGTCTGGATTACTCATGAACCTACTCAATTTATTCACAACACATGCTAAGTTTAGTCGTGTTCATTTGGTTATGTACAACAGACTACCAATCACTTGAGAACATCTTAATTGATCCACAGGTTCACCTCTATTCTTGGCTAAGTGCACACTTAGGTCAAGTGCAGTGCTCACTGGACTTTCATCAAAGACATTAAATCTTTCCACGACAGACTCAATATAATGAGTTTGTGACAACACAAGTCCATCGGGTACCCTAGTATCATATCTGCAACTCCAAGGTCCTTCAGATCGAAGTTCCTTGCCAGCATCTTTTTGTATTCATGATCTTCTCATGAGTACTTCCCATTATCAACATGTCATAGACATACTATCACAATGGTGTGTTCTTAATGTAGACATATATGTGTCCTACCCACTTGGCAACATAACATTGTCAAACTCGATATGCCAGTGCTCTGGCTAACATTCGAGCCCACAAAGAGACTTCTCAAGTCTACACACCTTACTCTCTTGCCCTGGAACTATGAACCCCTCGGGTTTTTCCAAGTACATCTCTTCTTTTAACTCACTATAACCATCCATTTAAAGGATTTCCAGGTTATAGACTCTAGCTATATCGATGTCAACCCTTATATAAGTAATTCTTGTAACTTGTAAGTAAGAAGTCAAGGTCTTCTTTCTGTCGATGCCCTCGGGCTACCAACAACGCCTTACAATTATCAATAAATCCATCAACCTTTAACTTCTTCTTGAAGATCCAGTTGCACCCGAGTGGTTTATTCCCGGTGGAAGACCAACCAACTCCCAAGTGTGGTTTTGCTTGATGGATTCCATTTCTCTATTTACACCCCTTTCCTGAAAGGAGCTTCTGGAATAGACATTGCCTCAGCATATGTCCTGTGTTCATTTTCTACCATATAGGTCAGAAAATCCGGATCAAAGGACTCGGAATTTCTAGCCCTCATACTATAACAAGGTTCCTCAAGTTTTTGAGTGTCACTCTCTTCTTGAGGCTCATATGTCTGCTTAATCATGCTTGCTCTATATATTTCCTTATATGGAAAAAGATCTTCAAAGAACTCAACATTCATCGACTCGATGATGACACCGTCACGTACATCATAGATGTCGGTTTTATGCACAAAAAACCAATAGGCATAACTCTTGAGAGTATATAAGGTGAATATACAACCAACTGTTTTAGGTCCTATTTTCACTTGCTTTGGTTTAGGTACTTCTACCTTAGCCAAACATCCCCACATTTCCAAGAATTTGTAGCTCGACCTTGGCCTTCCCACAAATCATACGGGGTGTTATCCTTCTTCTTTGAAGGAATCTTGTTTCAGAATGAGTTTACTGAGAGGACAGCTTCCCCTCACAAGTTCTGAGGTAAACCCAAACTTAACAACATATCATTCATCAACTCTTTAAGAGTTTGGTTCTTGCACGTCGCAATACAACTTGACAGAGGTGTGTATGATGTAGTTGTTTGAAGAATGATGCCGGGCTCTTAGCAAGACTCAAGAAACAATACATCATATCCACAACCACAAACACGACGAATACATCTCATCCGTTTGCTATGTTTATTCTCACCTTCATTCTGACAACCCTCAAGGCATCACGAGCCTTATTTCCGCTTTTCAGCATTTAAACATCATAATATTTGGTTCTATCATCACTAAAAGTAGCAAGATACTTTTATTACCTCTAGTTTACATGAATCTAGAGGTTCTGTGTTCCTTTCTACCGGTCAACCGGTGACTTAGCCAACATGGCTTCAACCCATACTAGACACTTGCGATTAAGATCAAATTTCAAATTTAGTAACAACATCATGTTCATCAATGGACGAACGAATTTGAAATTTGCAAGTCCTAGCCATAGTGTCACAAGTAAGATTACTCAAGCATGTAAGCAGATCTTAAAGCCAATCTCACTGGAGCATCACTTTGTGCTCATCAGACAGTTTCACTGTCAACATATTGATCAATCTGGTTTGATCATTCAAAACTTCGTTTGTTGCACCGCCGAACTTCTTCATCCAAATGATGATATTAACCAGTCATTGGTGCTACGTCTAGTACTACAACAAGCACGTAGATATCTACCACATTAGGACTAACCTTAGTGATTCATTCTATTTCTGTTCAATGACAGAAATGAACAACTGTAAAATTAAGTAGGGTGAACCCAATAAGCTAAGTTGAACTACCGCAAAGCACGCCATCCATATACAAAATAGAAGTACCAATAGTCATTCTTTGATTTAGTCTACTATCTCAAATTGAATGTCATGTCAAGAAAGTAAATCTTATTAACACAATAGTTCCAAGTGGGTACTGCTTAAAATAATTCCACCATGCTCGTTGACTATTTCCAATCAAATTACCTACAAGAAATATACACCATCAATTCGTTTGACTAAACAGTAAATATGACTCTGAATCTTTTACCAAGAAAATTAGTAACGGCAACCTTCGAAAATATCTAGGTAAAATTATTAGTGAATCTGGTACACGTTGAAAGTATTCCAACTTGAAGACATCACAGGAAAATATTCTCATACAAAGTAAATACCTTCGGATGTTATCGCAAAATTTATATACTCCAGCCCCTTCCTCTACTACAGAATAATCGCCCTAATTGTGTGGCCATCTTTCGCATTAGCCCTAAGAGTGAGTCCCAGATAGAATTTTCCAAAATTTATATACTCCGGCCCCTTCCTCTACTACGGGGTCGGCCTGGCATTTTTTGAGCTTAATGCCAAGTCTCCGAATTGAGTTTTTTAGTTGAAGTTATCTTTTATTTTTCAAAAACATACTTATCGCGTTTTTAACATCCGTAAATACAAAATTCAATTTGTTGATAGCCTCAAAACATGCCTACAAAGTGTTAGATATTGTTTTATAAATAAATATTTTGATTATCGTTTGCATACGAGTTGCCGTACGAATTAATGTTATCACAACGAAACGGGATTCATACATTTTTTCAAAATCCATTCATCAATTCGTGAACAGATTCATGAAGATTCATGAAACTACGAAAGGATGCAACTCAGAAAATTCAAGAGTTGCATGTTTTAGGCCTAACTGACATGATTCTACCATTTCGTGCAAGGAGTACCTCCATTTGTTTATAAGATAACTTCAGCATATAAAAGGCACAAGTAAGCAATCGAAATTCAGATAGTTTACAGCATCATCAGAACAAATATTGAGTGTCCTCGGGTTTGATTCAAACAAGTCACTGTTTGAATCAAACACCTCCATTGTATCCTGAGAGATTTTCGTTTGAATCCCTAAGTGACAATCTGCGTGAGACGAAACATCTCTTTAAAGATAACGTTCTTACGTGCCTTGGAGTTTTTTCTGAGTCTGTCAAAAAACTTGTTTGTATGTCTAATTTTTTTGGGCCAAATTTTTTTTTATTGGGACATTTATCGATTAGAGTAAAAAAAAATTTGGGTCTTTATAAAAAAAAAGTAAACATATTATATTCGATTGGATCGGATTGAATCTATACAAATTTTTTTTTATTTTAACGAAACATATATCATTGGGCCCTTCCGACACCGTTAGACTTAAGACGGGACGGCCGTCTCTCCGACTTCACAGGGCCGGCCCAGGGCACGAGGAGGTAGAAGCAATGCAGTGCTTAATTACTTTTTTTCCATATGATAATGACCAGGCTCACGGTCAAAATATCAAAACCAGAAGATACAGATATCTTTCCTTTTCCATTCCCACAAGAAAATAATTAATTATAATTCAACAACTTGACCTGATCTTGAAGGTTCTGATTCTCAATTAAATATATCAGTCAACACTGATTGGTATTCGAATTCAACAATTTAATACACACGAGGTGATAGAAAAGTATCAGCATGAATCTAAACCAAGGCTAATCGAAACATATTAGAGATACAGAGCAGGCAGATTGATAAAAGATAAAAAAACCGATTAATTACCTTGGACACCATAGTGCTGCAAATTAAGAGGTTAGAAGCACGGATTCAACATAAGGACAAAAAACTAGCAACAGTCCGACCAGATCTTTAAAGTAAAGGGTTCAAACGATCCTACAACACATGAATCACAATTTTTTTAAGTTTGTTGGGATAGGTGTATAGTGTGTGGAGTGATTTACGGAACAGATCCGTAATTTACGGATTAAATTACGGAAAATAAAACTAAAAAATAAATCATGCAAGCAGATCTAACACAACCAATCTTACCGTACATATCTAACTCGAACAACGAACAATAAAGTTATGATTTAGAAAATAAAGGACTAGAGATCAAACCGAGGCGAATAATTACTTTTTTCTTAAGACAAATTGCTCCGGTATGGTGCCCACGGTAGTAGCAACTGTCTCCCAAGATACAACGGCTTTCGTCTCGGATTTAGAGGCACTTTAAAAATCCGAGGTCCGGAGAATTTACAGAGTGCTCCGACTTCTCTTCGACTCAATATCTACATCTATATGACTGAATCTTCGTGGTGGAAAGACACACGAGAAAATTTGATCATCTAATCCTCATTCATAGGGATCCTTTATATAGTGGAGATGAGGTGTCAATACTCAATTCTGATTGGCCGAAACACGCCATCGGCTGACTTTTCCCCTTGGAATAGTTATATTTGGCCGAATTCTTCTTATTCCCACACTTTGGGATTAATTTATTTAATCCTCAACTCTGATTGGTCGGATGATGTGTCGTCTGAATTCTGATTGGTCGGATGACTCAATGAATTTGATTGGTCGAATGACACAATCACATGCCAAAAGTAAACATTAATATTTTGTTAATTTCAAAAAGAAATTTTCTCCAAAAATTTTAATAGTAACATCCAATTCGATCCAATCCGCACCGAGCCGATCTCGAGCCGAGCCGGCCGGACGGCGGCGGCGCGTTCGCATGTGGAATAATCTAAGTCCTCCCTCCTGTACAAAAGTGCTTTGCCCCTTGGGGCACACCCATAAGAGACACACTAACTCTTATCACTTTAGTTCCCAACACTCAAGTTTCCAATGAGGGAGAATGGGGTGAGGTCCTCCCTTCAACTCCCATTTCCTACATAGCCATTAATTTCTCATTTATCCGATATCCGAATCGAGTGATTCAAAAGCCCTTCATCAACTACTCCGTATGGAGTATTTAATGATATCATTAACTCTCGATGTCACATCGGAGCCTATCCATAATTAGCGCTAAAGTTGACTGTTCAACCTTTCAATCGGGCTTTTTCTCCAACATGTTACACTATAAGGATGATGGCGTCTAAAACGCCTCTAAAAGTATACGGAGACGTTTTAGTTTAGTTGTGGCATTTTAAGCGCCTTCTCTATGGATGTCACTATAGCTAACTAAAACACCAATTGCAACATTTTAAGAACGTCTTCTTAGATTTTTAATCAAAATCTTCAAAACGTCCCGAAAGACCTTTGTGGACATGATTTAAAACGCCATGAAAAAATCCGGTTGTCACACTTACAAGCGCCCAACATAGTCGGGATGTCACTTCCCGAAGTGTCCCAACATACCCTTTGCTCACATTTTAAAAAGTCCTTAAAGACCCTGTTGGCCACGATTCAAAATGCCGCAAAAAAACCTTACGATGATATTTATCTTAATTGTCAACTAAGTGACTTGATCTCTAATTTGGTGGAACTAATCTGTTACCTCAGCTGAATGATAATCAGTTGAGTATGTCTGAAGTTAGCATTCTGTTGAGGTATGGTGAATACATCTGAGTTCTGCAATCTGGTTTGTTACAAGTCTGGAAAGTTAGCTGCTGCTGAGTTTCATGTTGGGCCCACATCTGGGCATTTATGGTAAATAGATCCTTTGGAGGTTAGGGTTTAGAGGATTGTGCCTATAAATATCAATTGTTGTAACCAATGTAGTGGTGTGTAATCTGTCAGAAATTCAGTGCATAGTAAAATATCTTTTTTCTGTCCGTGGAGTAGTCGGTACAACGTCGAAAACCACGTTAAATCCTATGTTCTTGTTGATTTATTACTATTAGATTGCTTCTCTTACTTATCTCTTTTGCCATCTGGATTCCTTATTTGTTATAACATTAACGAACCAAGATTGAACATATTTTTTGTTTGTTTGTTAAGTGAAGGAACATGAACAAGCTCGTAACCTAAATGTATGGTCATGTACAATACACAGTTTGTTAGTGAATATAACACTATAATGCCGGGTTTCAAGTAAATGAGAGACCGATAACAAATTGCACGTGAGATCGAGAATATAAAGAACATCATCCAAAATCATATCACGACTCAATATAATGGTGCCGGCTATGGTGGCAGTGGAACCGTGCCCATTTGGCAACACAACCGAAGAGGATATATCACACAAATTTCTAAATAAAGAAAAATTATCGGATATATGATTTGATGCACCTATATAACTGAGCCAATCAGTGAAATAAGACATACCAGATAATTTTTCAGAAGTGGTAGCAGAAGGTTTGGTGTGCTTTAAAATAGACATCAATTGAGCCCATTGATCATCAGAAAGAGTTGGAGCACTTGAACGATCACCCTCTCCAATATTAGGTGAATTAGATTGTTTGTGCCCTCCGACCACCACACCCATGAATAACCATGAGTTTGTTGTCTGTTAGGATCAGCCCTGTAATATGGAGTCTGCTGAGGTCTTGAATAAGTCCTTTGCTGATCACATTGCTTAGGTTTTACCCTAGCATTATGATTATGACTATTGTTTCTAGCAGTAGGGGCAGGAATATTCCAGTCATCATCAGTAAGGAACAATCTACCTTCCCCCCCGAGATAAGTATCCCTAGAATGATTAACATTTTTAGGTTTTGGATTCTTATCCTTGGAATATTTCTGATTTTTGCCTTTTTGTGGTCCAACAGACTTAGCAGCAGGTCTGCTATCAGCAGGTCTAGAAGGTCCAGCAGTCCTATTCTTGGATTTACCCCTTTTGTTAGGTACTATTGACCTTTTAGGCTTCTGATTTTGCTTCTTTGAAGTCTTCTCAATAGGCTTTATTGCCTCAGCAACCCTATTAGGAGTTGGATCTTGTGCAGGCACAAACTTAGGACCAATTCTGGTACTAGGTTCAGGAACCTTACTGGATCCACTCTTAGTAGATTGTTGAGTTCCAAATCCAAGGCCAATTCTATCACCATAAGGCTTTCCAGATTTGAATGCAGTGTTGGAACTAGATTGTTCAGCGTCCAGGTTTCTTGTAGTTGAAGCATAGATAATCAGGTTCCTTTTTCTGTTTCAGGTCAGGACAGTCAGGTTTGAAGTGTCCTGGTTTCTTGCAATGAAAACACAAATAATCATTATCTTTCTTGGATTCTTCCTTCTTCTTTTCACTTGATTTCTTTGTGAAATTCCTTGGAGAACCCCTTCTGTTTTCATCATTCTGATCTTCTTGCTCAGTAGGGCAATTTGCTCTTGCATCTCATCCAGTAGATCATCTTGACCACCTGATTATTCTTCTTTATGTGCAGCTGCAAATGCAGTAGTCTTTGGTTCTTCCTTTTCAGTCTCAGGAACAAGTTTCTTACTGAATTCATATGCCTTGAGATCTGAAAACAGTTTGAAGGTATCTTCTTCATGTAGACTCCTAGATTCTTCTATGGTTGTACCTTTCATCTCCCAAACCTCCTTTGCAGGTAGGGCTTCTAAGATTCTTGTATTGATCTCTTCTTTTGTATAAATTACATTCAGCAGGGTGAGTTCATATAGCATTGAATCTTGACTCCATTTGCTCAATGGTTTCATTTGATTTCATCTTAAAATCTTGGAACTTTCTTTTGGCTACCTGACTTTGTTTTTCTTTATAGCATCAGTGCCTTCACAGATAAGTTGTAATTTTTCCCAAAGTTCCTTTGTAGTTTTGCAATCCTTCACTTTCATGTACATATTGCTATCCAAGGTTCTGTATATGATATCAATAGAAATATTGTTGAGGTTTGCTCTTTTTCTATCTTCAACACCCCACTCTCTTTTTGGATTTGGAACATATTGAGTTTCACTACCCACAATTATGGCCTTAGTGATTTCTAGTGGTCCATCAGCCAGCACATCCATCATCTCATCATGTGTTGCAACTAGATAAGCCTGCATACGACGTTTATACTCATCAAAATGATCTAAGGAACACATCAACATAGTCCTAGCATACTGGTTGTTATCCATGATGCAAAGCTTTGAAAATCATAAACTTGAAAAAGTTTTCAAAGTTTTTTCACAAGCACAACAAGTAGGATTACTTCAGAACAGAAGCACTGCTCCGATACCAATTGTTGGTCCCTTGAAAAGGCTTTGGTTAAGTTTAGATGGGGGGAGGGTGAATAAACTTAACACTTAAAACTTTTGGAGTTAACAAACTCAGGAATGTCGTAGCCGATCGCTCGAGTAGTCCGTCGACCACTCGCAGTCACCGACGTTGATATTACTGGATTTGTTGCAGCGGAATATATTTAGTTTAAGCCTTATACTAAGTATTAGATACTTGTTGTTAGAAGAATGATACTAAGTATTAGATACTCAGTAGTGTAAATGTGTGATTCAGTTGCTAGTTTCAGTAGGTTGAGGTGTTCAGTATACTAAATGCAGAAAGTATATGCAGAAAGTAAGTAGGCAAATTTTATAGTGGTTCCAGGTGGTGTAATCCTGTCAGTCCACTCTTCTCCTGTGATGTTGGAGGAAATTCAATAGAGATCTTTGAGGTTGCAGTTACAAAAATCCCTAAGCAGTCTGTCCTTCACCAATAACTATGGCTTCACAAAATGAAAACTTGAAACAGGTAGGATTGCTGTTCCAAAGTATTCCACTGGTCCTTGAAGGGTAGGATTGCCTCTTCACCAGCTCCACCACAAACAACAGTTCTTGACACCTAAGTGCTTCTCTGTCTTCAGCAGGTTTCTTGTAAAATAAAGTTTGAATCAAGTGAATGCTTCAGCAGTCAGCAGCTTGATCAGGATGAAATGATCAGCAGCTTGATGTCTTCAAGTGTGTATACTTGATGTAACTTGATAGGAGGTTGCACTTGAAGATATTTCTTGATCAATCAGTTAAAGCTCTATGTATGTCAGCATGTGATTTTCTTGATCAGAAATTTGATAGCTTTGAGTAGATTATTTGTTTTCATCACTTGTATCTGAGTCATGAGTCTTCTATTTATAGGTGAGAATCCTGTGACTTATGTTTGAATTTCAAACATAGCTGTTTCAAATTTGTCTCTATCTTGACTTGCTTTCTATCTCTATTCATAGTACTGACACTGTCAGTTTACTTTTTGTCAGTTTCCAATCTGTCCACCCTTTGACTTATGTCTATTGGTTAATCCTCTGAATCTTTCCAACATTCTTTTTATCTTGGCCATTGATTTGTTGACAATATCAAGGCTTGTAATCCATCATTATCCTTGTAATCTTCCAATGTAACCCTTGATTAAATCGAGAAATATACTCAGCAAATATTTGAAGTATGACAGACTGCTGATGTACACATTTCTCAGCAAGTCTAAGTCTGCTGTGTTTTAACAACATATCGACCGACTTCTTCTCATCTAACTTTTTATTGTGAAGTTAGAGTACACCATTTTGAACATAACTAAGTTCCAGTCACCACTTAATATATGGAACTTAGACATTGTACACAAGGTGTATGTAATCAGTTTAGGTCATCACAGACTTTCCTAAATACTGATTCCATATCCTTGAATTTAAATACTAAGTTTGATCCCTTAGCCTTCAATAACTGAGTTTGTACCCTCAGCCTTCAGTCTTCAGCAAGTTCCTAGACACTCTACTGACCTAGTTACCCTATTGATCTAGACAAGGTCTGCTGATACAGTTGACTTAATTACAGTGCTTGTTTGATCAAACCTATACAAAGATCAAACTCTAATAAATCTATACATTTGATCTAGACATCTTTTTGCCTTTGCTCTATAACAACAAGTCTGACACTTATCATTAAGACTTAAAATATGTCCAACACTCTTTAATTGCTTCTGATCCTTCATTGACCAGTGCCAACTTGTCCCACATCTCTTTTGCTGTTTTGCAATCTTTGATCCTCATGAACATGTTACTGTCCAGAGTCTTCAAAATCATATCTTTTACAACAAAGTCTAGGTTTGCTCTTCTTCTGTCATTCTTGGTCCAATCCTTCTTGAGTTTGTCTATCTCCTTTCCTTGATATGCTCCTATGGTTATCACAGTTGTGATCTTGATTGGGCCGTCGTTGATTACATCCAACATCTCCTCATGAGTTGTTGCAAGATGAGACAACATCCTTATTTTATATTCATCAAAGTTATTGACATTGCATACATGTACCTTTGACATAAAATTTGAGGAATCCATAAGTACAAATAAAAGATATATATATAAAGCACAGGTTTGAAAACTACTTTGAAAATATGTGATTTCCTTGTTACCAGAAATTAGATCTGAATAGGTTCTGATACTAAGAACACTGCTCCGATACTAATTGTTGGTCCTAGAGAAGGGTAAAACTATAGTCAGGGGGGAGGGTGAATGACTATATTGGAGTTTCAAAAACTTTTCTTATATTTAAAAGCTTTTGGGCAGCGGATAAGTCCCTTCTTAAAATGTTGTTTCAAAGTAGATTATGCAATCACAAATATAGATTATGTAATGAAATAAAGTGCTGTAAAGTAAATTGCTCAGAATAAATAGACACAAAGGTTTATAGTGGTTCAGAGTGGTGTAATCCCTTAATCCACTCTTCTCCTGTGATGATTGGAGGAATTCACTATTGTTTTCACAGATACAATAGCACGATTGTCCTTGGCTACACAAGCTTCACAATCTACAAGACTATCACTCCCTGGCTTTAAAAGCTTCAGTGACTCAGTCTCTATCATTGCTCCTTAAAAACAAATCTTTCAACAACTATCACAAAGGTTGCAACTCCTTCTCAGATTCCTCCAATTCAATTGCCTCAGTTAATGTGAATTGAATTCATAGATTTGTTGATCAATCTCAGAGCTTGATATGTAATTGAAGTTCTGATTACTGAGTTGATCTCTAGATATTCCTTTAAGTATAGATATAAGTTTTTCAGATTGATAGAGTTTCATCTTGTTTCTTATCAGATTCAATCATTTTTTTTGTGTCTGTCAATGCCTTCTATTTATAGCCTTGATAATCCTTGATTTGAATTTTCGTCCGTTGGCAATTTAATGTGGGAAATAATCCTTGATTTAATTTTCGATTCCCCTTTAATTATATTCTCCTTGATTTCAGTGATTAGATTTCTTCAAACGTCTATCAGAAAATCCGTCCTTGATTGATCCTCAATTTAACGGTTAAGTTTGATTCCTCTGACTTGGCTGTTTTTATCTTCCTTCACTGCATTGCCTTGACTCAGCCAATAATCAGTTCACTCTGCCGTTTTACTGCTTCGTTCTTTTCTTTGATCTTTCAGGTAATTCTGTACTTCATTGATCATTGATTTGGGTGAGATCAGTGTACACCATATTTAAACATTAAGTTTCATCACTTGAAATGTAACTTAGACTTATCCAAGGTCATCACAGACTTCCTTGGATATAAGTCAGACCATAATGTCTTCATGCTTCTCTGCTGGTACTTGGCTGGCTTCACTCTACCGAGTATCCATTTTACTTTTCCGTCCTACCAACCAGTACAATACCTGTCTGACTCAATTTATACAACATGTCAGACTCTAAGTAAAGACTTATACAGAGAATTCTAATTTATTTCAGGCTTGTAATAACAGCTAGTATGGCTATCATCAAAACATAATAAAATGTTTCTAACACCTAGTTTGTCTTACCCAGAGGGAATGTCCCTGAAAGGCTGACGTGGATAGTAATATGATCACCATGAGGCGATAGTGATGGCTGAAGGGTACGGGGTGTAAACCTTGTAATTATCTTTATGCCGTCAGCTGAGCCCAGTTTTATTCAGACTATGCTTGTTGTAACTTCATATCATGTGTTGAAGACGTTGGGAAATCAGCCCAATGTTCATAGACGATAACATGATATGAGAGCCCACGAGATCCATTTATGGACCCGAACAAGTTTCTCTACACAATTTCTTTGTTTGATAATCAAGGAGTTTGATTTAGTCAAAAGAAGGGATATGCCTAATGTGCAAGAGTGATAGTGGGAGTGTGTTATGATTCTTGAGTAGGGTATTGGATATCTCTCTCGGGAATTATCACCCCATGTCATAGTCAATTAATGTTTGGTAGTTCAAGGTCTTTACGAAAGGACTTGGATTAGTAGTTTTATTTTTAGAACTAAGAATCTATAGTGATATATTTAACTGCTGTTAGTTTATGATAATGTCGAAATTATCTAGGGTGTTCAGCGGATGATGATGATGGATATCTGGCTGTGATTTTCACATGAGAGTGGTGGTGTGAGGAGGAGCTAAAGAACTCCGGCGGTGGTGAATGATGAAGCAACGTAAGTACAGAAAGAGTAGTTAAATGGGCAGAGTTTTGCCTTGTTTTGCATATATTCCACCTTGTTTATGGATGTGGAATATATTATAGGGTAATGACCGGCTTATATTTGACATAATTACAACTAAGGACATAGTACAACTAAATTTGTGGTGGCTGATCGGGTCGCATCTGATTGTGGGCGATGCGGATCCTCGGGTTGTCATCCTATATCCTTAGTGGGCTAGTAGGGTCGTCAGTCTATATCCTCTAAGTGCTCGGGGTGGAGACCCTCGGGCGGATCTCTCACCATTGTGCTCATCATGGGCCTGTTGTTGAAGCCCATTTCCGAAGCGGTTGTATCCGGAGGGCAAGAGCCTGGCCGTTCCATCCTTGTTCAGTCCCCCTACGCCTGTACGCGGCGGTCGGTAGGCCGGTGGGCTGAGCCTGCCTATCAGTTTATAGTTTACCTATATAGATGTGTTGCTAAAAGAGTTTAGCATAGATCACGACATGAGATACTGTTGGCCGGTGTTCTCAAGATCTATCTATGTTAGGACGTTAGTCCTAAAGATAAGGTGAAAGATGATACTTATGGAAGGTTCCCTTTACTACTGAAATAGGATCCATCATAATAATGCCAAATGTTCATATTCCATGAAGAGTCATGAGCAAGTATGAAAGTGAATCTGGTGAATGTCGAGAATATCCTTAAACAGTTAATGATGGTTTCCTAGTTTATCAAAACTTGGAATCAGATAAATATAGTTATACAGACGTATATCCTGAGTCTTATGAAGACGAGTAGGAGCTAAAGTCTGGGTTTGCAGTCACTTTGATTAAGTAATACAGTGAGCTGGAAATGTTCTTGGCTATGAGTCACTGTAAATTCTACAACTTAGCCAAAGCACAATAGTGCCCTTAAAGGCACAACGGGAGTAGTACATGAGTCCAGAAGGTTCATTCCAGAACCTTGTATGGTTCTTCCACCTTTTCTATATAGCTGATATAGTAAGTGGATCATTGCTTGAAGCAAGAACTAGGGTCTCGTCAGAGATTCATGTGTGTGTTGAGGCGGTTCCTTTTGACTTGATCATTTGGAGCATGATATGAAGACAGTCTGAGTCCCCACGGATAGCGATCCGTTCAAGGCTAGGGCTGGTTGCGAGTATTGCATGAGATTCTTGTGTTTCTACCTGGTCTTGTGTGTGCTAGTGATTGGTTTTAGGCCAAGTGGGAGATTGTTGAAATAGTGTCCTAAACCCAATCGGGTTGGACCGGATGCGACCGGGTCGGATCATTTCTACTATTTCTTTGTGTTTATACATATATTAAATAGTTTTTTTTTTTCTGCGTCATATATATGTACTTTTAAAGAACCAATTGTGAATTATTGTATGATAACATCCTTAGTATTAAACTGTGATAAAGAAACCATGATAGGCGATTATGGTTTATGAGATCTCTTTAATAAGTTTGATACTTAAATGTCTCTAGGTTTATGTACTATAAAATAGGGCATTGATAGTACAAACAGGCTAGCACGAATTAGATGTCTTCTGTCTTTAAGGGCAGGGATAGATCTCGTCTATCGAAGTGTAGAGACACTTGGACTATACATAGACGTGTATTAGAGAATGCGTATGTTAGACTGACCCACTTACACTGTTAAGTGTCACACTATATGGCGGTTGTGTAATTATCCTTAGGACCGGAGTCTACATGGCATCATGGTGTGGATTGTCATGCTTTGACACTATCGATGTTTCCCTTTGCCATGGAGCGATCATGCGGTAGTGATTGTGTATGATACTGAAGCATGCGGAGTATACATGTTTGGTCGTCTGCGAACCGCGTACCTTATCAGTAGGGGTGAATATCCGAAAGGCTAGCTCTTCTTATAAGGAATGTCTTACTCTCGTGAATCTTTGCAAAGTGGAAGTAAATGAGTTACTTCGAGAGAGCATGATATCCAGTTTATAAGATACGGTCGTTGATGTTTGACACTCGATGAACGACCGTATGGATATTATTACAGCGATAAGATTCTATTTACACGCTAACTGTTTCACATGAAAGGTACTAGTCATTGCATTTGACTCTTCCAATGATTGGGGGTCACGGTATGTTGCTAGACGCTATCCTGTGATCGTTAGGCATGAAGGGCATTTTCATAGTTTTCACTTTATGTATACGACCAACATATTCGGAAGCCTATCGAGTCACACGCATAAGAACATCTAGCCGGATTAAAATGCGGTTATAGTGATAACCAAATAAGGAAAGTTTATCTCATACTATAAAGGTTATAGTGGTAAATTAGTATGGTGGTATTTATTTATTATGAATAAATTAAATACAAGATATTAATTGTGTTGATTAATTAAAAAATATTCCGGAAGCCAATTAATGACATATGGGTCGAAATTTATGTGTATGTGATACATGTGGATTTTGTAAATTAATTAATCATGGTGTATTATATATATATATATATATATATATATATATATATATATATATATATATATATATATATATATATATATATTTATTTATTTATGACTACATGCGTGTAGTGTGCATATATGTGATATGCATGTGCACTTGTGTAATAAATATATATAATATATGTAGATTTATGCATATATATATATATATATATATATATATATATATATATATATATATATATATATATATATATATATATATATATATATGTGATATATACAAATGTGTAAATTGATTTATGATAATAAGATAAATATATATTCAATATAAGATATTGTCAATATATATCTTAGGAAAAATTTAATATAAGATATTGAATATCAATGAGATAAATCAATCAAAGGTATTTTCCTTATTTTATTAGAAAAATATTTTCCTTTTCCTCAATCTCTAGGAAGCAAATCCCAATCAGATTGGGACTAGAGAGGGGCGCACCACTCCCTATATAAACAAGGGGGTGCCAAGCTCTTTTGTACAACACAATTCTAAGAGCTAATAGTTTTTGAGAAAAATAGAGAGCTTCTAGTAGAGAGTTAAGAGAGAGAGAGAGAGAGAGAGAGAGAGAGAGAGAGAGAGAGAGAGAGAGAAAGTCGGTATAGCAACCGAGTTTTTCTGGTAGCAATCCATGATGGGATTCCGGCGGGCTGTTCGTGTGGATCACGGGTAGAGGCCGAACACTTAAGCGGCTCCGTGCAACACTACTCTCCTTAGACCGTCAAAGCGTCGATCTTTTAGATCAACCAAGGTAACCACCATCTTCTAGCTTATTAGTTTATTGCTTAAACGAAGTCAATCCTGGTTAAGAGGAAATAAAATTTTGAATTCCGCTGTGTTCCCGCGTAGATTTCCTAACAATGACAAAGAGAAAAACAAAGAAGGTAACAAATACACAAGCCATACGAAGTTCATATTCCTCTTTGCTTAGTTCCTTGTATGGATCAGGACCAGCAGTTGGCAGTTTGGCAGAGCTAATCAGCTCAGAAGAATACTTCTTCAAACGGATATAGATGCCATATTTTTGAAAGTCGTCAACCACCTTTGTATCAACATCATTAGGCCGGGGATCACTACCTAGGTCGGCAGTGTTCCATCTGCCCAGATTGAACTCCACCTCGGGACAAATGATGAAGCGGCGTTTCCAGTTCTTGTAAGAGGACTCTCCCTTCTCGATAAGCTGGACATCTTTTAGGAAATCTCCCCGACGTGGAAAACAATAATACGTGGCCTGCTCAAGCACTTGCTTACACTGGAAAAAGAGCCTGAAGTACTTAACGGTGAAAGGGATACATGCACACATGCACCAAATGTCAAATCCCACTATGGCCCTTCTACCATTAGGTACGATTTGGGCAAGCCCCCAGGCCATAGTGTTTTAAGACAGCCAATATTGCAGGGCATATCGGAAACCTCTAACAACAGAGGAGTTGGTCCCGGTAGACAGCACAGTAACCCTTCGGAGCTTGGTAAGCGTAAATACCATGAGCAGGGAATTTTGGGTCGTATAACGGATTGGTTATCTTGTATTGTTTACAGATGGTAGCCAAGTCACTCTTGGTCAGATTAGAATTGATGCCGTGACAAGCGGTCTGAGATTTCAGTGCCATATGGGCCTTTAGCGTCAGGACGAACTTAGAGGTTCCGGAGGAGCGTGGAGGACCGGAATAAGATGGATCGTACCAGGGGGATAGAACCAAGTGTTCGAATCCCCTATGATTGATTAAGGGTTTGGAAACAGAGTTTTCAACCGGTGGAAGAACAGTTCGCAGAGTTAACCCTAAAATGGGAGGTCTCACTTTCTAATTCTGGCTCAGACTCAAATAAGGCTTCAATTGAACTACCAGTAAGGATCACTGGCTCACTCATTAACAGTACGGAAATCAAAATGGAGAAGTCGAAGAAAGCTTACTTGCTTTTGAAGAGGATGAAGACTGGAATGGCAACCGTCCGACTTCGATTCCGGATTTAAATGAAGATTATAACGACTGGAGAGACGTGACAAGACTAAGGGGGTATTAGCCCCAAAAAGTGGTATGGGGAAAACCGCCCCATCATTAAGGCGTGTATAGAAATGCTTCATTTTTTGTGCCTGTCATAGCTAACTAATGACAGCAGCGCAGCCACGTGGCAAGGCCAACCCCGACTCTTGAAGTAGCCAAGCTGCTCTCCGCCTAAGTCAGGTCTGCCCTACCCTAACAGGGTCTAGTCATACCTGAGGGGCTTATGATGATGGCCCGAGTAGACCTCGCCATGTGTCACTCAGTGAGTGGCGTCGTAGTAAATAAAGAAAAAAGCATTAAGGCCAGAGGCCCCATGTTAACTAGGCCTAACCCCAGGTGGGAGGCCTGTCCTGGTCCTTCCCGATTAGACTACCGCAGGGCGGCTCGGTCAGGACGGAGGGCAGGTCATGCAACCTAGGTCGAGACGACCTGAGGAGCCCAGCGCAGGACATCTTGATCTTTCCTTATGTTGATAATTCACGCGTATGCCTATATAGTTTGATAGCTATGGGAAGAATCCCGGGATTATAGGGCATTGATCTTATAATCTAAATGACGTCTTAATTATCCCTTATCAAAGGGATTTATTCGAATTAATCCTTAGGGACCAAGAAATAAACCTAATACTTGCAGAGCAAGAAATGTGAGGCGAGATGCCCTTATATAAACTAAACCTTAAAGAACTACGAAAGACTTGATTCCAATTGCACAGATTGGATATGTAGGCAACTTGAGAGAAACTAACTCTCAGGCTCAGTCTAAATCACCCCCCAAATAACCATCCCCATTGTTAGAAAGTTCTTGATAAAATCGTTCTAGAAGTAATATAGGCCCGGATTATATCATCGACGATATATATCGAGCATCGTCAATGATCATATAAAGCCATATAATCTCTTTTGTTTTATTTTGTCATAGGTCCTATTAGGATGGACATCAAACTACGTGCGTGAGTTAGTTGATTGAAGTATCAATAGATCATGAACTGAGATATTAGTTATTTGCATGTAGTGATAATTGAGAGGGACTGATGAAAAGTCAGTTCACTATGGTGATCAGTTCTCACAATGTACTGATGAAAAGTCGGTTTTACTGTGGTGCACAGGTAGAGGGGTACACAAGTGGATTGGTGTGGTGCAAATAAAGACCCCATAATTAATAGTGTCGATATTCACACACACACACACACACACACACACACACACACACACATATATATATATATATATATATATATATATATATATATATATATATATATATATATATATGGTTCCGGTTTGGTCCGGTTTTTATCTTAGAAAACCAAAACCAAAGTGTTTTTCACGGTTTGTTTTTTTACAATACAAAAACCAACCAAATAACCATTGTTTACCCATATTCGGTTTGGACCGGTTTGGTTCGGCCGGTTGGTTTGGTTTCCAGTTTTTTTGTTCACGGTTAAAAGTGGGTGATAAATAATAAATGATGGGTAAAAGGAGAGAAATGCAATAACTGCTTAATTAGTTTTTTAAATGGACTTACATTATAAGACAAAACAAAAAAGCTAAATGAGTTTATATTTTGAGACGAAGGTAGTATATTAGAGTCTTTAATTATGATTTTCTTCTATATATTACACTTTTACTGTTTTCAATAGATTACAAATTAAATGTTATACTACCTCCATCCCATAATAAGTGTTCATATTTTAGAACA
Source organism: Gentiana straminea (assembly GCA_036785695.1). NCBI lineage: Eukaryota > Viridiplantae > Streptophyta > Magnoliopsida > Gentianales > Gentianaceae > Gentiana > Gentiana straminea. The sequence continues at coordinate 558,453 of JAVUPR010000480.1, forward strand.
AAATTGTCTCATAAAAAGTGTCACTTTATATTACCAATGGATCATTTAATGTTTATTTTCCAAAGATACCCTTAGTCAAACATTTATTTATTGTACTCATTTCATATCCCAAAACAAACATTTATTATTTGTTAGGGATAAATATGTCAATGTAGTATAAAAACACAACACATTAATTACATTATTAAATATGTGTGAAAACTAAAAAAATGACACTTAATTTGAGACGGAGGTAGTAATATATATAATTTGATACAATTTTCATACAATAGTTGTATTGTTAAAATATTCCACATGTAAACCTCCTTAATTTCCCAATGGTTATATCTCAAAACGAAGACCATTTCAAAGACTAGCTTCAGGTGGATAAGTAATTCTGCTGTAGGGACTTCCTATTATAACAAACCGTCGGATGACTGTCACTTATATGTAAAAAGACAACAATTTTGGCTTTTTATATGTGACAGTCATGCAACGGTCTATTCTAACGTAAAATTCTAAGGTGAAGACAATTTGTGGCTTCATCCGGCTTCATCTAGTCACTTATATGGCTTCATCTGGTCCAGATAAAGCCATCTGATCCGGATACAGCCGTATGAAAGTCTCCACCTTAAAACTTTTCCTATCCTAACATGTAGTTAATGCTTCAGAATCTTTCCCCGTGGACGCACAATTTCCTGACAATATGTCTAAAGGAAACCAACGATTTTAATTTGGACGTAAGTCAATCATTGCAACCCAAATATTCCATCCATTCCTATTTAAATTAGGAACATGACAAAATCACATGTATTAAAAACCGATTTAATGTTTTCACTTTCAAAATTAAATGTAAAGCCCAATCTCGAAAATCGAGTATTTTCGGAAAACGGATCGTTTTAGTTAGAAAGGCTTCGTGTTACGAGAATTTTCTCGAAACATGCTCGAACGGTCCGTTTTCCGAAGATATTCAGGTTTTCGAAACGGGGCGTTATATTAAATTACTAAAATGTATTTATATATAAATAATGTAACATTTTTGTAAATTCTCACTGAATGACAAATAAGGAAAGTAAGGGCAACGAGAGGTAAAAAAAGGATAACAAATTTCGTTTTTGAAATTAAACAACATAACACAAAAATGCACAATTTTTATAACAACACTGTTGATACGGAACCGACGGAATAATATGTGTTTTTTATTTTATTTTAGAAAACGTAATAATATGTTAGACATCAATGTAAGATGATGGGGGCGGCATATCAAGAAAAATTATTCACTCTCAAAATGAATATCTTTTTTCACACGACCATCCATTTTATGTTGGTCTTGGAGTAAATGTTGGACTATCATGTCATCAATTTTAAAAATTTCATTGGTGGATATTTTTCTAGAGGTAGAGTCAATCCTAAATTTAATCATTTCTATTGGTTGTTGAAAAGATAAATATCAAAGCTACAGCTACGGTGGAAGAAGAATTAAATTCAAACGAAGAAGATAAAGGAAAGAAGAAAGGGATTACCTTATGTACGTTTGAAAAGGACTTTGCAGAGGACAAGACTCCTGCTTCCATGTGATTGCTGTGCACCGATTATCCAAAGAAATAAATTAGAAATAAATTAGAATTAGAAAAGTGATAATCTTGTATTATTTGATTTTCTCGTTTGAAAGATTAGGACTTTATCCTATTTGTGTAATCTGCCCTATAAAGTCAGGGTTCGAGTAATTGAATGAACAGAGAAGAGATTTATCCCTTTCATCCTTTTTAAAATTTCTTCATTGTATCAGAGATTACCCATCGTGCTTAGCCTTTTCTTAACCAAAGTTATGGCAAAAGAATCAGCTCTCACAATCCAACAATTTCATCAATGCTCTAGCCTAATCTCTATAAGGCTAAACCTCACAAATTACCTTCTATGGCGATCCCAGGTCATTCCCCTGATCAAAAGCCTTGGTGTTTATCACCACATCTCATCATCGGAAAAACCTGCAGAAAAGACCAAAAACGAAGGACAAGAGCAAGAAAATCCAGACTTTCAGGTGTGGACTGTGAATGATGGCCTGCTAGTCTCATGGCTCCTTGGCACTATGAAGGAGGAGATTGTAAGCATGGTCTATGAGGAAGACTCATCAGCTTTTCAAATATGGACAGCCCTTGATCAACAGCTGCTGCCACACACTGTGGAAAAGGAAGGAAACCTGAAAAACATGTTAATGGGACTGAAGAAAGGCACAAAATCAGTGGAAGAATACCTAAGGGAGTTTAAAGCTATTTGTGACAACTTAGCAGCTATCAAGAAGCCAGTGGCTGATCTTGATAAAGTCTTCCAGTTTGCTCATGGACTTGGAAACGACTACATGAGCTTTAGAACAACAATGCTCACCAAACCACCATATCCTACCTTTAGCCAACTAGTTATGGCCCTACAAGGGTATGAGCAAACGGTTAAGGCACAACAAAGGCAGAACTGAAGGAGGCACAGAATCAGGTTTTTCTCTCTCAAAGATGGAGAGGAAGAGGAAGAAGAGGTGGTGGCAGGGCTCCCTTTAACTCAAGGGGGCGTGGCTTTGCACCAGCCGGACGTTCCAGCAATAATACTCAGCCCAATCCGCATGATAACCAGCAAGGATCTGATAGTAAGACTGAAAATCAACCAAGGGTAACAACAAACTCAGAAAACAGGCCAACATGTCAGATTTGTGGGAGGATCAATCACACAGCTCTAGATTGCTGGTACAGGTTTGATTATGCATACCAGTCTGAGGAGGTTCCTAAGGCTCTTGCTGCAATGCACTTATCAGAGGGACATGATCCAAGCTTTTATGCTGATACAGGTGCCACCACTCATATGACTAATAATGCAGGTAACCTTTTTATAAAAAGAAACTATGAGGGGAATGACAAAATATATGTAGGCAATGGAGATCAGTTAAAAATTACTCATACCGGTGATGCCTATGTTGGTAATATGAAATTAAGAGATGTCCTAGTAGTACCTGATCTAACAAAAAATCTTGTATCAGTTAGTAAATATACCTCTGACAACCAGTGCACTTTTGAGTTTACTAATGATGGTTTTGTGATTAAGGATCAGGACAAGAAGATAGTGGCACAAGGTCATAAGAAGGGGAGACTATATGCAGTAGATGAAGAAATAAAGGAGGCTTTGAGTGCAGTAAAGTCAGGAAAGGCACCTGCCTCAATTTGGCATCAAAGATTAGGGCATCCTCATGCCAAATCCGTTTCAGTTTTAAATAAAAAGTCTCTCATTGATGTTAGTAATTGGAGTTTGAAACCAAATATTTGTGTTAGTTGTCAATTGGGGAAGAGTTGTAGACTTCCTTTTGATAAAAACAATAAAAGATCTTTGCTTCCATTGGAAAAAATACACTGTGATTTATGGGGGCCAGCCCCTATTTCTTCTAATCAGGGTTACCAATATTATGCACTGTTTGTTGATGATTTCTCTCGTTTTACATGGCTATATCCACTAAAGAGGAAATCAGATTTCTATGATTGTTTTCTGAAGTTTCAAAGACTGGTAGAAAATCAGCTAAACCATAAAATTAAAAAAATTCCAATGTGATGGAGGAGGAGAGTTTAAATTAACTCAGTTTCTAAATCACCTATCAAGTTGTGGTATTGCTCTACAGATCTCATGCCCTCATACTCCTGAACAAAATGGAGTGGCTGAGAGGAAGCACATGCATATAGTAGAGACTGACCTCACTTTAATGTTTCATGCTCATGTGCCACAATATCTATGGGTAGAAGCATTTTTGACTGCAGTATACCTTATAAACAGGTTACCCTCTTCTGTTTTACAAACTGAAGCTCCCTACTATCAATTGTTTCACAAGCATCCAGATTATAGTGGCCTAAGAATCTTTGGGTGTCAATGCTTTCCAACCCTAAGGCATCATGGACAGTCAAAATTTGCCAGAGAAGTGTCCCATGTGTCTTCTTGGGCTATAGTCCATCTCACAAGGGGTACAGGTGTTTTGATCCACAAACAAAACGTGTCTATATATCAAGACATGTTGTATTTGATGAGAATGTGTTTCCCTTTCATTCTTCAGGTATGCAGGTTTCCAACAAGGCACCAGAATATGTACACTACCCTGATGCAGATGAATGGAATGCACCCCAGAATGGCAAGGTCACTGATCCAGCTGAGTCTCTAACTAGGACTCCTTCCAGTTGTTGTCTAGACACTACTGCAGATCATTTGGCAACACCAGATCATGAATCTGACACAGACCATGCACCACTTTCACCTGAGATTCATTCAGATTCTGACCAGACAGATCAGCATCAAACAGACAGCTCAGAACCTGATCACACAGACCAGGATGGGGAAAATACTTCAGATTCTGATGCAGAACAGGCAAGTCCAGCAGCTCCACCAGTCAGACCTATGAGGAATAGAAGGCCACCAACCTACCTACATGATTATGCTATGACCACAGATCACAATGACATTGTTCCAGAACCAAAATCCATCAAAACAGCCTTCAAACAACCTGAATGGATTCAAGCTATGAAGGAAGAATTGCAAGCTTTAGCCAAAAACAACACATGGGTTTTGGTTCCTAGACCACCTAATGCCAATGTGGTTGGATCAAAATGGGTGTATAAGGTAAAGACAAAGGAAGATGGAAGCCTTGAAAGATACAAGGCAAGGCTTGTAGCCCAAGGTTATACACAACAACCTGGAGTGGATTATGAGGAGACCTTTAGCCCTGTAATTAAACCAACCACAATCAGACTGGTGCTCTCTATTGCTATCTCCTATGGATGGATTTTGAAGCAGTTAGATGTTAAAAATGCCTTCCTGCATGGGCATCTCAAGGAGGTGGTGTATATGGAACAACCACAAGGTTTTCGGGATGAGACACAACCACATGCTGTGTGCTACTGAAAAGATCCCTCTATGGGCTCAAACAAGCCCCTAGGGCCTGGTTTGATAGACTTCCTCAATGCCTACTTCAGTTTAATTTCTGTTGTAGTAAATCTGACTCATCTATGATTATATTTAAGGAGCATTCTGTGGTTATCATCTTCCTTATCTATGTGGATGATATTATAGTGACAGGCAACAGTCCCACCATCATCCAGAAGCTGATTCTAAAACTTGGGCAAGAGTTTGCTTTAAAAGATTTGGGGTCTCTTAGGTATTTCTTGGGCATAGAAGTCAAGCCTACTGCACATGGAATATTTCTTACACAACAGAAGTACACTGATGCTCTCCTAGAAAGGACAAAAATGCTGGACTGTGCTGCCATTGCTACTCCTTTAGCCCTGAAAACTCAACCGAAACCCTCAGACTCTGATCCATGTGATGCATTCACATACATAAGTACAGTTGGGGCACTCCAATACCTCACATTCACTAGGCCAGATATCACACATGCTGTTAATAAGGTCTGTCAACACTTTGCCAGTCCTACTGTGGGCCATTTCAAGGAAGTTAAACGCATACTGAGATTTGTTAAAGGCACATCAGACTCTGGTTTACATTATCTGTCCCGGAGTCCTCCAACTCTCTATGCCTTCAGTGATGCGGATTGGGCAGGATGCCCCGCTACACGAAGGAGTACCAGTGGGTTCTGTGTGTTTCTTGGGGCAAATTGCATTTCTTGGAGCAGCAAAAAGCAAGCCACTGTCTCCAGATCTAGTTCTGAAGCCGAGTACCGGGCTATGGCCTCTGCAACAGCTGAGCTCGTATGGATTACACATTTACTTCGTGACATTGGCTTATCTCTCACCAGTCCCCCTCAACTTCTCTGTGATAACCTAAGTGCTCTAAGTCTGAACATTAATCCTATGTTCCATTCTCGCACTAAGCATTTTGAGCTCGATTATCATTTTGTCAGCGAGAAGGTTGCTGTTAATCAATTAGTTACCAAATATGTGCCCTCGACTCAGCAATTAGCGGATATTTTTACTAAACCCTTGCAACGGTCCCAATTTGAGTTCATTAGCAGCAATCTGCGTGTTCTCCCACACGCCAGATTGAGGGGGGATGAAAAGATAAATATCAAAGCTACAGCTACGGTGGAAGAAGAATTAAATTCAAACGAAGAAGATAAAGGAAAGAAGAAAGGGATTACCTTATGTACGTTTGAAAAGGACTTTGCAGAGGACAAGACTCCTGCTTCCATGTGATTGCTGTGCACCGATTATCCAAAGAAATAAATTAGAATTAGAAAAGTGATAATCTTGTATTATTTGGTTTTCTCGTTTGAAAGATTAGGACTTTATCCTATTTGTGTAATCTGCCCTATAAAGTCAGGGTTCGAGTAATTGAATGAACAGAGAAGAGATTTATCCCTTTCATCCTTTTTAAAATTTCTTCAGTTGTGGTATATAAAGTAGGATTTGATCAATGATTAACATAAAATTTGTGTCACACAACAAGCACACATATTTTTTTTCCACCTTCACTTTTATTTTTATTTTCGCGCATACTTATTTTGACTCAAATTTAGATCAGAATGTATGAATTATGTTTTCTGATCGATATTGAGTCTTGAAAATACTCAACTTCTGACTCAAATTAATGAGAATAATATTCAATCATATTCGGTCAAAATAAAGTGTAGTGTGTGTTGTGTGTAAACATGCTTCCCTCTCAAATGTACCACTATTGAACAAAAAGCTGGCATTTAATTTAGTCCGGCTAAGATAAAACAAACTATTTCTACCCTTATAAATGTTCTCATGGTATTTGAAACATTTTCATTCACATACTTATTTACCACTACTGCATTAGAGCCAGAAAAAGAAATTTATATTCTAAACAACAGCAGCAAGCAACAGATCAAGAAAAGATGTCGAAAGCTTACTATGCCTTCTTTTCCTTCCTCCTTTTGAATGCTCACGTTCAAAATCTGTACGATACAAGTTCGTGCATCTACATGGCAGGTGAGTTATCAATAACTTAATTTTCTTAATTTTTTTTTTTTTTTTTCAAATACTTTGGGTTTGGCTAAATTCTAGTTCGAGTTCTAGTTTTTCTCGTTGACTCCGAAACGGCTCAAGGGTTTTAGGTCCGTTAGGTGCTTAAACGATGTCGTTATTTATTGCTTAAATTTGATGATGTACCACACAAATTATGCAAATAATAAACAACCATCTTTGAGCCGTAGTTATCAGAACCGGACCAGATATTCAACCGGAAGAGACATGGGTTTGTACATTGTAACATGCATGATTAGTCCCCAATCAAGGACGGAGCCAGAATTTCAACTTCTGGTGGGCTAATTGATGGATTGAACCAGACTATATAGATTTTTTAGTGTGATTTTTTTTTTGTTCGGGTAGGCTTATCCCCCTATATTTATATATTGGCTACGTCCTTGTCCCTAATTTTCCAACTATTACCAAATCCATATTAAAAAATTTGAAAGACTGAAACTTTTCTGTTTTCCTTCTGGGGTGACGGAGGGTTTTAGCATATTTGAGCGGTCGGATTCCTTAAACGATCCAATGACTGAACCGGTCCGGTTTCGTATCCGGGCCTCTGGTTTCATCGGTTCGACCACCGGACCGGTCCGTTTTTTTTTGTATAAACCGGATCTTCATTAAAATGTAAAAACATATGTACAACGCACGCCCACCAGTTCAAACACTTATAAAATCATCTACTTTTTGCTTAAAAGAAAAAAATGAAATGAAAATTGCAATGCGCAAATCAGTAAGCATTGGTTGGTTTCCTTGGTGCAGAAGCTAGGAAAATCTCACTGTCGGCGGCCGGTGGAAATGGGAAGAAATTGCTTGGTAAGGATTGATCCACCTAAATGCGGAGGAAAGAAGGAGCCGTGCCCCAATGGAACAAGTGATGACTGCAAAGACAACCGTTGTTTTTGCGACTTGGATCGTGATGATATAAATTCGGACCTGTCGTATTGTTATGATCCGGAGATAGAGTATGATTGAAAGATAAAATAGTCCATGCATTTGTCATAGCAAATTACATAACACGATTTTACGTATTTGCTTATAAACAATATTATAATCACATTCAAATTAATACAACATATTTTTATATTATTGATCAAGATATATAATATATATATATATATATGTCTTACCAAAATCAATATGTAAAAATAAGTTTTATGATATTGTCTGTATCAATTTGAATGTGGTCATAGCATTTTCATTGATTATGGTAAACTTATATCATGATCATTGATCGAGTTATATATTATCATAAGTAATGACGTAAAAAGGTAATGTCTTTCGTTATGGCACCCCTCAACACCCCTTTTACCACCTCGCCCCTGACGTACCACTACAAATACCTCATCCTCGTTAAGTTATCCCTCAATCCTACAACTCCTAGCTCCCTCCCCCAACTTATCACCTCGTATTACAACTATGCTTTTCTCTTGAATAATGTCTTTTTTCTGTACTGTACTGAACTTTGCTTTGTACTTTTTTATTTATGTACTTTTCTTTAGTAAACTTGTCGATGTACTTGGAATATTAATTACATGCCTTCCTGAAAACTTATACTTTTAGGAGAGGTGATAATTCAATATTGTATGAGTGCACGATGTAATGAGTTTAAATATATATCAATGCAAACGTTATTGTCTCCCTATATTGTTTCAAATGTTGGGTCCTTTCTCGTTATACTGCTACGAGTGGCGGAGGCATGATTTTAATTGGGGTGGGTTAATGGTTTATATCGAGTTCGTCGGATACGTGAATTAATAATATTTTATAAATCAAACTAGACTACATGGATTTTATAGTTTAATATTTTTTGTCCGTGTCGGCTTAACCTCCAGTGGCTCCGCCCTTGACTGCCACACCCTCAAAGCTCCGCCCTTGACTGCCACACCCTAAAAGAAAAAAAGAGCCGCCGCTTGATCCGCATCTTTTCTCCACTTGTATCTTAGATATTTCGTCTTGCTTAGCATCTAAGTTAAACCTAGCTATTAGTAAAATATCTAATAGATTACTTATTCCCTAAGTTACCCACCTCTATAAAAGGGGTGGTCATTGTAAACTAAAAGGAGGATGAAATATATGAAATACACACTATACTTGCAAGCCAAGGCTCTGTCCACTCTCGTTCCTCCATACCACCACCCGCCGGAGTAACCCCACCTTAAATACAGCCAGATATCCACCGTCTATACACCGCAAGGACACCCGTGACGATTTAAACATCTTCAGTTGGCTCCGTTACCGGGAAGAAAAAGCTTCATCAGTTCATAAAAACTACACACAATCCGAAAACGGCGGTCCATCTGACCGACTCCATCATCTAAAGATCACATCAGGTTGCCAGGAAGTCCGACCCAAGGCGAAATCTAATCACAAATAGTCAACCTATGGCGGGAAGCAAAGGACAAGTCGGACCCCAAACTCCCGCGAGAGGCGTTGTACAAACACATATACAAGCCGACGTCGCGATAGAAACACAAGAGATTACGCAAGCGGGTGGGGAAGGATCACAAAGGGGAGTTTTGGCCCCTAGCGATGCCCGAAATTTGATAAATCAGAAGGCTAAGTCAAGAGAGGTCGTAGCAGCTTTGGATAGGAAAATCAGAGGATCATCTCAATCGCAGCAAAGCCAGAGGTCAACTCCCAGGGCAGAGCCAGATCTCCAGGAGGATCCGGAGGTTGTGGAAATAAGGGAATACGTGAGGTATGCGGAAACTATGTACCTAGCTAATTCCCGTCTAAAGTGGCTAAGGGCCAAACTCCAATGTCCGTACGACCCCCAAATCCTCCAGAAATGAAATCGCTCCCGCGGCCGTGAATAGAGGTCGGCAAAGCCGGACTCGCGGGATCGAGATAGAGGAAAGCGTGCGTTCATCGGGTCGCAAAGGACCTAGGAAAGACGTTGTGCAGACCTCGGTTCTCCCAGATCGCGATCATCAGAGGGAAAAGTCACACGAAAAAGGTTCGGCCTTCAAAAGGTTAGGTGAGAAGGACAAGGCCTTGGCCCCAAGTCGTCTCAACCTTCCCGAGGAGAGATTTCCCCCCCCCAAGATAGGGACCCACCGGACGCCCGCATAATCATACGTGAGAAAAGAGCTCGTCGGGAGGAGTCGCAAGACTGTCGGGAGTCAGAGCGCAGGCCGGAAAAGACGAATACACAGGCACTGTTGCGGCCCAGTTTTGACCCCGTCTTGGCAGAGCAAATGGAAATAATGAAAAGTGAGCTCGCCGAATTGAAAAAGTCGAGGCCAGCCGAGAGGGCCGCCCCGATCTCAGGAATTGACGTACTCGCCAAGAGAATTACAGAAACATTGCCTGCCAGTCACGAAAAGGTTAGCTACCCCAGCTATAATTACTACAATGGAAATTCTTGCCCAAACGACTGGCTCACCGCTTTCCAAGGTCGCATCACCCTGGCGACCCAAAATAAATCCGCCTGGTGCATCGCCTTAGTCGGAAGCATGCGGGATAGGGCCGCCTCTTGGATACGTGGACTTCCCCGTGGCTCGGTAAAAGGTCGGGAGGATCTCTCCGAGAAATTCGTCGGAGAGAATTTGAATCGGCGAGTAGGCCAAAGAAAACTATAGAGGACCTATACGAAGTTCGCATGGGAGGACATGAATCCGGAAAAGAGTATTACGAACGTTTCATCAGAATATACGATCAAACAAGAAACATTCCGGATGATGCGGTTGTCACATGTTTCCTCACAGGGATCGCCAAGGGTCCAATGAAAACTGAGTTCAACCTACGGCCCCCTAAAGCGGGTCTCAGGGAAATGTTGGAAAGGGCTCGAATGATGGGAGTCAGCGAAGCGCCGTCCTTGGGCAGGGCAAAGCCAAAAGCAGAGCAGCCTTCACAAAAAGAGGAGCGCACTGAGGAGAAAAAGAAGGAAAAAGGGCGAGAGGCTAATCACGAGCGCGAGGTAAAAAAGCCTTATAAATTCAGCGAGGACAACTTTACCCCGCTCAACACCAAAGCATCTCAAATATTGTTCGAAATCCGTGAGCACTTTGACAAGCCCAAACCTATGAGGGGCGATCCCGACAGTCGCGACAAGTCCAAGTACCGTGACTATCACAAGGATCATGGTCACATCACAGATGAATGTTTCACGTTAAGGCGAGAAATAGAAAGGTTAATCCGCGAGGGGCCAGCGACTAAGTATAAACGAGATGGGAATACTGGTACCAGTCAAGGTCGCCCCCCCCGCGTCTATCAGAAAGAGGTCCAAGTTATCCATGGGGATATCCCCAGCAACAGTCGGCTGAAATCTCAGATACACCAGATCAATGCGCGCGGCTTTGAAAAGCAGGTGGTATTGGGGGAAAACGAGAAGGGAATCATGTTCACTAAAAGCGAATTGGCCACAAGCGAGGGCCCCATGGAGGTACCCCTTGTTCTCAAAATCGGGATAAACGACAAACATGGAGTCAGCAGAGTGATGGTCGACACAGGGGCTGGTCGCGACGTCATCTATTTCGACTGTTTAAAACAGATCGGATTTGGAGAAGCTAAGTTGAAACCTTACCTCGGGGTGCTCGAGGGCTTTACCAACGACACCTTGCGGGTCAAGGGAACGGTCGACCTCAACGTCACCGTGGGCGACTATGAGCCATGCGAAGCGAGATAATCACATTTTTAGTTATTGATCTTCCCTCATACTACAACATTATCTTGGGGATCCCGGCCATGAAAAAATTTCAAATGGTGGCGTCCGTTCCCCACCAAAGGGTCAAATTTCACGTAGGGGAAGAGGTTGGGGTCGCCATCGGCCGACCCGGAGCTTTCCTCGACTATATGACCAAAAACAGGGTCGATTCTAAGCGACCCCGACTGGATGGTTTTAACACGGCTACGGATCAGATTGCTATGATGAAAGAAATCCCGGAGAAGGCAGTAGAGGTGGAAACATTGCAAGTTCGGGACGAGCCCGACTTCACTGCCGAGGACGAGTTGATCGAGGTTATAATAAACGACAAATATCCCGATCAAAAGATAAAAATAGGATCGAGGACCACCGAGGAAGAGAGGGAAGAATTGATCGGGCTTCTAAAAGACAACTTGAGCGCCTTTGCATGGGAAGTAACAGATATGAGGGGCGTTGGGTCAGAGGTCGCTTTGCATTATCTAAATGCCGACCCCAACTTCAGACCAATACAGCAAAGAGCACGCCAGTTCTCTCTGGAAAAAGAGATCGCAATAAAGGGCGAAGTCAAAAAACTTCTAGCAGCAGGCATTATCAAGGAGCTCCAATATCCCACATGGCTGGCAAACGTAGTGATGGTAAAGAAACACAACGGCAAGTGGCGGATGTGTGTCGACTTCACAGACTTGAACAAAGCTTGCCCCAAAGACCCTTATGCACTGCCCCGGATTGACAAAATGGTCGACGGGATCGCCGGATTCGAAACACTGAGTTTTCTGGACGCATATTCCGGTTATCACCAAGTCAAAATGGCAGATGAAGACAAGGAAATGACGGCTTTCGGGCCGCAGGTGGACTCTATTACTATGAGATGATGCCTTTCGGCCTAAAGAACGCAGGTTCGACGTATCGAGAATGGTGAACCGAGTTTTCAAAGCACACAAATAGGCGTAGAAACATGGAAGCCTACATTGATGATATGGTCATAAAGTCAAGTCGCCTGGTCACCTGGTGGACCTTCGCGAAACCTTCGCCAATATAAGGGGCCACTCAATGAAACTAAACCCTACGAAATGTACTTTTGGGGTCCAGCAGAAAATTTCGGGCTTTATGGTAAGTCAAAGGGGGATCGAGGCAAATCCCGAGAAAATCGAGGCCCCGGTCAACATGAGCGAGCCCACCAATATTAAAGAAGTACAGCGGCTTAACGGCGTAATCACGGCCACTCGGGTAGGTTTGTCTCGAAATCCGCGAGAAAAGAAGTCCGCCTTTCTTCAAAATTCGAAAGTGGGCCGGTACCTTCTTTTGGACGGCGGAATGCTCCCAGTGCATTTAAAGACCTCAAAGAATACTTATCAAGACCGCCGTTGTTAACCGGCCCCGAGGCTCGGGGATATTTTGTTTTTGTATTTGGCGCCTCGATAGGGCCGTAGCCGCAAAGCACTTGTAAAAGAGGAGGAAGGCTCGCGAAGCGCTTTTTATGTTTCCAAAGCTCTAAGCCCCGTTGAAAGTCGTTATTTTAATATAGAAAAGTTGGCTTATTGTGTTGTTATACCGCCCGCAAATTAAGGGCTTACTTTTCATCGCACACCATCGTAGTCTTATCAAATGCATCGCTAAGACAGTTCTTCACAAACCGGACTGTCCGGTCGACTGCTCCGATGGGCCATCGAGCTTACTGAGTTCGATATCCGATATGAGCCTCGGAAGGCTATAAAGGCCCAGGCTCTCCCAGATTTCATAGCAGAAACAAGCTTCAACGAAGAGGTGAAAGAGCAGGTCTGCTCCGAATGCGACCAGGATAAGGTCACCACAGAGGACGAGCCTATCAGGCCAAGTCACTGTTGGCAGCTCTACGTCGATGGCGCCGCTAATCACAAAGGGTGTGGCGCGGGAATAATCCTGTTAGAGCCGGGCACATCAGAAGAAATTGAGCAGGCTCTGAGATTCGATTTCACCGCCTCTAATAACCAGGCAGAATACGAGGCCGTCATTGCTGGGTTGAAACTCGCCAAAGCCATGAAAGTCGAAAATATACAAGTATTTTGCGACTCACAGTTGGTGGTGAATCAAATCAATGGGTCCTTTGGCATTCATTGCGAAATTTTACAGAGGTATATTAACCTCGTCAAAAGACTCGAAAGCAACTTCGCATATTGTCAATTCAAAAACATCCCTCGAGAGGACAATCATAGGGCCAGACTACTTATCCAAATTAACCAAAGAAAGACGCGTCGTGCGATCCCAAAGATCATGGTCGAGCACCTATCGGAGCCCGCCATCTCCCGGGTCGAGATCATGGATTTCCAACCCAAGAACACTTGTTGGGTCGACATCATGAAGTCTTATATTGAGTTGGGGAGCTTTCCGGCGATCCTTGCAAAGCTAAGGCCTTAGTAAAAAGGGCCGCAAGATATATGATTATGGACGATGTGCTTTACCGTCATTCATTCTCGAAACCCCTTCGCGATGCGTACGACCCGAGGAGGTAACGGGAATTCTAACGAACTACATGAGGGAATGTGCGGCGGCCATCCCTCCAATCGAACACTTGCACAAAAGGTACTTCTAGCCGGATATTATTGGCCGAAATTAGCGAGAAGACGCCAAATCTCATACCCAAGCATGTGATACTTGCCGAGGTTCGCAAATATCCCTGTGCTACCCTCGCCGAACAAAGCATAGTGGTAGCCGCCCGGCCTTTCGACATGTGGGCGATCGACCTCATCGGACCTTTGAAGAAGGGTCGCTCGGTGTTGCGAATACGTGGTCGTCGCGGTGGATTATTTTACTAAATGGGTCGAGGCTAAGGCCTTGGTAAAAACCAATACCAGGGACATAACATACTTTTTGCTCGATCAAATATGGACAAGATTTGGTGTTCCGAGAGTGATGGTTTCCGATCACGGACCTCAATTCGAGACGAATTCGACGATTTTGTGAAGAGAACAATGTTAAACATTGGCAATCATCCGTGTGCTACCCGCAAGGAAATGGGCAAGCCGAAAATGCCAACAAACAGTCCTAAGTGTGTTAAAGAAGAGCCTGGGTGAGAAAGCAGCCACCGGCCGGATCACCTTCCGCCGGCTCTATGGGCACTCAGGACGTCGTGAAAAATCATAATGAGGGAAACTCCTTTTGCTTTAACATATGGATCTGAGGCTATGGCGCCTGTGGAAATGGCCTTACCAAGCCCTAGGGTCGTTTTTTACAGCGAGGTCAATAATACAGCGGCGCGTAAACTCGAGCTTGATCTAGTAGAGGAACGGCGCATCCAGGCATACAGTCGTCTAGTCAATTATAAACAGGCGGCAAAACGCCATCACGACAAACGTATTCGTAATCATCACTTCGCCGTCGGGGACTACGTTCTACAAAAAAGACAAGCCACGGGCCATGAAGCGAAAAAAGGAAAGCTATCGGAAAACTGGGAGGGCCCCCTACGGATTTCGCGAGTTATCAAAAAGGGGACGTACATGCTAAGTGACAAGGAGGGCCGCGAGTATAATAGGCCATGGCATGCAGACAATCTGAAAAAATACTATATGTAACAAGCCAATTCAAATAAAGCTGTTTTTCCAAATTGTATTTACATTCTTGTCCTTTCGTCATCGTCAAAAAAAAAAAAAAAAAAAAAAAAGAAGAAAAGTTTTTTCAAACATATCGATCAAGCCTGGACAAACTTCCATCAACTGCAGGATGGTTATCTTCCTCCGATCACATGTGTGGAGGTCCAAAAACGACACCACGCTTGCAAAGGGCTCCACCGGATAAGTTTTTTCAAACATATCGGTCGAGAGTATGGAAGGGAACCCTGGCGCCACCGCATAATTTGGTTATCAGCGACGCGAAAGGCATGCGGCGACCTGTACCTCGGCGAGCTTGACCCACCGAGCACGCATATCTTAGTGCCTCGCGATGGATCAACACTCCCGCCTATATCCACTCGATGGTCGCGAATGGCGTGCGAAGGAGCGCTTCGCTCTCACTAACAACATCGCATCGGCAAAGATAAGAGCGCGGGAATTTATAAACTTCTTCCACTCACGGTCGCCGCGAGAGAGGTCGGACGCAATCACTTCCAAAGACCAAACCCGCCGATGCTCGGGGAACAGCTCGCACATTGCAATACCTAGACGAATCCGCCTATTTTCCTCATCCGCAAGGTCCCGGCGATCTCATAATGGGAGGAGGGATTTATAGCGGGTATGTTAAAAACTTGGTTAATTCTCTCCGGAGTAAAGATAACGGGGACACCCCGGAGAGAAATGCTACTCTTTGTCCCGCCGAGGCTACCTCGACAACACGGAATAAAATTCCCGTATCATGGTAACATTATCCGCTGCCCGAGGCTTAGCAATAAATTCCCACCAGCCAGAAAGCCGAGCGCGCAGCATGGAGCCGTCTTCTATTCGTTGTTCATTTAAGCCCCTCTCCCTCATAATATCACGCCACTTAAAATAATCCCAGAAATAATCCTTGGCTAAGGGGGAGGCAGTGGTGAAAAAGGGGGAAACATCCCGGATAGGACGAGCTTTCCATATCCGAACTCGGCTGCTTTCCCCTGGATGAGACATAGAGTCAGAGGATAATGAACGATTGAGGAAGAAAGAAAGCAAATTCAGTATGAGGCAAGAGGTAGAGTGAGTCCCAAAGTAACCCCCTTTTATACCAGAGAAGGGACATAATCAACGGTTGGGATTAACTGGATCCTAGGGCCAGATATGCAAACTGCCCCGAAAACCAAGGCAACAGGAGCGCCAGACCATGAAGAGACTGAAATTTATGGCTACAGTTACAACCGACGCCTAGTCATTGGGGTCATAACTCGCTTTAATGACGGTCAAAGGTCGCTTCCGAGAGACTCGTTTTTCGGCAAAGCACCGCTCTCATTAGTGGCCGCCGAAACTTTGAAAAATTAACGTCGCATAGCGACTATGGTTAGAATGAGACGACGACGTTTCATGATCGCTTGACGCCGCCAAATTATTGAACAACCTCGCACGAATCAAGAGGACAAAGACACACGAGAGAAAATAAAATAACCTGTCGCAGCCTCGCGAAAGGCCGCCAGATCGAATCAGGGACAGGAAAAACCAAGTTTTACAAATTGAAGAATGCAGAAAGTAATTTGTCAAGATATTACAACTCAAGATTCAGTCAAATCACAAAAATAAATAGTCAAAGTTACAAATCAAATTTTCAAGGGGCTCGCAGAAAAATCCAAGAAATCTAGAGAGCATGAGGGGTAGGCGGGGTGTCGATAAACTCGTCGCCTTGCTCGAGGGCGGCGGCTTCTTCAACATCTCAAAGTTTACAGGATTAACGGGAGCAGGATCCCAAACAGCTCGCCACGTTTAAGTCGTTCGCCCGTATCGAGGTAACAAGCTCGCTTGCATAAGGGATTTCCGGGTGAAAGACCACTAAATCGGGATGACCTTGGTGCGTGTTCACCCACCGCAAAGATATCTTCCGAGTAATGTGCTCCCCGCCGCGATCGCCCCGATACGGCGAGCTAGGTGACTAAAGCCCCGGTCAAAGCTATGCTCCATAAGGTCGAAGAAGTCATCCGAATTCTTGTAGGCGGCGACGGCCCCGGACTTGGCCTCCTCGACGGCCTCGGCCGTTTTCTTCACGCCTTCCTCAATAGCTTTCTCGGCGGCCTCTTTGGCGCCGTCTCCGCCTCGGCAAGCTTACCCCTCAACGTGGCGATCTCCTCCCGCGCCCCCGCATAATCCTTTGTCAAAGATGCAACTTTCTCATTGATCTCGCATCCAATTTAGAGTGCTCCTCCATGATTGCTTTCATCTTCTCCACCTCGCCGGCCCGCATGCTTAGCTTTCTTTTCGGCAAGTAACCCTCGCCTTATCGCCGCTCCCACCGCGCCGTCACTTTCCTCACCTCTGCCTCGCGCTTCTCAGCGGCCTCAAGTACCCTGTTTAAACGAGCACCGAGCTGTCGAAAACAGAGGACAGTTAGCAAAAAAAAAAAAAAAAAAAAAAAAAAAAAAAAACGGAAAACTGGTCTTACCAGAGAAGCAGCAAGCCCAAACTGGCCACTGAGATCTCTAATTTCAGCAATCTCATCTTGAGGCGGAGAGTTGTCTTGAGCCGCAAAGCGGGCTAATATGCCCCGGCCAATCTCCACTTGAACAGTATAAGGACAGTCATAGGGAAGTGGCCCTAGAGGAATCACATCGGCGATTGCTTCGCCAATCTGGCGAGCTTTGGACAGGTCGAGACCCTGGGTGAAGCTCGGATCCAACCAGAGGGCCTCTTTCCCAGAATAGCCTCGAGGCAAAGCTTTTGGTGGCAGTGTCTCAGAGGGCACGCTCTTCTCCACCGGAATTTCAACCTCTTCAAGACGACAAGGTCACAAAAACTGAACCAAAGTTACTTTGAGGTCGCTTGCTTTGAAAGCACGGCCCTTAGAGAACAAGTCGCATCAGACGACAAGGTCACAAAAACTGAACCAAAGTTACTTTGAGGTCGCTTGCTTTGAAAGCACGGCCCTTAGAGAACAAGTCGCATCGACGACAAGGTCACAAAAATCGAACCAAAGTTACTTTGAGGTCGCTTGCTTTGAAAGCACGGCCCTTAGAGAACAAGTCGCATCAGACGACAAGGTCGCAAAAACAGGCCCAAAGTTACTTTGAGGTCGCTTGCTTTGAAAGCACGGCCCTTAGAGAACAAGTCGCATCAGACGACAAGGTCACAAAAACTGAACCAAAGTTACTTTGAGGTCGCTTGCTTTGAAAGCACGGCCCTTAGAGAACAAGTCGCATCAGACGACAAGGTCGCAAAAACAGCCCAAAGTTACTTTGAGGTCGCTTGCTTTGAAAGCACGGCCCTTAGAGAACAAGTCGCATCAGACGACAAGGTCACAAAAACTGAACCAAAGTTACTTTGAGGCCGCTTGCTTTGAAAGCACGGCCCTTAGAGAACAAGTCGCATCGACGACAAGGTCGCAAAAACAGCCCAAAGTTACTTTGAGGTCGCTTGCTTTGAAAGCACGGCCCTTAGAGAACAAGTCGCATCGACGACAAGGTCACAAAACCGAACCAAAGTTACTTTGAGGTCGCTTGCTTTGAAAGCACGGCCCTTAGAGAACAAGTCGCATCGGACGACAAGGTCGCAAAAACAGCCCAAAGTTACTTTGAGGTCGCTTGCTTTGAAAGCACGGCCCTTAGAGAACAAGTCGCATCAGACGACAAGGTCACAAAAACTGAACCAAAGTTACTTTGAGGTCGCTTGCTTTGAAAGCACGGCCCTTAGAGAACAAGTCGCATCAGACGACAAGGTCGCAAAACAGGCCCAGAGTTACTTTGAGGTCGCTTGCTTTGAAAGCACGGCCCTTAGAGAACAAGTCGCATCAGACGACAAGGTCACAAAAACTGAACCAAAGTTACTTTGAGGTCGCTTGCTTTGAAAGCACGGCCCTTAGAGAACAAGTCGCATCAGACGACAAAGCCCCACAAAACAGGCCCCGAGTTACTTTGAGGTCGCTTGCTTTGAAAGCACGACCCTTAGAGAACAAGTCGCATCAGACGATGAGGTCATAAAAGGTGTTGATAATTACTCCATCCTTCATATCCTCAGGGAATATCATTAAAGCACGGAGTAGGGGGCCATTGATGGTTATAAATAATTCCACCACCTCAACAAGAAGAAACAACCCACCGCGGCCACCCTCCGGCATGACAAGAGAGATCGCAAAAGGGGCGGCCACCGTGTCTCACCTCGCCACGACCAAAGCATTTGCGGTCCCGTGCAAGTGCAACAGATGAGGGCAAGTGAAAGTGTTTGAAATTTAAAAGTAATGATACATGCACAACCGTTGTGTAATAATTCCTTATACTTTTGAACTGTTGATTATGATGTCTTTACATCAATATCGATTTAGACTCATCATGATCAACGGCACGGATAACTATTGTATCACTCGTTGTAACATAACGATTGTGTTTGTATCATGTTCAAAATTTAATTATCTATCTTTATGCGTTTTTTTTATGTAATGATGGTATCTTTATGTGATTGTGTGTTAATTTTTTTTTGTGATTGTGTGTTAATTTATTAGGTATATTTTCTCTCTAATTATGTTTTTCCTGTCAAATGATCGGTAAATAAATAAATAGCAGATATACACATGGGCCCGTCTACCCTCCAATTTAAAATTATTTTTTATTTTTTTATTTTTTTTGAGGAATACCCTCCAATTTATTCATCGCATAAAAATAACTATTTTTCATCTTGTTGAATGGAAATACATTTCATCCCTTGTAATATGAATCAATCCAATGATGTTCCATTTTAATGTCCTATATATATTTGAAATGTCTGATGCATCATTTGATTATAATAAATACAATAACTGTAAAATAAATAAAAATACGTTAGAAGAATATAAATTGAAGATAAGATGAGAAAACATGATAATATAATATTGGGCAAATTATTGATTCTTTTTTACGGAAAGTTAAAAAAAACTTGCAAAGGAAAGTTAAAAAAATTATTACAGAAAATAGAAGAAATGATGAGAGTTTAACTACATACCGGAGGAAAAAACAGCGAGAGGCAATGGGGAATAATCTCCAAAACATGACAACGGAAAAAAATAAATAAATAAATGACCTAAATGACAATCCACATTACATTTTTCTCAACCCAAAAAAAAAAAAAAAAAAAAAAAAAAAAAAAAATCCACATTACATTTTAGTTAATTTTTTTCTCTTCATGGCGCACGTATAAACTTTGTTCTTGTGTATGAGATCAAAGATGATGGACACGGTTATTGATGTATGTTACCCTATTATAGTTATGGTGGTTGATTTATGTATGCCGTTTATGCAGTTCTTGTTAATATGATTATCCATAGATCTTGAATATCATGATTAACTAGAGTATAAACGGTTAAAAAAGAGTGTTACCTCCGTTCATCGCCATGATGTAGTTCCCGTCTTGATGATGATTCCGATACCTCTCATTCTTGCCTACAACCCGTACGTGATGTGCTGGTTTTCTTTCGTACAGGCGGAGAGAGGGCCGAAATCCGGATTGACCTAGAGTTTAGCTTTAATCTCAGCCGTCCATCAAAATCGAATTTTAATCGGATTAAAACTCCTTTTAAATAACCACGTAATACACCCTACGTTCAACACATAAATGTTAGTAGTTATATGTTGTAATTACTTTTTTATTAGGAACAACAAACTTTATTAAGCCAATTCCGCACTATCGGCGGATATTACATCATGCGGAGAAGCGGTACCCCAAGCAACGCGACATGATTGCATTAAACCATGCCTAACTAACAAGTGTGCAGGAACATTACCAGTTCGTTTCACAAACGAAAATTAAGGAAAAAGAAACAAATGACGGCAACAATGCTAACAAATGACGGCAACAATGCTAACAATGCTAACAATGCTGAAAAGTGTTGGACATTTGATGAAGAAATGTTTTGATATTCATTTCGTCAATAATGTTTGCACCATGAAAAAGAAAAATCAACTTATTGCGAAAATCGGTTTGAGCTCAAATAATTTGTTTATGCTCAAACTTGATGTTTTTCAACCTGTTGAAGAAAAACACGATCAACCGGATATTGTGCACGGTACATCAAATAGAGATTCTACAGCATTTGAATGTGCAGCTCTCGAGCACATGTAGAGAGCCAACCGGAGAAGATTGGAGAAGATGGTAATGTTTTCAAATTGAAAGATAATTCAGGTGCCGAGAAGTCCACTTACAAGCAGAAGAAAATCAAATGAGACAAGTCTGCATCCAATTACAAATACTATGTTGTGGATCACGTTAAGAAAATAAAAGATCATTTAACTATCAAGAATCCACGTTGGGAACCTGCAAGTGTTTCTCATAAGAGGAGAAAATATTCCAACAATAATTTGTGTCATAACAAAGCAAATGTCGAAGATTGTGTGGATGTGACAATATCTAGTGAAGCCCAATGCAAGCTGATGCCGATAAATCTACTTGAAGGAAAAATGAAGACTAAATGAACTACAAGAAAGAAAAAGAAATCAACATCTGTCGGAGTCAAATAGCAAATTCAATTTACGGGACGTATTGTTGGATAAATTGAATTTGAAAAGGAAAAAAATAATTATTTTCTAGATTCATGAATTAAACTTTTAGTTAATTGTGTCATTGAAAAATTAAAAAACTACTAGAAAGTGTAAAGTCTTTCTAGAAATGAGGACACATGAATGGAGAATTGCTAGAATTCTACTAAAAGTAATATAAATGGTTGTGATATGTTATTGTTGTAAACTAAGTCACTATCGACAAAAATCAAGTCACAAGTAACTAAAAAAACAAAAAAAAAAGAATACAAGTTGTGTAGTGACTTCTCTTCCTCTAGCAAAATATATTTTCTTCACTTTCAAATAAATTATTGCTCCTTTATTTTTAATTCTTAATCCTATATTATATTATAGGATTAAGACTGAGGTCTTATCCATTTATAGATGAAATTTCTATAGCAACTAGGTCTAGAGAAAGTTATGAGGTTGGTCATTGGGGATCTCTAGGCAGTCCGTTTTATGAAATTTCTGAGAGATCAACGGTAGTACGTATACTTTATTTATCACCGGGTATAGATGAATACTATAAGGTCACTTTCAAAGCAACTAACAAAGAAGAGTGTCAATTTGCTTGGATGCAATTATTGTACTATTACATCGTGCAAACATTGCCACGTTACTATGAAGGATTGGAATGACGACACACAAACCTTGTCTCCACCAGGAGGTGAAATGAGGTCAGTTATACGAAGATAAGCGATCTTGTAGGTGACCGTCAAATGGTACACAAGGTCCGTCGATATACGTATTCCAGACAATATGCAATTAACTATATTGCTACACTACAATGCAAAGTTATTTTCTTTCTTCTGTGACAATGAACAACCGAGTACAATCCTTCCATATCTTTCGTTCGTAATTCTATCTAGTATCTTGCTATGGAAACATTCAATAAGATCGATCTACAACTTGTTGTGTAAATCATTTCACATAACGAGCTAAATCTTGAATCCATACATTCACGTTCCCAATAAGTAAAAAAGTTCAGAGCTTGAGTGTGCAGAAGTAGAAGTTGAAAGAGATTTATAGTATTGAGTAGACAAAATACACCAAAGAGATTTCATTACAAGTTGCAACATAACACGATATATTTCAAAGACTCGAAGAACCAGAATGATCGACTTACACATATCGTCCGGATTACCCAATTTGACAAAGCTATATGAGAAGTACAAGGATGAAGTTATGTGCTTGATCATGGAATTTTCGTGCTATCTTTCTGCTGCATTATCTATTACCTAACTTGTACCATATATTTCTGGAGTGTATACAAGCAAAAAGGAATGTTTTTACATCAATATTTTCTTTTTGAAGTTGGGGGGGGGGGGGGGTTTAATACTAGATTGTAGATAAAGATATCAATATCTACCTTGTTCTCCAACCCCATCATGAATCAGACTAGGAACCTCTTTTTCTTGTAATCCGGTTTTCCGGAGGAAACCTCCTCTTCGTTATGTAGGGTCAGGGTCGGGGTAGAGGGGTCCTGTGGACGAAGAACATCGCCTTTTTGCACAAAGGTTTTCCTGCTGAAACCGGAACCAATGAAGAAATTCAGCAATTTGCTTGCACCCTCTTTAATTTATGGCTGAGTATCCCATATGTGAAAAGGCAATAAATTAACCAACATAAAACCAATCTGGTAAGCGAGATAACTTACTTGAAAAAAATATTCACACCCTCCCAAAAATATAGTACATTGTTTGACAAAAAACTCGCGATCATCTTGATAGGATTACCCTCATACTTCTCATATAGCTCGGAAATTAAAAGGATTGTATACCATGATTGTACTTAATGATTCAAGAAAGTAAAAAATAATCTCCAGCATCTAGGATCTAAAGCCATTATAAAAAAAAAAAAAAAAAAAAAAAAAAAAAAGGACACCAGCGGCAGCAAGGTTTCATTTGTGAGAATCGTACAACAAAAGGAGCCCAATATAATGAAAATGCGCCATTTATTGATAAACCACTCAATCTCAAGGCGCGGGGCATCTACAATTGCTCCAACAAAAACTCCAGAAACCTCCAACAGGTTAGATAAACAAGAGTTGTTCATTACAACAAGCCAAATGTAAAGGCCATTTCTCATAAAATAACATTGCAATAAACAAAAAGAAATTCAACAAATTATAGCAACCGAAAAAAGGTGAAACACATACTGATACCACAAGCTTGTTTCCTGTGTAAAATTGTCAACGATTTTCAGTGTAAAATATTCCAGTCGACAGTGTACGCAAATGTGATGGACAAAAGTGGTGGTGAACTTGTCGCCAAACTATACACTCAGGGCCTGTTTGGATCGGAAGAAAATAGAGGAGAAGAAAAGAAAGGTCTTGGACGGATTTTAGTTTG